>JAEQBA010001684.1:23765-229338 GCA_019434445.1 Phalangium opilio
TAACCCGGTGAATCTTTAATTAGAAACATAGTTAGATGCGCTTTTTTTCCTTACGATACCAAGAGCGTATGAAGAAGGAGTAAAGTACCTTTGTCAACAGCGCAATCGCGTTGCAATACTAAAGGCTTACTAATATCTGGCGTCATTAATTATTTACACAACTTTAAATATGGCGGTTTTAAAAATAATCCTAGAATATTTAAGTACGGTATTTGCAAAATACGAAAGGGCATTTTTTGAAATGACGGAGGGTTTGCGGTGCCCAAGGCATCACCAAAAGCTATTCAAGATCTTTTGAGTGAAAGTTCCCATCTATTAACTATTCAAACCTGTCCCAGATCAGTGAAATAGGCTCTAGAAATAATAGTTAACCGACTAATGAAACAACTGTGATATCAAATACGAAACGAAGTAATCGATGCAGTCGTTTTCCTCTGGCGCTCCAGAGAAACTACGAGAATGCTGTTTCAGTTGATCATAACTAAGACTCGTACTCCTCCTTGATTCGCTCTGATGGCCTACTTTACCTGAGACGTTCCGTGTGTTCAAAAATGAAAAACCAAAGTCGAATTGCAGAATCGAAAGGATAATCCCAAGGACTCTAGAAGACGCGTTCAATCTTTAAATACAACTTTAACTCTAGTACATCGACTCTACAACTAGTCTTAAAAAACCAGGCTCCATTATTACAAAGTTATTTGAACTTTGATATCAGGAATTTTATTGCAAAACTAAAGCATCTCAGTTTCAGCCATAAAATTCTGATTCATTATATTCTGATAAATTTCAGAAGGGCTTAATGAATTTAATAGAAACAATTATTTCAATGACTCTACTAGTTTATGCCTCGTTATTGGACCATCATTAGCAGAATGACCCGTTTTCAAAAAGAAGATTTTTTTAAACGGGTGATGCTCCTAATGAAGATCCAATAATGACACCGAAACTAGTAAAGCCATTTTAATACAAAACTTGAAAAAGTAATTTCTTCGAAATTCATCAAGCTATTTTGAACCAGGTGCTATTAATCTCCATTTTAACTTCATAAGGGCTTTAATTTATGTGGATGGTTTTTTGATTAGATTTATCTTTTTGTGTTTTTCGTTAACTGTTTTGAAAACCGAAAACGTTCACAAAACTTAAATGCGAATCATTAATTTGTGGATAAAATTTCCGATTATTTATTTTCTAAACAAGTTGAAAAACAACAAAAATACATCATCCGAAGCACACACCACGAATGAGGTAAATGCATTATCTACCTTAAATAGACTTGACTCTGGCTTATAAACATGTTCCCTGTTTAATTAAAATGGTCTGTATGGACAAAGACGAGAAATATTTTTTTTTTTCATGAAAAATGCATTTGCCAAAAATTCATTTCAATAATACCTACACGTGAACTTAGCTCAGAATTGAAGCTCTTGCAATGAATTCGGCTCTTCTGGGATCTTTATAGCATTAATAAAAACTGTCATTGTAGACAAAGACGGTAAAGTTTAAAAGATAAGTGTAGAAAATTAATTGCCTGAAGTGACAGATATTAAAATTTTCACTTTTGAAGTCATGATCATAAAACATCGATTATTTGAAAAAATTCTTACCACTTAAATTATTTTCATTCATTCATTGGCTGCCAAAAAAAAAACTTGTTTGCTACAATTCTTCACCCTCTACCACAGTTTCTCTGCCTAAGCTGAGAGAATCGAATATGAACGCGAACGGCGGCGAATCAGCGCATTTAACTTTAAAAATTCTAAAAGGTCACTTCTGCCATGCCTTTTTTAACGTGTCATGACATTTTTCGCCTTCGGTAGCCAGCTAATCAGACGTAGGGGGAGGAGCTACACTTCTCAAAAAAAACAAAGGACTCGCCTTATGTTTCCACCATCAAGGTTACAACGAGAGCCCCCTTATCCATTCCAGCCCCTCCATACGTTCCTGGTAAGAACAATAAAGCGATTATCTCGTCAATCATTAATTAATTAATTAATTAAGATATAACATAATATTAATAACAATGTCGTATGGGGCGAGTTAAGTGAAGTGGCCGAGCGAGCAAAACGAACTGTCTGATTAATTAAACAAAGACTAACGACGTCATCTTGACTACATCCCTCTATCTTATCTGGCCTATTCTGTCTGTCTTATCAAGCCATTTCTCATCAAAACCTACAAGGCCTAATTTTTTTATCACATATTCAAATTATTGATGTTACATGATCATGTCTTTAAACAGTTAAATTACAAAATCACTTTTTCCAGTTTTTTTCCACAAAGGCATTTATCATAAATACACCATTTCAAATGATTATATATATATATTATTAAATTACAAAATCACTTTTTCCAGTTTTTTTCCACAAAGGCATTTATCATAAATACACCATTTCAAATGATTATATATATATATTATTACTATTTGGAGAATCTAAACGAAGGCTGTATACGATTTTTGTGTCTAATCGAGATCTGTACACGATGGTTGTATCTGAACTCTTTCTTGAATGATATAGGAAGCCATTTATTATATCAGTATCAAAAGTTAATATCGACGGAAGACTACAAGTTTATAATATCCAGATGAGACAGGTTAAAACCTCAATAATCCTAAAAACTTCTAAACAAGCATGGCATGTAAACATGGCTTAGAATTTTAAACATATTAATTGAATTCTGATTAAAGAGAAGGAGTGGACACATCTGTGTTTATTCATTAATTTTACCGCACTTGTTTGATATTTTTTTCGTGTCTGAACCGAAAACTTAAACACAGTAATCGTCACTTCTGCTATTTTAACAGGAAAATTTCTTTAGTAATTTGGTAGCTATGTGTAACTTACCTTTTCATTCGGCCAGTGTACAGAAATATTATACACGGTTTCTTTCATGTTTCACGAAGTGAATTGAGTAAACACTACAAATTAATATATCAGCGCTGCGTTATTATTCACTTTGAATTTATTATTTACACCAAAAACGAAATCGTATGAAAAACACGAACGGCTAGCCTTACGCTCGCGAGAGCCAAATTAAGGTAAAACACTTAATTCAGTCCGCTCTTAAAAGAAGGTACAAACTTTGATCTATTTACGCGTAATTCATCTTTAGACACCAATTGAAAAAAAATTATTTTATAGAAAAGTCGGTATGAAGTCACAACTTTCAAGTTTTGACAGTCACGGAGCTATAGATACTGTTACGTTCAACTGTCTAAAATCACAACATCAAACTGAAACTCGAAATGTTGAGGTTTAATTACACGTAAAGCGGAGATAGAAATAGCAATCAGAATTTATGATGTCAAACATCACGCTATTTAAAACATGAGATTTTCAGAAAGCTCTTATCTCGTGAATATTTTCTAGCTCCGTGCAATTTAGTCTAGTTTTCTTACTTCTGCATAAGTCGTAGAAGTCAGCTACTAAAATCACTATTTTTGGTTGAAATGATTTGATTCATCATTATATTAACAACTCGTATAATTATTCTAGTCAGCGCGAAAGTCTTGGTTCACGCCCATTTCAAAAGCTATTATATTTCCAAATTAGATTTTAAATTGCCTCTTTTCCTTCTCATTGCCAAGTATAACATTATCTAAAAGCGGAGCCTACGCAATGATATAGGCCCGTGCGTGGCGATTTTTATGTGGGGAAATATCCAGTTTCATAGAGGAGATATTTTTACCCTATTTGTGTACTAGATGGCGCTTTTATTACAGTTGCGACCGGGGTCTTTCATATATTATCCTTCATATTTTTGGAGTCAATTATAAAACATTTTATGAAAGAGAAGGGTTTCACCCTTAAATTAAAGTAATTGTTTTAGGGGCTCTTCACTTTTTATTGAATCTTTTGGTTAGATTGTATGGACAACATAATTAATTATGTGATTTTAACTTTCTTTTTTATAACTTCTTGATCTGACTAATTCACAGTTTTATTAAACCATAAGAGGAATTTTTTTAACCCCTTCATAACCTTTCATTTTACTAACCTTAACTTTTTTGGCATGATTGTTCAATAAAAGTCTTTGGAAACGTTTTCTTACTATCCGCGAACTCGGGTTCACCGCTCTACGTCTAAGCCTTGATCTAATATTGTAGCAGTCGCGGGGTCACGAGGCTGAACTTATTTTCATTTAACGGTACGAAAGCGCCACCAAGCGAGAAAACACGGCGAACTATTCTAGTTAGAAAAATATTCTCGCTTTGCGATAGGCACGGGCCTAGATCATTGCGGAGGCTCCTTTAAATGTTATAATGGAAGTTCAAAACTTACAAGTAACGCAAATCACGATTTACGTCCTAGCTAGTTGTGGTTGGTGGTGGGGTGGGAACGAATGTTAGTTTGGTATGTAAGCCTTCTTTCAACTCAAATTGACTATCTTCCATTTTATAAGCCTTTGCTAAACTCATTCAAAACGTTTAGATGTTTCAGTGCAAATATTGTTACTGCTTCGTCAATCGTGATGTTTCTTTCCTGTACCGCCAAATGCAATTTATTGCGGAAAGTTGGACTAGGATTATTAATCGGTCTTTCGTCTTAGAAAGCCTTAAAACGTTTCAAGTGAACCAAGATACAGTTGTTTCTTAAATATTTTTTTAATTTCCAATCGGCGTACTCTTGAAAATGTAATGGCCAGTCGCTACGTAATTCTTCATAAAGAATATCGAATTCATTTACTGTTATGGAGTCAATCAAGAGAACTAAGACTCTCTGCATTAGGTTGGTCCCCCCTTTCCCTTCGTCGTTCTTACTTAGATCTAATTAGCCTTTTCAAAATTTTAAGCCTGCCCACCCAACCCTATTTTACTTTTCGCAATCATGGTAAGGGTACAAGGGGCCACAGTCGAATGCTTTTTCCCCGTCCTTCTCGAACTAACTTATTGCGCGACTCCTTTTTCCGACGCACTGTCCCTCTGTGGAATTCTCTTCCTGACCAGATAGTATCAGCCCCCTCAGTTAGTCAATTTAAATTTAAATTAAAATCCCATCTTCGCCTTTAATCCCTTAAGGAACACAAAAATGTCTCCCCTAGTCATTTATTTATTCATGGTGTTTTTATTTTTTGTATCTCATTTACTTGTACCTTTAATTATCAATTTGGAGCTGAATGGCCTTTCATGGCCCTAGCTCGACAACAAATAAACGGAGCAAAAAAAAAAAAAAATTAATTTGTTAAGTTGAGCAACATAATGGTCAATGTTGGTAACGCAATTTTCTTTTAGATAAACTGTGACGTCATTGAAAATTTTACTAGTACAAAATAAAATATTTTCTTGCGGCGTGCGCAAGCTATCAAACGTAACTCTCTCTGAATCATCAGTCACAATAGGAACCAATTTGCCGAATTTTTCTAAATGTTTAAAAGGAATTCGTCCCAAAATGACGTTGCCACGATAACATTTTGATGAAGTAAGAAGTACACATCGAATTTTGGATCGTCCTTCATTTCAATATTGCTCATTGAAATAGTTGTTACGTAAAAACCACCAAGATTTTGTGTGGTCTTACAAGATATGTATTGCTTGGCGTGTTTCGCTTTAAGCAGGTGATTGGCCAGATTTATGGCTTCTTTGTGCGCGCCAATCACTCTAACATCTTTTACTATTGAGAAATTTCGTATAGTTTCTTGAAATACGGTTTGCCTTAGTGCCATTACAGAGTAAAGTGAAAGCCGGCAGAGTCTTGCTTTATGAATATCTGAAGCGTGAAATGTTTCACTACGGCTTTTATCTAATTGCTCAGATTCTGAAACTGTACTTTCTATGAGTGGTATTGTAGACTCCGTCTCTTTATGAGAGTTTGGCTCTTGATCAAGGGTCTGTACTAGACAAGGTTTATTCATTGACTTCTCATTATTTTGGCGCGATGTACCCATTCTCACATCACCGATGTAGTTTATAATGATGGGATATTCATTATCTACATTCCCTAGCGTATAAATTTCCCTTTCAAAATTAACTGAGTGAGCTTCTCGCCCATTACCAGTTCGTATTTGAAATACCGTTTAATCACTGCGTGATTGTCTCTATTTTTGGTGGATGCCCTTGCTCTCCATAACCTGCCATCTTGTTTTATTATATATTCCTCTGGGCGATCATCATTTAATATTAAAACAAATAGGTTTCCGCCTTTGATCAACTCTCGTGGAATTTGATCTGACATATGTTTGAGAGAGCCATTTTTCGCTTTCTTCAAAATTTCCAATGCGCGCTCTTTAGATATGCTAATGTTCAAATCAATTTCACAGGGAATCATATTTCAGTATTAAGTTAACTTTATATCGACAGTCCACAGGTCACTTTCTTAAGTGTTTTGAATAGTAGAGCTTAAGAAAAAAACGGCCTGAGATTCTAGTTTTTTAAAATTCCCTTTATGTGGTCAGAACGCAAAAACTGCGAGTCCACAGGGTCACTTATTAAGTGTTTTTAACTAGCAGAGATTAAGACCAAAACGGCCAAAGATTCTAGTTTCTTGAAGAAAAATAATATTTGGCATTCAATTGCCAAAGAATGCAGATATACCACCATCCAGCCACTAAAATAGGGGTGAGAAAAACTTTCGCACATTCAATACGCGCAAAAATAAAAACGAATCTTCTCTAGCGAGACAAGATAGAACACGCAACCACAAAGCTCCAACCAACCTTGAACAAGGAAGATTCGCGTATGTCGCCGTCGCAGCGAGAGAATCGGATCGACCAACAAGCAAGAGGAAATGAATAGCAAATTTTGACATGGACTCTTAGCGCCATCACACGGACAAGAAACATTTTATTTTAACCTGTTTTCAAAGGGGTTGCATTCCTATAAAGTTGTTTATCACTGTTTCGAAGAGAAATATCCTAGCCTCTGTGATTCTGTTAATCTCTGTGGTACATGGTGGTGCCAGAGGTACCTCCCCCCTCCGCAAAAGACACGGGTGTATATTTAATAGAAATTAATTTTTAAACGCGTTTATATTAAACAGCGTAATATTCTCAATAGAACTATTGAATCTAAACAAATTTGACCCGTAATTTAATTAAATATATGCATTTTCTGTAAAATAGTATATTTGGATGCACCCGTGAATCTGTAAAATAGTGTGTTGTAGGCACCCTGAATTTAAGTGAGATAATAGCTAGTTGTTAACTATTTAAGTAGTGTATATTAAACCAAACACGTTTCTGATTATGTATAGTAAATTTGAATTAATTTGACCCGTAATTTACTTAAATAATCACATTTTCTGTAAAATAGTGCCTCCTGTAAGTCATCTTTTCCCGAGTACAAAATCTGTATGCACCCTTAAGTTTAAGTTTATTTGATAGAAATTAATTTTTAAGCGCGTTTATATTATAGAGCGTAATATTCTTAGTAGATGTAGGTAAATTGAATTAATTTGATCGGTAATTAACTTAAATATAAGCATTTTCTGTAAATTAGTAAGTTGTAGGCACCCTTAAATTTAAGTAAATTAGTTTGGAATTAAGTTTTAAAATGGTTTATAATATATATCATAGCTTACTTATTATATATATGCAATTTTGAACCAGTTTCACCATTAATTAACTTAAATAAAGTCTTTTTCTATAAAACTACTGCTATAGTAGTTTTCCTACTGGGTGCACTTGTAGACACTTTCTGTAATTCTGTAAAAATGTGCGGCACTCCAACTACGATGTTATAGGACCCTACTTTGCTCTTCCTTCAACTGCTGATGTTCAATACACCCTTCCGTGTTTAATGGAAGTTTTGAAAGCTTTCCAATTTACAGGGTTTAACGTATCGTGTTTGGTGTGCGACGGAGCTAGTTCAAATCTGAGCGTAATAAAACTTGTAGCTGATCTCTATGGAGCATTTAGCTTCGAAAACACGGCTGACATTGCTGTTGATGCGTCATTCTTTAATCCATTCAACCTTGACCGAAATATATATTTCATCATCTGCCCTTCACACCAGGTAAGTTTTTAATTCTTGATTTGGTTTGATGAACTTAATGTATATTTACTTTGTTTAAGCTTAAGAATATGATCAACGCGTTATTTTCTTCCGATCCTCAACGGGCCAAAAAATTCTTAAATCTGGGAAATGAATTTGGTTGATCTTAAACTTATAGATGATGACAGCCGAAAGCGAGGAGTACCGCGCCAAGTTCCCCACCTACTTCAAAGCTTTGTGGAAAGGGATTCTTGGACAAAAGGAAATGAAGCCTGCGTGAATCTTACAGGTAATTGTTGTCTGGCTATAAATTGGTATTTTTAAGATTCAGGAACTAAATAAACGTCATATTTTATAGCAAAATGATGTTATCTCTGCCATTTACGAGTACGCTAATCCTAAATCTGGCATCAAACCGCACGGCTACGACGCGAACATGGCTATGTTTGCCATATTTATTGCATAAAGAAATGATTTGTTTAAAGAAGTTGTCTACTTTAATTTAAACATATTCGCTCAAATTTTGGGGTGCCCTAAGTTGTCTACCTCTTGTCGTTTCCTTGTTTGATGTATTTACATCATTACAAAGCTTGCTTGCTATTTTATTGGGTTCACCCGTCTCAAAAACATCACAGAATTTCTTTTTCTTTACAATATTACTCTTTCGTTTTGTTATGCTAGACTGAAGAAAGTCTTGCATGTGTATAAAATCTTGGTTCAATATCACAGATGCTCATTCTTTTAACTGACTTTGACGTAACATTTATCTTAATTTGAAGATGTTCTTGTGAATGAGCGTCACTTTACTTTGATTGGTGTTGTAAAGGAACAATAATGTTGTCAGATTTATGTTGCAGTGGACACGTTTGGATCAATTATAGGTAGCTCGTTTAAGCTAGGTATCGTACATTCACTTCTTAAAGGGTATGCGCAGATTTATTTGAAAAACCTTTCATTCGTTTAACAAAAGATAGAATTTCTTTCAAAGAATCCAAAAATATCAAACTTTTAACTCTCAGATTTGTAGTTATTATGTAAGATAAGTTTGAATATATAAAGTTTCTACCCCCATTTTTCAAATTAAGCCGCCATTTTACCAAAGTAAAGACAAGAGAGAGTATATACTGCCGTATACGCCAGTAAATATACGCCAGTTCGCTGACGTATATTCACTGGCGTATACGGCAGTGGGTGTGGCGGATGGGAGGGGGGTTCATTATTCCCCCTCTTTTTATTCTTCTCTCTAGGCGGTGGCAGTCTGCAGGCAGGGGAGGGGCGCATTGCTATGGGGGGGGGAATTGATAACGTCACGTATCACGTGATGGTGTTGGCGGGAATTTTGAACTTATTTTATAGTGTATTGGTATGACGTCACGTAATTTATTGGTGTTGAAGGCGCACAGTGTCCATAGTGGTATTATTTCGGTGTATTTTTAGGATATTGTGTCTATTTAAGATATAATTTACGGGTAATTCTATAGGTTCATTATGCCCTTGCTACACCCAACCTTCTCGCAATGTTATTCTTTGTTTGATTTTGAGGTCTCTGCGTGTATGCTTATGCTTATGTTATCCTAAAGAACTAGTTTTGATTGAGATAAGGTTTACGTAGTTTATTGAAAATTAAGCTACGGCTCGGTTCTACGGTGCTCATTTTTTGTATTGTTATTATTTGGTGTATCTTTAGGGTATTGTGTTCATTTAGGGCATGATTTATATAGGTTCAGTAGGCCCTTTCTACACATACCCTTCTAGTACTGTTATTCTTTGTATGATTTCGAGGTCCCTCCATGTATGCTTATGTCATACTAAAGAACTAGTTTTAATTGAAATATGTTTACATTGCAAAAGGGTACAAATTAAGTTACGACTCGGTACTACAGTAGGGTGTTATAGTTAGTAAACGAAATACAGGGTTAAAACAATAATACAATTTAATATCATAAAAGGGGAATTACGACATTTAGTGCACAATTTTACAGTAGATTAATAAGTGTAACTACAGATAGTTAGTTAAAATAAACAAGTACTACTATAAAACCTCATCAGAAAATTACACTAGTTTTGATACTATTAGGGAGAATAAGTACGATACTAAGTGACTAAAATACAAAAGCTTATGGTACTGTAGATCCTGAAAAATATAGGTTTAGGCTATTGTAAGCTTATTCTATGGTAGATCGTGGTAGGTTTATGCTAGGCTTATTCTATGGTAGATCTTGAAAGATATGCTTATGCTAGGTTATTCCATGGTAGATTTGGGTAGGTTTATGTTATATTAGATCTTGAAAGATAGGTTTATGCTAGGTTTATTCTTAGTAAATGCTGAAAAATATAGTCTTATGCTGGGTTATTCTATGGTAGATCCTGAAAAAGATAGGCTTATGCTAAGTTATTCTATGTTAGATCCTGAATGATTGATCTATGCTAGGTTATTCTACGGTAGGTCCTGAAACACAGGTTTATGCTAGGTTATTTTAGTTTTCTAGGCGAAAGAATGAGAGGTTGTATTAGGTTTAGAACATTGAACACTACTGAAATACGCATGAATACTGATTAAAATACTAGCATTTATGTAATACCATCTAAAAAACACCAATTTTACCATGAACCAGTGACTTATTAGAAATTAATACCGATTTTTTATACGTATATTACTAAAATACACATGAATATTGATTAAAATACTCGCACTTATATAACACTACTTAAAAAAACAACAATTTTACCATGCACAAGTGGCTTATTAGAAACTAATACTGAACTTAATACAGATAATACTAAACTACAAGGTGTTTATATAAAATACATGCAAAAGTTATAGCTGACTTCTACTAAAATATACATGAATATTGATTAAAATACTGGCATTTACTTAAAACTACCTTAAAAAACACCAATTTTACCCTGCACAAGTGGCTTATTAGAAACTGATACTGAGTTTCATACGAATAATACTAAACTACAAAGGATTTATATAAAATACATGCAAAAGATATAGCTGAATACTGCTTAAAATACACATGAATATTGATTAAAATACTAGCATTTATATAACACCACCTAAAAAATCACGGTGGGCCGTGTCTGAGGGATGGGTGTTGTGTAGCGGAGGAGATACATTATTTCTTACTAACCTTTTCACCAACCTTTTAGTCCAGAATTCGGAATTGAAATTACTCTCCAAAGCTTCCAAAATCCTCTTTCACCCAACCACCAGGTGTAAGTTGTATGACATTAAGGGGGAGGAGGTGGGGTCGAACTTGGTTCATAACAAAAGAATTTATCCCAATCTGTTTTACTTGTACGTAAACACGTTCAGACGTGTCTTAATGGCTTTGGGGGCATGGTCGAACCAGTTGTATTGTTATCATTAGAATTTATTTTGTCCTTTCTTTAATTGTACCACCCATCAGGTTTTATGACATTACAAGGGGGGCGAGGGTGAACCTTTATCCCCATCTGTTTTTTATTTATAAGTAAACACGTTCAGACGTATCTTAAGGGCTTTGGGGTGGTGGTCGTACCATTTGTATTGAATCAATGGAATTTATATTTGGAGTGATTTATAACTCACACAAATGTGTTATGTCCAAGTTTATGTCATTGAGCGGGGCGGTGACACATCCTACAATGGGGTTCAAACATTTAATTGATTACAGGTGGTTGCCCTGAGGGCATTAAACGGACAAGTCTCAACAAATTTAAGATGTTTCCGTTGCGTTAACAGAAAGGCAATAGATCATTAAATCGAAACATTAACCTAATACGTACTATATTTATCAAAATTATCGGCAACGTAATCAAAAATCTGTGGAAAACGTAAAACGGTAATGAAAGAAGCATCATTCATAACTCATTTCGTGTTAGAAGTAAAAAACAATCGAAACGTTTTTGATCAACTACCTTACAATTGACCGATACCAAAACGATCATTTCAAATTCCTAAAATCCCATAGGAATACATGGGGAAATGAATAATCCACCGAAACGAAAACAGTCATGTACATTGCATTTTAGCAACACGAAACGAGTCATTTGAAAAAATATTTCAATTGTTAAAAACGTTTTGATAAATTTTAGCTAAATTTATCAAAATTACTCTATGTTTCACCAAAAACACTTTTGATTTAGCAAAATTCCACCAATTTTATTCTATTTAAATAAAACTTTATTACCTCTTGACCCCCCTCTTAGCAGAAACTAGTATAACAATCTTTTACTATAACAAAGACTAAGTTAATTAAGTATTTCTAGGGAAACGTCAATCAATTCGAGCACGAGTATTGTATATGTTTACAATGCGGAATCATTTACATAGTTTCACACTAGAATTTCACTGCTATTTACAATGTTCTAGGGAAAAAACACATATTTTAACTAACACCTTTAGAAAAGACATACATCCCAATATACTAAAGCAGAATATAGGACCAGCGCAAAGTTCAAAGTACAACATAGAGTGTCATTTAGCTAATGTCAGTGCATGAATCGTGGATTTCTAGCAATAGAAAGAAATATTGTACGCAACATCTTTCTAACATATAAAAATGTTTATTTGGGTTTCCTAAATTCCCCAAAGAATTGCATACAAAATTTGAAAAAGTACTGACTTTGTTTCTTTAGTTGCCTTAAAATGACGAAATGAGTCATTTGAAAAACAGTTCACATGACTAAAAACGTTGCGATGATTTTCGCAATATTTATCAAAATGATTTGATGAAAAGCATATTTTCATTTATTTCAGAATCATTAATTTCAATACATAACTAGATGGTGTTGCAGACTTAAGGAATTTAATTTTCTATACCTCAAAACTAGCTTTACTCTTATAGTTGCAATTTATTTATTTATTTATTTAACAAGGCTCGAGGGATAGGGTCGTGAAGCCCCCAGGGCTTGGGTACGACCCCCCCCCTTCCATGGCACAATACGAGAGTATATACAGACGGGGAATATTACAAACAGAAACGTACAAATGAACTAACAAAAGAGAGAAATCTTACGAAATGGTTAAGTTTAAACATTCAATTACGTCATTAAAAATGTTCCTTAATAATACATTTGAATATCATGAAAAATACTGGTTTTTACACCAATAATTACAAAATTTGACGCCTGCTTTGACTAAATTCAATATGGTAACACTAGTATTAGGGTCGCTTATTATTGAGATGTTCAGACTTTAGGGCGGTGCTTTCCTCGATTGTTGTCTGATGCTCATAGATTTTTTAGTTACATTGGAATTTGTCCTTTCTTTAATTTAACCACCCACCTCGTTTTATGAGGGTTAGGTGGAAGAGGTCGAACTTGATCCATAACAAAAGGATTTATCCCCATCCGTTTTTATTTTTATTATAAAGACGTGTCTTAATGGGTTTAGGGGCATGGCCGAACCATTTGTGTTGTTATGAATGGAATTTATTTTGTGATTTATTGCTTTGTTAGTTGGTGACTCTTCCTACCACGAAACATTTGATTCGAGGGGTTTGCCTTGAAGGCATTATCCTGACAAGTCTTTACATGTTTAAGATATTTTTGGTGCGCTAACCGAAACCAGGAAAATATATGAGTATTTTGCCAGAACTATAGACTAGGAGACTAATTTCGTTCTTTTTTTAAAGGAAATAACTCTCTTTTATCATCTTTAACGTAGCAAATAATGTATCAAAGCTATCCTAAATACTCCATTTTACCTTCAATCTGGCAGCTAAATCAAAAACTTTCAGTGCTTACATCTCAAGTAAACGCTGTATCAATCTAGGATTAATCAAAACATTTGTTAAAAAAAAAGAGTACATTTTTTAACCTTTTTATCGCAACCATACAATATATTGTGATTTTCCCCGCTCGATGAAGTCTCTTAAACCGATCTTAAATAGTTGGGGGTTCAACATTGTTAACAAGTTGGCGGGTGTATCTTATTATTTCTTGTCAGATATTTACGCCTATACAGAACTTTGACGAGATTAAGATTGATTTTGTAGAAAAATCATGCTCAAATCCTTGTTTGTTTCAGTCATTCTCACAAAGTCTCTGATTTTTAGTGAGGTTAACAGGTTTATTTAATCAGGGTTTACAAATAAACGTTAGAAGACGAAACGGTGTGTGCCGTTTTTATTACTGAATGATAAGAGAAATCCCTTGATTCTATCGACCCCATGATACGAGTTAACATTTTTAAAATTAAGTGCTTCAAAGCCTTAATCCCTCGTTAGACGGACAGTGACCTTTTTAGAATAACTAGCCTAATATTTGTACCAAACCATTATAATTTTATTTTGGAGCACTAGAATTATTTGTCCATATAGGACCAAATTGCTCTGGGTTTAGCTTCCTTTATTTACAAACCTTTCACAATCAATTGTGTCCTTTTTTCAAGGTACTACAGTCAATCGCTATATTAGTAAGTAGCGAAAATTATCATTGTACTGTGAAATTAACCCCAAATTAACCCAATCAATCTCAATTATTATACGCATTTACGCCTTTTGTTATGCGAGTTTTGTATACACATCGGTGCAGAAAGGATTTAATGTTCTAATCCTGCGAAAGACGCCTAATGTTTACTATTCGACTTGTTTTGAGAATTTCATCCCGTTGATAAACCTTTTCATAACGAATACTAGCTCAGTTGGCATTGTCTATTCTTTAAAAGTTTCGAATTTTAGCCTCTTAAGGAATTAAATATGTTATATTTAAGTGCCTAGTTGCTACCTGGCTGATTAGAAATTACCTATTCCGTAAACACGTTCAGGCAAGGGCTTTAGGAGGTGGTTGACCAGTGCTATTGCATTGTTATCATTGGAATTTATTTTGTGTTTCATTGCTCTTTCTATTTGAATAGACCTACTTCTCTCCTACACAATCATAGTGTTATTCATGACCGTGAGAAACTATCTGGTCATAGGTTAACTTAAGGTAGAGTTAAAAGTAACTTTTTGAAAAGTGTACAATGGTTTTTATGACCTATTAGCGAAATTCGGAACCATATTATTTAACAGACGTGAAGATAACAAAGGATATTGTCACGATTGAGAATCTCTAGAAACGCTTTACGCACCCTGTTTTTTATTTATTACAAGTATTGTCCCTTATTTGCGGTGTTTATACCAAAAATCTATTTATAGGCCACTCTTTTGTTGACAATTTTTTTGACATAAAGTAAATCCAGCGTTTTATTTTATTATAAAATCGGTAAACTATCAACAGGCGTGTGTCAGAAATGCATTGTGAGAAAACATCTGGTGACTGGTAAGCAATAAATCAGGCTATTGTTAAAGTATTGAGGAATGTGGGCGTTTTTATTAAGAAATTTAGTATAAAAGCGGCTGAGGAAATGATCAAAATACACAGTCGATCTTCAAACACCGAAAGATAAACATGGATCTTGAAACTCTCCGTACAACTTTGAACGAACTGACTATAAATAGACCTTGGCCATTACGTTTAATATATGAGTTTTATTTCTACCTATAAGCCTATCTGCGACTAGATCCGGTGTACGGACCGCAGACTCTACCACAACTCGTATTACATGGTGGCTTAAACGCTATTCAAGCTTGCCTCGACTTACTCGAGTATATGAAAACAGTTGCTCGAACACCAGAGGACTGTAATACCTTAGAAGAATTGGAAAACCTAAGGGATCTAATGCCTAGTCCCTTGCAACGGTTTAGGCCTACCGTTGCAGACGACAGTGGACGGAAGCGTCAAATTTTCAAACCGCTGGTTTATGCTCAGTCCACTGCCGTCTTGTAACTACCTTAACCCCAAATATCCAATTTATTCCGGTTGCCACCCTTCCCCCTTTTTCGGATAGGAGTTAGCATCCCTCTGGGATTATATAAAAGAAAGATTTTTATGTTGTATAGTCAGTTCACATTTACACCCGGGTGAATGTAGTCGCTATAATTTTCCTGAACCTTATGGTTCAGTCTCTTTTGTTTCGTTTAATTTTTATTTTCGCTATGTAATAAAAGTCAAAAGTTTTGATTAACCGATCGCTATGCCTTCTAATTTAAAGTTAACGTATTTGAAATAATATTTTGAAACGCCTTGTCAACGGAATCGATCTTTTTTTTCCGTTGCAAATGGTGCCCGTGACCACGCGATTCCGAACCCTCGGTTCTTGCTTCGTTCCTTTCGCCGTCGTCGGGCCCTGGCTTCGTTCCCCTCCGCGTTCGACCGGATTTCGCGAACCCCCTCTCGCGTTGGACGCTAAGCCTCGGGCCTCGGCCTTCTTTTCCCCTCGTGTTCCCGCGCTTCTGCCTCGACGCCGTCTCGTCTTTTTTTCGCGGGGTGGTCGGACCCCGTCCGCAGTTTTGATCCTGCTCGCGGTTACAAACCCGCCGTACTGTGTCCGAGACGGATTCTTCTAGCTTCGATAGGGCGCGATCGCCTTCAATTTTGCGAGTTCGTTAGTCTTCAGATATGAACATTAATATTCGGTTAGAACTTTCTTACATTTCATCGGAACTTTAACAATCGGATTTAACCTTATTAATGTCATGGAACTTTTCCCTCGCCATATATCATGATAATTTCTAAAATTAAAACGCGGAAATAACGACCCTCTACAAACATTCACAAGATGTCGAACTTAATGAACGTGCCCCAACATAACTTGTTAATACCAAAAAGTCTCGCGTAAGTTCGGACTATTCCACTACCCAGACGAAACGTATCGTAACAAGATGGCCCACAACCATTAACTTCCGGCGTAATAGTGTTACGCGTAGTACAACTTTATTTCCCACCATACCAAATCGCACGCCTGCGGATTCCACAATCACCGGCAAAGAAGTGCGACACAACCCAGAGACCCCAAATGGAATTCACCACCGCCGACTTGTCGCTCCAGTAGAGGAATTCACCACCGCCGACCTGTCGATCCAGTAAAGGAATTCACCACCACCGATCAGACGATCCCGGAATGGACATTACCACCGCTGATCTGACGACCCTGGATAGGAATTCACCATCGCTGATCCGACAGATCCCGGATAGGAAATCACCTCTGCAGATCGGACGATCCAGTAAAGGACAACACCGCCGCAGATCAGATTGATCCCGGAACGGACATCCACTCAAACAAGTACCCCACCCGACACCAATCAGAGACCCCACATGGACATCACCATCGCTGATCCGACAGATCCCGGATAGGCAAGCACCTCCGCAGATCTGACGATCCAGGAAGGGATATCTCCGTCCAATTATTGACACCCACTACAGACCCTTGCCACATCCCAAAGCCAACGAACTCTTCGAACCTCCAACACCATCGGACAACCGCACCACCACCCCAAGGCAGCATCGATCCTCAACAGATGAAGACGCGCAATACAGACCAACTTACAAAACCTTAAATTCATTTAATTTTATAGCAATGTATAAAATTTTTCTTTGGGGGGTAGAATGCAACGGTTTAGGCCTACCGTTGCAGACGACAGTGGACGGAAGCGTCAAATTTTCAAACCGCTGGTTTATGCTCAGTCCACTGCCGTCTTGTAACTACCTTAACCCCAAATATCCAATTTATTCCGGTTGCCACCCTTCCCCCTTTTTCGGATAGGAGTTAGCATCCCTCTGGGATTATATAAAAGAAAGATTTTTATGTTGTATAGTCAGTTCACATTTACACCCGGGTGAATGTAGTCGCTATAATTTTCCTGAACCTTATGGTTCAGTCTCTTTTGTTTCGTTTAATTTTTATTTTCGCTATGTAATAAAAGTCAAAAGTTTTGATTAACCGATCGCTATGCCTTCTAATTTAAAGTTAACGTATTTGAAATAATATTTTGAAACGCCTTGTCAACGGAATCGATCTTTTTTCTTCCGTTGCACCCTTAAGAACGGAATACATAGATCGCCAAGCGAAACGACAAGAAGAAATTGAGCTGGGTATACACGAAGAAGCTCAAATCGCCGACTTCAACAACTCACAATATGACAAAGAGATAGCCGCATTTTTAGACGGAAAAGATCAAGGACCACACGCAGAGGAGATACTATTGAACGATACCTTACCGAGGGAGAACGGTTCTGAAGAGACGATTTTTGACGATGATATCGACGTACAATGGGGAGGAGGAGAAACGGACCCGCCCACACCTATTGACAACCTACCTTCTTGCGAGATACTAGGACAAAGTGAGAAATTTTACAAACATTTTAACATGTATGGTCGAGAGGTAGTTCTTAGAGTTACTGCAGATCCCGTCGCTAGTATTTGTACCGTAACGAAATGCGTCCTTAGCAAGTACAGACCTACAGACCATGTCCAAATTACTTTAAAGAGTGCGGCAAATATTTGTAGGTCCGAACTAGAATTATCCTTTGGACGATTAGATCAAGTCGACCCTAATATTCTTTTTGACCAGCTTAGTGTTATGCTTTATGAGGACGAAATGGAAGCATTTTTCCTAGGTCCTGTTAAAATGATTTTTAGTATTGTACGACTGCCGGAGGGCAATACCCTCGCTGCAGCCCGAGGCATTAAACCTTTCAATCTTTTCTGTAGAGATAGGCGAGGTATTGTACGTATAGTCAATTCTGATAACCTGTGTTTAGCCCGATCGCTTTGTGTGGCTATAAATCATAGAAATTATGCTAATGATACAACCGAAGCTCTAAAGATCCGTTACGAAGCTATATCTAGGGCAAGACCAGGAAATAAATCTCAAAAAGAGGCTGCTTTAGAACTATGTTATAAGGCAGGATTAAGGGCTAGTGAGTGTGGAACTGCCGAATCGTTTCAAAAGTTCAAAATTTATTTAAGTCAATATTCGATTTTCGTATACAAATTCGAAAATAGCGTCCCTGTTTTGATTTTAGGCGAAAACGATCCCGATGATACTAGGCCCCGCCTCTTTTTATTGAATGAAAATAACCATTATAATGTTATTACAAAATTAAGACCACTTTTCAATCACGACCTATTCTGCGAAAAATGCCTCGTACCCTATTGGCGAATACAGTCACATAAATGTAATGACTTTTGTTTTAGTTGCATGAGACCCACTATTTGCCAAGGCCCCCCTATAGCTTGTGGGCCTTGTTTACGGAAATTCTTAGGCGACGATTGCTATCAAAGTCACTTCGAAACTTCTAGCAATAAAAAGTCGCTATGTGAACGCCTTTTTCACTGTAAAGACTGTTTAAATATTATCGATTTTTCCCGAAGAACTGAGACGGATATGTGTGGGGAGATATTTTGTCAGATCTGTAAGAAATACCAACCGAGCAATCACTTATGTTATATCCAGGTTATCAAAGATAAACCCCTGAAAGTGTCCTCTGTTAAGAAGCCTAGACCCAATCAGCCTAACCTTATGTATATTTTCTTTGACGTAGAATGTATACAAGCATTGCGTAGATGAAACATCCCTAAATTTTAAATGCATTATGTGTAGTCAGTTTGGTAAGCGTAAACAACGCTTTTCAGGCGGAAATCCCATAGCTTTATTTTTAGATTATTTAATGCAATTACACGATGTCAGGAACGTCATCATACTGTCTCACTATGGCAGTAATTATGATAATCAATTAATAATTAGAGAAATCATTAATAGGGATGAAAAATTCGTTCCATCTTTGAAAATTAACGGAACTCGAATATTAGAAATGAAATTGTTTAACCTGCTATTTCTGGATTCTTATAATTTCATCCCTGTAGCCTTAGCAAAGTTTCCAGCTACTTTTGGTATACCTGATGCAGCCAAAGGGTATTTTCCACATTTTTTATTCAATGTAATAGAACATAATTTTGATGTTAATAATCAAAGCGAAACCAACTATGTTATAGAAAGTAATCTGCCCCCTATCGAAGCTTATGGTTGTCAATATTTTACAAGGAAGAATTTAGATACCTTCTTAAAATGGCATAGCTCAGAAGATAGTAAAGGTCGCGATTTCGACTTCTTGAAGGAACTCAATTATTATTGTGAGAACGACACAATTTTACTATTCCTAGGATGTTTAACTTTCCGTACCCTCTGCTTAAAGTAACAGGCGTTGATCCATTTAATTGCGGCGCAATTACTCTTCCTGGCGTGTGCTCTCACGTGTTTCGCCGAAATTATCTTAAACCCGATACTATAGGCATCATACCGGCAAACTATTATAGACTTAGTGAAAATCAGTCAATAGGGGCTATAGAGTGGCTTGAGTGGACCGCACACAAACGAAATATATCTATCCAATCCTCCTTTCGAGGTAAAGAAACCAGAATCCAAAAACTTAAAGTAGACAGTTTTTGCGAAATCAACCAGGAAATATTCGAATACTGGGGGTGTTTCTATCATGGGTGCAAAATACACTTTCCTTTAAACAGAAACAAGGCTTTGCATGGAGACCCTGCTCAGACTTTGAACTCTAGATATTTTAGTAGCATTCATTTGTTAGCTAAATTAGAATCCCTCAATTATAAAGTAAATATCAAATGGGAGTGCGAATGGCAGAATGAAAAAGCGAATAAACCAGAAATAATAGAGTTTTTAAAATGTCATGACATTAAGCCTAAAATAGTAAAAAGATTGGACCCTCGCGAGGCATTCTTCGGAGGAAGATGTTGCGCTACAAAATTATACCATAAAACAACAGGATCAGAGCGTATTCATTACGTCGATTTCACGAGTTTATACCCTTTCATTAACAAAACCACCAAGATACCTATAGGACATCCCGAAATCATACTAGACAACTTTCCTGATGTATTTTCGTTTGATGGACTTCTTAAATGTGACGTCTTACCGGCGCCAAACCTAATTCATCCTGTCTTGCCTGCTCGTATTAATGGAAAATTAACATTTCCATTATGCTACACCTGTTGTAAAACCCAGTTTCAAGGTGATTGCGAACATACTCCTGAAAAAAGAGAATTGCGAGGCACACGGGTAGTCGACGAGTTACGTCATGCAGTAGAGAATGGTTACACAATCACACGAATGTACGAGGCTTGGTCATACAAAGTCACACAGTACGATCCCAAAACAAAACAGGGAGGACTGTTTAAAGATTATGTTAATACCTTTTTAGAGTATAAAACCCAAGCTAGCGGCTTCCCGCCGGATTGTCAGACTCAAGAAGATAAGGAGAACTATGTCAAAAGTTTCAAAGACGAAGAGGGCGTCGAACTAAATATCACTAAAGTAGAGGCCTGAGATGCCTTAGCAAACTTATGCTCAACTCTTTTTGGGGTAAATTCGGCCAAAAAACAAGACACACCTCTACCGAAATAATCAAAGATGCTTGCCGATTATACGGATTAATATTAAATCCGGATATAGAGGTTAAAAGTCTACTAACAATCAACGAAAACACAGTACTAATAAAATACGAACACATTCTCGAAAATGAGATCGTACACAAACACACAAACGTAGTTATCGCTTGTTTCACAACAGCTATGGCACGATTACATTTACTAAAACATCTTGAAAAGGTCGGTGACCTTTGTTTTTATTTTGACACGGATAGTTTAGTGTACCTCTCACCAGATGGCACTCATTTGCTACCCACTGGCGATTATTTAGGGGAGCTCAAAAATGAATTAGAATCTTATGGACAGGATGCCTATATTTGTGAATGGGGGAGTGCTGGACCCAAGAACTATTCTATGGACATTCTCGACCCTAAAACGGGCAAAAAAACTAACATTATCAAAGTTAAAGGCTTTTATTTAAACGCCTCTACTGAAAATTATATAAATTTTGAAACTATGAAGAAACTACTGGAAGTAAACAATGAAGGTGAACCTCTACTGAACTCGGTTCAAGTGCCTATTGGCCCACAAATCAGACGTCTGCAAGATCACACTCTGATCACTATCGATCAGACCAAAACATATCAGGTCGTAGTGGATAAAGTTAGAATAATATCTGACTATAAAACTACCCCCTACGGTTATATTAACTAGAATCGTTGACATTTTCCACATAAGTTACTTGTGTATATTTCGATAGCTGCTTTTAATTAGTATCTCAAGTATTATTTATAGTAATATTAACGTATTTCAACTATTAACATGTAACAATATTTTAAAGAATACGCATCATTTTTTGTAATATTTTTGAATTTAGTAAGCTTTTTACTTTAATTAGTATATGTTAGCACTTTAGTTTAAAAATTAGTATACTTATTGTATAAGTGTAATTTTTATTTTTTGATGATAATTATAGTAACGTTTTTTTAGTAATATTTCCATATTTTTATCCTTAATCGTATATCAGTAATTAATCGTGTATGAAAAAATATATTTTTTCGTCAATCCTGTGAACATTTTAGTTTAATAACTAGCCTAATATTTGTACTAAAATCATATAATAACCATTGTAGTTTTTTACGAGTATTGTAGGTACATGTTTATGTCAATACATTTGCTTAATCATCGTGAAATGTAGTATTTCTATATTTTCTATGAAGGTACATGGGTATATATGTACTTAATAATCTCTCGTGTAGTAATATTGTTCTATTTTCTATGAAGGTATATGTCAATATAGGTGCTTAATCATCTCGTAATATACGTATAAAAGTACGATTTTTTTGAAGTAGTATTAATTTTACATTTTAGTAAATTTGTTTGTTATCAAAACCATTGTAATTCGTATTTTTTGATGTTTTTTAGTAGTGATTGCGCATTTTAACTGTATATCAATATTTTAACGCGTATGAAAAAATATATCGTTCAGTCAATCCTATGAGAATTTTTAATTTAAATACTAGTATTGTGCTTATTTACCTTGTATTCTATGTAATTCGTATTTTCTGATGTTTTATTAGTAATATTTCGCATTTTAACTCAAGTAATTGTACTTATTCTCCAAATTCGTATTAAAACTAATGTGAATCAAATTTTATTTATGATGTTTTAGCAGTACTGCTTCATTTTAGCTTCTAATCAACTACTAAATTGTGCAAAAACTCCCGTAATACCACGTTTATGGTATTAAATTGTATTATTGTTTTAACCCTGTATTTCGTTTACTAACTATAACACCCTACTGTAGTACCGAGTCGTAACTTAATTTGTACCCTTTTGCAATGTAAACATATTTCAATTAAAACTAGTCCTTTAGTATGACATAAGCATACATGGAGGGACCTCGAAATCATACAAAGAATAACAGTACTAGAAGGGTATGTGTAGAAAGGGCCTACTGAACCTATATAAATCATGCCCTAAATGAACACAATACCCTAAAGATACACCAAATAATAACAATACAAAACATGAGCACCGTAGAACCGAGCCGTAGCTTAATTTTCAATAAACTACGTAAACCTTATCTCAATCAAAACTAGTTCTTTAGGATAACATAAGCATAAGCATACACGCAGAGACCTCAAAATCAAACAAAGAATAACATTGCGGGAAGGTTGGGTGTAGCAAGGGCATAATGAACCTATAGAATTACCCGTAAATTATATCTTAAATAGACACAATATCCTAAAAATACACCGAAATAATACCACTATGGACACTGTGCGCCTTCAACACCAATAAATTACGTGACGTCATACCAATACACTATAAAATAAGTTCAAAATTCCCGCCAACACCATCACGTGATACGTGACGTTATCAATTCCCCCCCCCATAGCAATGCGCCCCTCCCCTGCCTGCAGACTGCCACCGCCTAGAGAGAAGAATAAAAAGAGGGGGAATAATGAACCCCCCTCCCATCCGCCACACCCACTGCCGTATACGCCAGTGAATATACGTCAGCGAACTGGCGTATATTTACTGGCGTATACGGCAGTATATACTCTCTGACAAGTATATGACGTCAGATACTTGTCTTTTACTAGAGGGTTTTTTGGTCGGGACTCGGGGAAACGAAATCTTTAGTTGGGCGTCCCGGACCGGCCAGACTATGTTCCAGTTCCCGCGCTCGACTGCGTCGTCTGCAATCACGGAGCAATTATTTTCTGATTTTTAAGAAGCGGATAGTTAAGCTGAAAATTTGGTAATTAAATTTATTAATCTGTTGTCTTCAAACTCGAGTAGTGAGTCGGATAATCTGGTTGATTTGTTGTCGGATTTTTCGATTAATTTAAGCGGTTCGTCCAAGTCTGAACTTCTGAAGGGGACGGTGCAGTTGTTAGGTAAAATAAGTAGCAGACGTCACGTAACTTGAACCACGAGTTCGCGCCTAGAGAGTCCGGACTACAGTTTTTGCATAGAGCTCCATGGTTTTTCCCGCGCTTATTCAGTTGACGTCAAAAAACAAGCTGGGAAGGCAAGGGTAAACGTATGGAAAAGTTCAGTTTTGACGATTTTTAAATTCATTTTAAGTATAGAATTAATTGTTCAATTATTTTAAAAAGTTGATATTTATAAATTAGAGACTCGAAAGTGTAACCTTTTAAGATATAAAATATGATATGAAATTAAAGCTGCCTATACCCTTTAATAAAAAATAAAGCAAGGTTACAAACAATTTTCCTCTAGTAAAACTATTTTCCTCTAGTAAAACAATTATCCTCTAGTAAAACGATTTTCCTCTAGTAAAACGATTTTCCTCTAGTAAAACGATTTTCCTCTAGTAAAACGATTTTCCTCTAGTAAAACGATTTTCCTCCAGTAAAACAATTTTCCTCTAGTAAAACGATTTTGCTCTAGTAAAACTGAGGGGGTAATTACTTGTTTAATCTGGTGTACACTCGTTGAGTAATCCCGAATAAAATTCAGTAATCCAAGATAATTTTAATAATCTCAAGAAAAATCTGCAATTTCAAAATAATCTCCTTGATTCTAAAAATTTAGGTTAATTTCGTATTAATCTTCTTTAATACTTGAAAATTGCCGTTAATCCCAAGAAAAACCACAATATTTCGTGAATCCCAGAAACATTTTGATAATCCTTACTATTTTTATAATCATAAATTAATAGCAAATAATCTCTCTTAATCCATGAAAAATGTCGTTAATCCCAAATAAAACTTAAAATATTTGATGTATTCTTATTTTTTTATAACTATTTAATAGCGAATAATCACATAATACTTCTGTAATCTCAATTTTTAACGTGAATCCTAGCGGATATAATTTAATCTTGGAATTTATAGAATACTCAATAATCTTAGATAATCCCAGTGATATACTGTAATCCACAAAAATTAGTATAACTATAATACCTACCTACAAAACAACATGCACTATAGGGAATCCCTCATAAAGTCGCGAAATCTTATTGGGCGAGAATCGGTGTTTAGCAAACGCTGCCCGAGCGAAGCTGCCAGTCTGCCCAGCCAGCAGCGTGCCGATCGCTGCCTACGCTACCCATGGATTAACTAACGCTAAGGGATTGTTCATTACCCCTAAAATATGAAGTATACATGTTCCAAACGCGCCCTAGTAGCAGCTATTATCCCAAACAGGAAGTTATAAGAAAATTGGACCTAATTTCACGTGTCCTATGACGTCAAAATTAAAATCCCTTCTAAATTGGGTGCCGCTATCTTCAAAATCCGCAAAAACCAAATTTTTTTGCAGATAGATGGCGCTATATCTACATCCGTTTTGGTCCAATAAATTGGGGGAATTAAGATGGGAATCAAGAAATAATTCGAAACATGTAGTTGGCGATAGCATTACATGAAAAAAGACGGTTAGTGAACAATCCCTAGCGTTAGTTAATCCATGTTTGAATCGTATAATAAAGCCTCGCCAATGTCTCACTAATAATGTATTTCTTCAATTTCGCCTTTCGGTCATTAAGTAACTGCGGTATAAAATACCAACCGTATATCTCCCCTTAAACGTAATAGCAGTGAATCCCTCCAAAAAAATCGTAATACCGGTGAATCCCTCCCAAAAAACGTCATACCGGTGAATCCCCGTTTAAAAACGTTATGCCTGTGAATCGCTGTGAATCCCTCATTAAAAACGTAATAAAACCCGGAATCCCTATTCCCTCCCAAAAAGCGTAATACCAGTGAATCCCAGCTTGAAAATTTAATACGATTTAATCTTACATAAACCTTATTAATCGTAATGAATCTTCGAATTAAAATTGTAATCCCATTAAATCTTGCCTAATATCAAACTAACCCGAGGGGCTACTCACTTCCCCAAAAAATGTACACCAGATTTCTTATTTCCAAATATTTCCGATTTATTTCTATTATTTTTGTATTTCTTTATTTCCCGATATTTCTCCTAAAATTTCCAATATTTTCACTATATTTCCCTTAAATTTCCAATATTTCGATTATTCCTTCGTATTTCTAATATTTCTCAGTATTTATATTATTCCTTCGTATTTTTTTATTTCCCGATATTTCTCCTAAATTTCCAATATTTTCACTATATTTCCTTTAAATTTCCAATATTTTCACTATATTTCCTTTAAATTTCCAATATTTCGATTATTCCTTCGTATTTCTAATATTTCTCAGTATTTCTATTATTTTTGTATTTCTTTATTTCCCGATATTTCTCCTAAAATTTCCAATATTTTCACTATATTTCCTTTAAATTTCCAATATTTCGATTATTCCTTCGTATTTCCAATATTTCCGATATTTCTCATTTTTTCTTAATATTTCCGATATTTCTCATTATTTCCTAATATTTCCGATATTTCTCATTATTTCCCAATATTTCCGATATTTCTCATTATTTCAGATATTTCCCTATATTTCCGATATTTCTCAATATTACGATATTTCTCGAAATATTGAAATATATTTCTTAAGGCTTGTACACCATATTTCGTAAGTGGCTAGCCCCTCGAACTAACCGCCAAGAGATTACTTCGTCATTATTAATCCCACTTTTTGTTGAACAATCCCAATTTTTTTTAATACTTTGTAATATTTAATCTGGTGTACACCTTTTCATGGAGTTATTTCCCCCTCGCCTTCAGTACCATGACGAGACTATTTTGTAGCAATTCTTTTTGCAGTGCCACCGATCCCATGACTGGTAGCGAAGTTATGCCACTCAGCTACATTCCAAAATCTGCTTCATGAAAGCATAAGTTAAGGAGATTCTTGCAGTTTTACACTGTGAAGCGGCTCTATCGCTGAAATAGTTAAAGTGTGTCTGGGGTAGCAATAATTTAATGTGTACTATGAGTTTTTCAAAAAATCTGTGCACCGTAATTGCGCTGTGTTTCATATAATCGCTAACAACGCAACTACTAAGGCATTGAAGCTGGCCATCATTCTTATAGTAAGTAACAAAGGGCTTGCGTACGCAGTTTCCCAGTGAAATAAAGAATTTGTACAAGGACATTTGGAGGGCATTTCTAAAGAGAAAAAAGCCTGATCAAGGGAGGTCAAAGATTAAGGGATAAATTGTACGCGGCAGTCTCAAGAAACAAATTATTGACCAAGAAAATGAAGGTTGTGAAACAAAAACGTGAAAGACATAAACAAATTCTTAGTCGCAAGAGGAAATTGATGCTGTAGATCTTTAGCAGTTGACCATGGTATTTCTGAGCTAAAACCCCTAAAACTAGGCCTAAGCAAAGAAAAAGGACACGTATAAGAATACCCTAGTATGAAAGACAGTGCAACCCTAATTGGATTACCTGTTCCAAACAAAACTAGAAAAATAGAGGTTGAAGGTAGCGTCAACGAATCTAAAAGTAGGGCAAACAAGCCTCGTAACACCACAAAACCTGATAATATTATTTTGAGCCCCCGAAGTTCGAGGCGAACCAATATCATGAAAACGTCTAGTCAAAAATGTGATACTATTTCAAAACCCGCAAACGCACCTATATCAAACGTTAGACGAAACGGGAGGGGTTCTTAAAAAGAAGTTACACTATGGAGACTAAAGTGATGTTTTTGCAATAAAAATAATAGTTCCTAAACTGAAAAAGCAGGTTTATTTTTGGTCATTTATATATTTACAACATTATTAATCCATTTCAGCGTACCATGTACCAAATATATGTATTTTTATCGTCAAGGGTGAAAGAATACTCGAACTCTATGATAATTGGTTTGTCAAAGGTCATCTTAGTCATCAACCTGAGTGGCAGTAGCGTCGCTAGGGTTTAAAATTTAGGGTGCTTTGAAGGGGCTTATTAAGGAATTGTGGTGCTAAGAGCAATTTTTAATGCAGGTTGGAACCTTTTTTTTTAGGTGGGGGTAAGTCTACAAAGCCACTTCCCGAACATACAAATGTTTGTCTCTAATATCTTTGTTACTGGAATTATGGCCATGTATATTTCCCCGTATTTCCACAGCCTTTAGGTCAGTTTCATATCCGGAAATAACCGATATCTTGCTTCCTGTTGCATACTTTACTTGTGAAAACAAGCTTTCAACTGAACTGCCGTTAACTCTCAATGGAGCTATGAAATAGTCTGGATATTGTCTCAGAAAATATTCTGTCAGATTTATAATTCCAAATACAGATTCTCAACAAGCCCCATGTCTGCCAACTTAAAAATTGGGTTTGAGATGGGGAAGAAATATTAACGTCGGGATCATTCAAAACTTCTTTCACCCAATCAGAAAAATACTTAAATCCCTCTTTTATAGAGTCTATACAAGAACTGTCACTAATGCACACCCTTTGTTTTGATAGCACTCCATTTTCAAATATAGCATTGCATGCTCTTGAATAATCATAGCAACGTTTTGAGCTGTCCCGTGCTTTCGGTTTTCCATTGGATTCATAAGCATAATGGTGGAGTTCCGATAACAATGGCTCTTGCTGCATTATTTTACTGGGTGTCACATTGAAACTAGTCCAGGAATATCTCATTATATAACTGCTGCTTAACCATGGGACAAATCAAGTTTGCTTGTTAGCGGCTCTATATTCTTCCCTTCTCTTAACGGCCTGAATATCCAAATTCAACGCCATCGTTTGCGAATTGTTTTGGCCCATTTGATTTCGATGAAAATAATGCTTGATTCATGCTCTTGAGCTCGTGCGTTGGACAAACGACCCAATAGATTTTTCGGTCTTTCACGAACGGATTATCAAAACTGGGATTAATTGCCAAATTATCTAAATCAGTTGAAACAGGACCTTTGTGACCCAGAGTACCCTTTATAAGTCCTAATTTCTCCGCAGCCCCGTCACAAACTAGGCACATTGTATCAAAAGAATAAGCGTGAAAATCTTCTGTTTTAAAATGGGCTTCAGCTTCGAAATGTTGTTGAAATACGGCTGATGATGTATAGTACGGACCAATTAAATGCTAATCAGATGCCAGGTCCCTCCAAATAAATTGCAAAATATATTGCGTTCCTGATAGATTGTCTCAATGTTTCGGTTCGAATATATCATTTAAATCATTGTATGATTCTCGTGACATAGCCAGTCTTTTAAATTCATTTGATTTTGAGTTCCATATAACCTTATCGATGACTTTTACTTCGTCGAAGATAGTGACGCCTTGACTTTGGGGTTTTCTTTCTCCATTCTGTTCCTTTTCAAGTTGAAAAGCACGGTATTTGGTATATTCTCGGGCTAGATGTTCCTGGTCAATTCCTGGCTTTTTACAATATTTCTCTGATCTTCTTTTAAGTGTTTCTTCACATGGCAATTGCAATATTTCAAAATTTTTCAATGCTTTAAAGGTAGCTGGACTGCGGCAATAGACGGCCAAACAATTCTCAGCGTTATGGAGCTCCAACGGTTTGTTTTCTTCCGCGTTGTGGACGTCTTCTGATGTTTCTGAAAATCGTCTGTTCGTTCTGAAGCTTTCTTGCAGCGTCCCGTTCCCAAGCCTTCTTCAGAACGTCCTTATTCTATCTAGATAGTTTTAGGTCATTCAAAACAACATCTAGTTCTGTAGCGCAAGTTGTATTGATATGATTAGCCAGGGCTTCCATTTCCTCAGACTGCTCTTTTCCTAATAACACATCTTTACTTTTAAGTTTTGCTTCTAATTTTG
Source organism: Phalangium opilio (assembly GCA_019434445.1). Classification (NCBI taxonomy): domain Eukaryota; kingdom Metazoa; phylum Arthropoda; class Arachnida; order Opiliones; family Phalangiidae; genus Phalangium; species Phalangium opilio. Next base: position 53,571 of record JAEQBA010001684.1, read on the forward strand.
TAAGTTTTCTGTTTAGGATATTTTTAGCTTGCTTTAATCGTGTCAACCGTACTTTTTTACTTGATGGGGAGAGATTTGTAATGAAGAAGTTGTTTTTCATTGACTGCCTTTTATATTTCCGTGTAGGTGTCTCAGCCTTATTTCTCTTTTTCATTTTAATCACACAGTTTGTAGACTACTTGCAATGTTTGCATTGTTTCAATTGCCGCTCAGTAGATTTCTCAGCTTGTTAATACACCATACACTTATTTGATTGATATCTTAGACATGGGTAGTCAATGCGTACAAATGAGGAATGAATTGGAGACGTGTCAATCATGTTGACATTTACACCAGTACAAAAGATGCGGTTACTTGTGGGAGACATTAGACTTAAAAGCGTGCTTAATTGTTCCTTATCTAAGTCATCTTCGTTTGAGATTTTGTAAGTTTCTATCGCCTCAAACATGATTGACCATTGGCAATCACCATCATTGCCTATGGTCAACGATAAAGGTTCTAATCGTGATCCTAGTAAACCAGTCGCGTTTAATCTGCAGATGCTTATGAATGGGTGCCCAAATGCATTGTTCTTTATCTCATATTGAAAATACTTCTGATAAATTGGTTCTTGTTACGTTTCCACTACTAAAGCTACAAAAGTAGTATTAATTTAAAGAGACTCTCTCCAATCTTCTGTAGTAGTCTGAACGCTTGCATCTTGCGTATTAGACCTAACTATCACAGGTGTTTCTTTGAAACAGCATTGTGTCTGTATCGATGCAAATATCTTCACAGAGGTACTAGATTCCACCGTTTCAGGTAATATCCGTAAGAGACAACATTGCGTTGACTTTGATAGACATTTAGTTTTATTATTGTTCACAAGTTTTGGGTTGCTTTTTGTGTTTTTGATAACGTACTTCACGATGCCACGTTTTACTTGAGAACTTTGGCCAACCCTGCCTGCCGCTGCAATGTTTAAACCAAGGCCTAGTGACTTAGCACGTATTACCATAATATTACAATAGATAAATAGTCAAACTTCATCTTAACTGTTTCGATCGTGCCAATTTTTGTTGTAGCAGGTGAATTAGTACCGTTTTCCATCATTACTCAATATTTGTCGCGACAAAAATATTGTTTTAAGTTACCATGCCTACACTCGCGCTCTGAAGTTCACCATTACACCAACAGTGGTCCATACCCTACAACATATTTGTAGGAGAGGTCTGAATATGAGCCTCCGCGGACGATTTACAGTTTCAAATGACTACAAGAGGCCGCTTCCTTCGTTTTTGGGGTGAAAATGCCGGTTATATTAGTCGAACGGGCGTGTTTTACTTATCAGGGGTAATAATGGTGCTTATTTTAAGATTCTGGAGTTATTCTTTAGCTGAAAAAGTCTCTCAAGACAAGATTCACATGTGGAATTTTCCTCTGATACCCTGACTATGTATCCAGCGATCGTAGCAACTGCTAATCCTTTGATGGTCACAGGGCAAGAACCTAAAAGATAGAAATACATAGAGTAAATGGATGAAAAATAAATAGATAGACAGTTGAAACTTACTTCTTGGGTCAAGATGATTCAATAGTAGAAGAATGTGCTAACGTTGCCTGGAATTTTCTTGATTGATTCGTCTTTGTTATATTCTTTAACCATTTGTCTTTGTCGTTTCTGCAGCTCTCTAAGGTTGAGGAGAGAATTTTCCAACTCCAATACTTGCTTACTGGGTATCACGATATGCATTACCATACTTATTTACCTTAATAATTCCAATTTTCAATGTGGTCTCCAATGCGTATAAACAGCTCCTTACGTCCATGGTGCTGTTATATCCTCCTATTTGTCTTAGGTGGCTATACATAATTTCGATGCCATCGCTGGAAGCCTTGCTAGTTATTAGACTCGGAATTTTACTACTTTCTAACGAAAGTAGTAAAATTCCGAGTCTAATAAGTGTTTCACAAGCAAAACTGTTGATTTTGTAGTAACGCAAAGTGCTTCAAATGTTTCTGCGCTAAACCTAGACATAACTGTTGTCTTATTATCTTGAATGACTTGTATATAAGGTAAAAATTCATCTATTAGCCAGTTTAATCTCTCATCGGAAACATCAAAAAATGGGAGCTTATTTTCATTGCGAGAGCATATCCCTTGCTTTTTGCTACAAATATTGTGGCTCTCATACCACTTAAAAATCATCTCCATGAAATGTATTGTATCCTCCATAGATTCCACCTCCACTAGATCACTAAAATTCAACTTGACTAAAGTTTTTAATGCATTGGTAACTTCTGGTGCAAATAACCAAAATGCCCTTCCAACGTTCATCTTTTCTATATTTGTCGGATATACGTGCTTCCGGCCAAATTAACAATATTTCCTTTTTGAACTTGGTATAATCGCTCGATGACCTCCGAAGTTATGGGTAGCCCAATGAAATATAAAACTCATTGCAAAAACTGGTTTCTAATGTTTTTCATGATATGCGATTGGTCAATTACTAAAAAGAGAATTTGCTTATGATTCACGGGATGTTTTACTTCCGGAAGAAGTTCGCCTTGCTCACTAAACATTTTTAAAGATGCTACATTAATCTTGGCATTGTCGCAAACTAATCTAACAAAAATGAACCCTGTCTTTTCCACTTTTTTGAAGACTTCCAGGGTTAACTTTTGAAGAGTCGATGCATTTAATTTCGCAGTGAAGAAGTATGCTACAGGAATCCAATAATCTGTAGAAAGACCTTGAAACACAAAGCATAAGAGATGGGTAGCTAGGCTATCCGTCACTCCAGGAGCTTCAGCTGTTGTATCATTGTCGCCGAAGAACATATCTAATTTACGATCATAGACATATTTATCCCTGATTGACATTTCATCAACTTGAAAGGATCCAACTTTTTCATGCTCGTTTTTGAGTCGCTTAAAATCTGCATATAGTCGTTCTTTTACTAAAGAGGTTATTCCTGTTTCTCCAGTTTATACTCCTTAATATTGTTTTAACGTAAGCTGATGTGGTAGGTGTATAAATCCCAAATCTCTAGCATATCTATAGGCTGCAGGAGATTTCTTATACCATGTTCAACAAATTTTCAACTTGGACTCTAGAAATTTCACTTTATTTTTGCCAAATGCCAGCATTTGTTCGATTAAGACTTTGGCTTTTAAACTTCCTGCCAGACTTGATAATGACAAGTTTCCAAGTTGCATATTCTATGGTTTCTTTTTATCTGCCGTTGCATCTTTAAGTTTGGTCTTCAATTCTTTAACCTTTCCTTGCAAATTGTGAATTCGCCTTTAAAATTTGCAAATAATGTGGCCTTGTTTACGAGTTGAAATTTAATTAGCTTTCCTGAAATTGTGGATTGACACGGAAACTTGCACCCCAACACTTCTTTTGACTGACTCTTGAGTGATGACATTAATTGGCACATCAGCCTCTAGTGAATGAGGTGAAAAAGAATAATTGCTGGATAAATCACATGATGTTGGTGATGTAGATGACGGTCAGTCTACGATACTGATGCACGGATTATAATGAACTTCTCGGATATTCTTAGATAGATTTGAACTTTGGGATTCTGAAAGTCTATCAATACTTAATCATTCTAAAGGAGATGGATAATTCATATTGCAAGTACAAAGGGGCTATCGGTGGTTTATAAACAGGACGATGTCGTTCGAGAAATGATTTGTCGATTGATGGCTTTGGCCTTGGTACCCGTTTTAGAACACACTGCACTTTGTATTGAAATATAAAAGGATTGTCGTCATGAAAACCCTAATGTTGTTTTGTTTTTAAACTACTTTGTTGAGACTTGGATGGACAACTGCTTACACCCACCAGAAATGTGCAACCACTTCGGTAATTTTCAAATGCGAAGGAATAACCACCAAGGTTTTCATAACAAGTTAAATTTGAAATTCAACACAAAGCCAGCACTATTTCTTTTTATCGAAGAAGTCCGAAAAATGCAAATTGAGTACACGAACCGCAAATTAGATAAAGATGCGGGAAAAGATGTGCACGAAGTTAGTTTAGCGTATAAAAATATCAACAAAAGATACAGCAACGCGGTTAATAATTATCGTGAGAATGTTAAAAACCCATTGAAAAATAAAATAGAAATAGCCGTTAGGTTACTTGATTGTGTAGCCGGCAATTTCCACACTAAATTCTTATGTAAAAAGTAACATAATTAACATATGTAATTGTGCCAAATAAAATTGAATATAATAGCTTACAGACAAAGTGAAAATTGGACTTGACTATTTGGGCATGGGTTATGCGTTAGGTTAGTAATATTTTATAAATCACTTAACAATGTTACGCCTATTTCCAAAATATTGATGTTTATCTTCATTGACTTCTCGAATAATATGCCTGTTCCTAAAAATTACGGTTAGGTTTGGTTAGGAAAACGTCTCTTCCTCTTTGTAGCGTTTATACACTTCAAGTATAGTAAAACGGCTGGCTTAAAGTATTTTCATAATGAATATAACATAAATTAATCAATAAATATAAGCAATTGGTTTTATTATGTCATAATTTGCTGATTTATTACTATTTTGTTCTTATAATCCTTAGTTTTAAAATAATAATTTAGAAAATGTTTGGATCTACCTAGTGTTAATTGTACGTAGGCTTTAAATTGCTTTAAAATAATTTAATTTTTGGTAGCAAAGATAAAATCTTTGAGTTCCCGGGACTTTATTTATTTAAATTACATCCTTATATCCATATATTACATAAGGAAATTCCTCTGTCGGCTGCTACTGTAGCATACGACAGACGAATTTCTTGATTTTCTTCCCGTTAATGCTCTCCACGAATCCCGAGATAGCCCCAACTTCCAACCATAGGGAAAAAGGTGGATTAGCTGGCATAACCGATAAAAATTAAATTACCCCTTGTTTTCTTATTTGAGAATGATTCGCCATCTAAAAGTAATTAATCCAACATTGATATCTCACAAATGTCTGCAATAATTCCAATTAAGCTTGGAACCAGTTTCCATTTAAACGACACTTTAATTAATCAGGATTATACTAAATTTGTGTAATTAGTCCAAAATTAACATGTTTTGAGGGAATTCCAAAATAAATGCGACCAAACCAGAAGCCTTCCAGAAGCTATATTAAACCCATAATTCGTAAAATTAGTTGCAACAATTAATTCTCCTATTCAATAGAGATTAACGTCGATAGCGATGAAGACACTTATACGCGACTCTAAAGTCACACAGAGCCGTCGAGAGATTTGCGGGCCCCGGGAATGGTTATGTGTCGGGTCCCTGGAAAAATTTACCAACTCTTTGGGAGGGAAAATATCTGGGTTCAGAGCTGCGGGTCCACCAACTTAAGCATTCCGTGCACTTGCATAAAGCACTCCAAATACTCCTTACTTAGGCACTTTTAAGCCCTGGTATCTTCGTTTTGGTTATCGGTGAAATTCTGAAATTGCACTAACTTATTGTGCCTACCTCTATCGCCAAATTACAAATTTGAAACTAATATAGTTTAATAAATAATTTAAACCAAATTTCCATGGTTTCACTCACTGGCCGTCCGATCATGAAAACTAAGGTACTTCTAGAAGACGAAGAAAAATAAAATTTGGGATTTATTTTGCATTTTATATATAAAGTAAGGAAAAATTTAAAAATACTGAAATTTCTTGATATATTTTTCTAGTTTTCACTTTAAAAATTATACCTATGAAAAGAAGTGAGATCCTAACGGAAACACTAACGCGCAAATATACGCAAAGTTTTGCTTTGAAACTGCTACACCGTTAAAGTTCTGATATCAGATGTACGACCAATTTTCATATAAATATTTTAGAATTTTATACACAAAAAAATTTTGTCTCGTGTCTACAGCACATCAAAAATGAGATAACCAAGTGAAGATATGCATGATATAAAGGAACTGAACAAAAGTTTATTTAAAACTTGGCTGTGAATGGTATTTCAGAACATTTTACGTCTAACAGGTCCAGACCGAAGCTTGTCATATTTTTTTATTAGTTATTGTTTTTGTACGGATAATTAGTTTAGAAGTTCATGTTCTTTAGGTTTCTTTAATTTTATCTCACAAAATATCGAGTTACAATTAAGCAACCCATTTATGAGCGACTCTGAGACGCTCTCCGTACTACTTGTTGTGTTGTTAGACTACTTATTATTAGACTACTTTTCCTAAACCCATAATAATTAGCTTTAAAATTAGAAAGCTGTTGGTATATGACTTATTGGCTTATGAAATATTTAATAATATTTATGCCTGCCCGATTGTCCGCAGTAAAGAAACCACTGTAAAAATGTTGACGTTTTTCCGTGTAGGGTTTTTCTCGAGAGAAACATAACTTGAACCTCCGTTTATACTTTACTTTAAGTGATTCATGCTTTTTGAGAAAACGGGCGAGTAATGGAATGAGAAGAATTTAAGAGAATTCTCAAGTTTTAAAACTAGCACTCTTTTTGGCCTTTCAATGTTTAAAGGGTCTGTAAAAAGGTCAGCAGACCGTTGAATTTTTATTTTTGAAAAGTCATTATTGACGTCACCCCCCCCGCCCCATGTTAAGGAATTTTCCTTTTTTTGTGTTATTGAGCCTTATCCGGCAGATGATACAATTGAGGCAATCCCAGCAGGGGCGTAGCAACTAGAGGGGCAGCGGGGGCGAAGGCTCTATGGGACTTTAGTAATAGGCAGCCATTTTGCCCCGCACCAGTAGAAAATCTTGGCTCATGTTGGCTCACCCTGAATCCCAGCTCCTTTTCTATTGGTACGATCGCTGCTTCTAGCAAACGCAGTGGAATTTCGGACTCTCGGAAGTGGGAATTGTAGAAACGCTGTTTGGGGCGGCTCACAACCAATCACAAAAAAAATTAACCTGACGTTAGGAACCGCTTTACATTTACGAAATAATTCCTCTTTGACGCGTTTTACATCAGCTGTTGATGTAAATGATTTTTAGGGAGGGTGCTTATTCAAATCAAATTCAGCGGTCCGCTGACAACTTTACAGTCCCTTTAAACTCAGTTTGAAAAAAACATTTCTTATAAGTTCTATATTTATCAGGGCCGGATTAAGGGGGGCCAGGGGGGCACTGGCCCCCGGGCGCAAGGCTTGTTGGGGGCGCATTGAGTTTAACTATTCCCCCTTAGGGACATTTGCTGTTCCGTTTTTTCCGACTTAAGGGGGCGCACACTATCTCGGCCCCCGGGTGCAAAATTGCTTAATCCGGCCCTGATATTTATACATTTACAACCATTATCCACTAGAATTAACAAAGGTCGAGACCCGGCAGGGCCCCCAAGAGGTGCGGGCCCCGGGAAAATGGCCGAATTGCCCCCCTCTCTCGACGGCCCTGAAGTCACATTAACACAAGCCTGCAGTGTCCCCGTGTTTAGTTATTCGTAAACCTTCGGTTGAGAAACCCAAAATGTACCCAAAGAGAACCGAAGAGTGAAACTTGCTTGTCCACTTTCAAAAATATATTTAGCCCAAGTCCCAAAGGCCCCACGTCAAGTGTTGCTATCTGTCTCTGTATTATCATTATATAAAAATCCGCCTACAATTCATCACGCAGATTTTGTCCTCAGAAGTAAATGAACTTAAAGCTACGACTATATGTTAAATTTTTTTTTCAACAAGCCCATAATATAATTTTAAACATATTTAGCCTTATCAAACACAATAAGAAACTCTCCCAGATAATAATAAATACATTTCAACCATAAATTTTCTGGAAATTAGAGCCGAAATTCAAAAAGTTCTTCTACTTCTGTCTCCTTTTTTACCTATCTTTGAACACCCCTCCTACCCCAAACCCGATTTCCATCTGTTTCCTTCATGTACATGTAAAGAACCAACAGTAGTTGGCAGAACAAAAATGAAGGTGCATAATTCTCCCCTACATTATCCGCACTGTCATAATGGATGGCAACCAGACAAGACTCTCTCCTCTCGTTTTGTTGTGAAATCATAAACGCGTCAGAAAAATTGTTTTCTCGCTATAGGATAGTCTACTCCGAGGGGTCGGTCATTCACGAAATCCAACTTAAGAAATCCGAAAACAATAACAAAATCACAAATCCGGCAACAATTCAAACTTATTTCGCTGATTTCGAAATCTAACAAAAAAACCGAAATCCGTAACGAAATCACAAAATCAGTAACGAAGTAATGAAATCACAAAATCAGTAACGAAATAACAGAATGAAAAAATTAGTAAATAAATCACAAAATCAGTAAAGAATTCGCGAAGTCCATTACAAAATTCACGAAATCCAAGAAAAAGTCTCAGAATCCAAGGAACTCACAGGAAATACCTCAAAATCCGTGGAAATCACGGGGAAAATCTGACGAAATCCGAGGGATTTTATCGAATCTTGAAATGAATCAAAATCCGACTAAATCAAACGATACCCGAAGAAACCAAATTGTATTTCAAAATCCCGTACATTTTATCCAAAACGTCCGACCCCTCACTCTACTCCTCCGACGGCAGCTGATGCGATATATACACTGTTCCAGCTTCGGTTGTCAGTACGCTTAATGCTAGGTCTCTATGTGAGGTAGGTTTTTGCGTACTGCCAACAGAAGAAAGCAATACTGATATTTAGGATTTTGAAACGCGATATTCTGTATAGATAGTTTTCACACATGGAGGATTCATACCATTTACACAAGGAAGACGGGCTATCTGGAGGACAAAAGCAAACGGGTTTTTGTCCGCCAGATAGCCCGGTCTCCTGGTGTAAATGGTATGAATTCTCCATGTGTGAAAACTATCTATACTGAAAAAAATATTTGTTCGTAGTTACATAGAGACCTAGTTTGGCTTGTGCTGATAACCAATGCTGGAACAGAGTACATATCGAATAATCATAGTAAGTTGCCATCGAACGGTTTAAAAATTTATTTACAAAAATCCTTCCTCGTCATTCAAATCAATAAAACCACAGGAACATATGAATCTAATCTATCAAACAACAAAATACATCCTCCTCTCGCAAAGACTAAATAACTCATACTCTTACACAAAAAACTTCTTCTGCTATCAACAAATGTTTAGCCATTAAAACAAAAAAGTAAAAATATTAAGAATGGTGAAAATGGAGCTTAAAGAAAAAGTTAGGCATTGACTTAAGACGAACCTCAACTTAAACGCGCAGTTGCCATCCATAAATTAAAACTTAAAAATTATATAAAACCCAAGGTTTACTCGTTCAGCACACGCAAAGTGAATTTGTTTACATTAGGGTTCGGTGCTAATAGGTCGCGGGAATCTCAGAGCAGGATTCTAGCTATGTCAATATCAGGTTAATGTCAATATTCATTATGCATGACGTCACGAGTGTCGACTTCTACACCTGCCCCCATTAATTGACGCAGAAAGACCCAGAACACGGCTGTTTAAGATTCCAAGCAGATGAAATCTATGAGTTCCTCCCAATATATTTGGGGAGAATTCTTAACAAACGCTTAGATTTTGAATTTGTGTCAAACCCTATACGATTGTTTTAGGTATTTCAACAGACACGTGGGGTCTTTTAAACACACATTTTCAAATTTCATGTATATTATAATTTTATAGTTAAAATATTGATTATCAGAATGAAATTTAAGTAATCAGTCCTATTTCTAGCTTAACACTTAAGTTTTGAGCTAATTTCAGGTTTACAAGTGGGGACCTAAACCGTCTTCCTACCTTATATCTGGGGACATTTGTGTATAAATTTTAGATTTTGAATTAGTGTCAAAGCCTATATGGTTCCATCAAGTATTTCAAGATAATTTTTCACACTCGATAAATTTACAAGTGGGGACCTTCACTGTCATTTCAACTGACAAGTGGGGTCTTTTAAACACACATTTTCAAATTTCATGTATATTATAATTTTATAGTTAAAATATTGATTATCAGAATGAAATTTAAGTAATCAGTCCTATTTCTAGCTTAACACTTAAGTTTTGAGCTAATTTCAGGTTTACAAGTGGGGACCTAAACCGTCTTCCTACCTTATATCTGGGGACATTTGTGTATAAATTTTTAGATTTTGAATTAGTGTCAAAGCCTATATGGTTCCATCAAGTATTTCAAGATAATTTTTCACACTCGATAAATTTACAAGTGGGGACCTTCACTGTCATTTCAACTGACAAGTGGGGTCTTTTAAACACACATTTTCAAATTTCATGTATATTATAATTTTATAGTTAAAATATTGATTATCAGAATGAAATTTAAGTAATCAGTCCTATTTCTAGCTTAACACTTAAGTTTTGAGCTAATTTCAGGTTTACAAGTGGGGACCTAAACCGTCTTCCTACCTTATATCTGGGGACATTTGTGTATAAATTTTTAGATTTTGAATTAGTGTCAAAGCCTATATGGTTCCATCAAGTATTTCAATATCATTTTTCACACTCGATAAATTTACAAGTGGGGACCTTCACTGTCATTTCAACTGACAAGTGGGGTCTTTTAAACACACATTTTCAAATTTCATGTATATTATAATTTTATAGTTAAAATATTGATTATCAGAATGAAATTTAAGTAATCAGTCCTATTTCTAGCTTAACACTTAAGTTTTGAGCTAATTTCAGGTTTACAAGTGGGGACCTAAACCGTCTTCCTACCTTATATCTGGGGACATTTGTGTATAAATTTTAGATTTTGAATTAGTGTCAAAGCCTATATGGTTCCATCAAGTATTTCAATTTCATTTTTCACACTCGATAAATTTACAAGTGGGGACCTTCACTGTCATTTCAACTGACAAGTGGGGTCTTTTAAACACACATTTTCAAATTTCATGTATATTATAATTTTATAGTTAAAATATTGATTATCAGAATGAAATTTAAGTAATCAGTCCTATTTCTAGCTTAACACTTAAGTTTTGAGCTAATTTCAGGTTTACAAGTGGGGACCTAAACCGTCTTCCTACCTTATATCTGGGGACATTTGTGTATAAATTATTAGATTTTGAATTAGTGTCAAAGCCTATATGGTTCCATCAAGTATTTCAATTTAATTTTTCACACTCGATAAATTTACAAGTGGGGACCTTCACTGTCATTTCAACTGACAAGTGGGGTCTTTTAAACACACATTTTCAAATTTCATGTATATTATATTTTATAGTTAAAATATTGATTATCAGAATGAAATTTAAGTAATCAGTCCTATTTCTAGCTTAACACTTAAGTTTTGAGCTAATTTCAGGTTTACAAGTGGGGACCTAAACCGTCTTCCTACCTTATATCTGGGGACATTTGTGTATAAATTTTTAGATTTTGAATTAGTGTCAAAGCCTATATGGTTCCATCAAGTATTTCAAGATAATTTTTCACACTCGATAAATTTACAAGTGGGGACCTTCACTGTCATTTCAACTGACAAGTGGGGTCTTTTAAACACACATTTTCAAATTTCATGTATATTATAATTTTATAGTTAAAATATTGATTATCAGAATGAAATTTAAGTAATCAGTCCTATTTCTAGCTTAACACTTAAGTTTTGAGCTAATTTCAGGTTTACAAGTGGGGACCTAAACCGTCTTCCTACCTTATATCTGGGGACATTTGTGTATAAATTTTAGATTTTGAATTAGTGTCAAAGCCTATATGGTTCCATCAAGTATTTCAATTTCATTTTTCACACTCGATAAATTTACAAGTGGGGACCTTCACTGTCATTTCAACTGACAAGTGGGGTCTTTTAAACACACATTTTCAAATTTCATGTATATTATATTTTTATAGTTAAAATATTGATTATCAGAATGAAATTTAAGTAATCAGTCCTATTTCTAGCTTAACACTTAAGTTTTGAGCTAATTTCAGGTTTACAAGTGGGGACCTAAACCGTCTTCCTACCTTATATCTGGGGACATTTGTGTATAAATTTTTAGATTTTGAATTAGTGTCAAAGCCTATATGGTTCCATCAAGTATTTCAATTTCATTTTTCACACTCGATAAATTTACAAGTGGGGACCTTCACTGTCATTTCAACTGACAAGTGGGGACCTTCACTGTCATTTCAACTGACAAGTGGGGTCTTTTAAACATACATTTTCAAATTTCATGTATATTATATTTTTATAGTTAAAATATTGATTATCAGAATGAAATTTAAGTAATCAGTCCTATTTCTAGCTTAACACTTAAGTTTTGAGCTAATTTCAGGTTTACAAGTGGGGACCTAAACCGTCTTCCTACCTTATATCTGGGGACATTTGTGTATAAATTTTTAGATTTTGAATTAGTGTCAAAGCCTATATGGTTCCATCAAGTATTTCAAGATAATTTTTCACACTCGATAAATTTACAAGTGGGGACCTTCACTGTCATTTCAACTGACAAGTGGGGTCTTTTAAACACACATTTTCAAATTTCATGTATATTATATTTTATAGTTAAAATATTGATTATCAGAATGAAATTTAAGTAATCAGTCCTATTTCTAGCTTAACACTTAAGTTTTGAGCTAATTTCAGGTTTACAAGTGGGGACCTAAACCGTCTTCCTACCTTATATCTGGGGACATTTGTGTATAAATTTTTAGATTTTGAATTAGTGTCAAAGCCTATATGGTTCCATCAAGTATTTCAATTTAATTTTTCACACTCGATAAATTTACAAGTGGGGACCTTCACTGTCATTTCAACTGACAAGTGGGGTCTTTTAAACACACATTTTCAAATTTCATGTATATTATAATTTTATAGTTAAAATATTGATTATCAGAATGAAATTTAAGTAATCAGTCCTATTTCTAGCTTAACACTTAAGTTTTGAGCTAATTTCAGGTTTACAAGTGGGGACCTAAACCGTCTTCCTACCTTATATCTGGGGACATTTGTGTATAAATTTTAGATTTTGAATTAGTGTCAAAGCCTATATGGTTCCATCAAGTATTTCAAGAGAATTTTTCACACTCGATAAATTTACAAGTGGGGACCTTCACTGTCATTTCAACAGACAAGTGGGGTCTTTTAAACACACATTTTCAAATTTCATGTATATTATATTTTATAGTTAAAATATTGATTATCAGAATGAAATTTAAGTAATCAGTCCTATTTCTAGCTTAACACTTAAGTTTTGAGCTAATTTCAGGTTTACAAGTGGGGACCTAAACCGTCTTCCTACCTTATATCTGGGGACATTTGTGTATAAATTTTTAGATTTTGAATTAGTGTCAAAGCCTATATGGTTCCATCAAGTATTTCAAGATAATTTTTCACACTCGATAAATTTACAAGTGGGGACCTTCACTGTCATTTCAACTGACAAGTGGGGTCTTTTAAACACACATTTTCAAATTTCATGTATATTATAATTTTATAGTTAAAATATTGATTATCAGAATGAAATTTAAGTAATCAGTCCTATTTCTAGCTTAACACTTAAGTTTTGAGCTAATTTCAGGTTTACAAGTGGGGACCTAAACCGTCTTCCTACCTTATATCTGGGGACATTTGTGTATAAATTTTTAGATTTTGAATTAGTGTCAAAGCCTATATGGTTCCATCAAGTATTTCAAGATAATTTTTCACACTCGATAAATTTACAAGTGGGGACCTTCACTGTCATTTCAACTGACAAGTGGGGTCTTTTAAACACACATTTTCAAATTTCATGTATATTATAATTTTATAGTTAAAATATTGATTATCAGAATGAAATTTAAGTAATCAGTCCTATTTCTAGCTTAACACTTAAGTTTTGAGCTAATTTCAGGTTTACAAGTGGGGACCTAAACCGTCTTCCTACCTTATATCTGGGGACATTTGTGTATAAATTTTTAGATTTTGAATTAGTGTCAAAGCCTATATGGTTCCATCAAGTATTTAAGATAATTTTTCACACTCGATAAATTTACAAGTGGGGACCTTCACTGTCATTTCAACTGACAAGTGGGGTCTTTTAAACATACATTTTCAAATTTCATGTATATTATATTTTTATAGTTAAAATATTGATTATCAGAATGAAATTTAAGGAATCAGTCCTATTTCTAGCTTAACACTTAAGTTTTGAGCTAATTTCAGGTTTACAAGTGGGGACCTAAACCGTCTTCCTACCTTATATCTGGGGACATTTGTGTATAAATTTTTAGATTTTGAATTAGTGTCAAAGCCTATATGGTTCCATCAAGTATTTCAAGATAATTTTTCACACTCGATAAATTTACAAGTGGGGACCTTCGCTGTCATTTCAACAGACAAGTGGGGTCTTTTATACACACATTTTCAAATTTCATGTATATTATATTTTTATAGTTAAAATATTGATTATCAGAATGAAATTTAAGTAATCAGTCCTATTTCTAGCTTAACACTTAAGTTTTGAGCTAATTTCAGGTTTACAAGTGGGGACCTAAACCGTCTTCCTACCTTATATCTGGGGACATTTGTGTATAATTTTTAGATTTTGAATTAGTGTCAAAGCCTATATGGTTACTTCATGTATTTCAAGATAATTTTTCACACTTGATAAATTTACAAGTGGGGACCTTCGCTGTCATTTCAACAGACAAGTGGGGTCTTTTATACACACATTTTCTAATTACATGTATATTATACTTTTGTAATTAAAATATAGATTATTATGATGAAATTTTAGAAATAGGATCTTTACGGTTCCTTCAAATATTTGAAGATATTTTTTTAAACTCGAAAATTTTACAAGTGGGGACCTTCGCTGTCATTTCAACGGACAAGTGGGGTCGTTAAAATACATGTTTTCAAAATTCATTTTAATTCACTTTTTTTTAATTAAAATATTGATAATTATGATGAAATTTACATTATATGTAACGTTAGTCCCATTTTAAAATGTGGGGAACTTGGCCATCTTTTTAATGTACATCTGGGGACATACAGTTTTTTAAATCGAGTTAATTTTTTAAACGAAGTTAATTTAATGACGCCTAAAGAATTAGGAAAAGTAGTTTTCGTACGTCAAGTGTAATTAAATTATGAAAAAATCACCGTTCAGTCTGTGAGATACAATATTTTATATTGTTATCGCTGAATAATGTATATTTTGTATTTCTAAAGTAGCGACATCTATCTGTGCTTATTGTAATGAAAACCCATTTTTGAGCCCCCACATGTACGCCGAAGAGACCATATGGTCCTCATTTCGTACAACTGGGTACCCGGGTGTGTGAAAACCTCTGGCGACATCTCTCGGATATGTGTTAATTTCCATGGTCCCCACTTGTAATGTGAAAAGACCAAGTACCTTGCAAGTGGGGACATTTTTAAAAAAATTAATTTGGGCTGTAATTAGTCTAATTATATCATTTATTTAATTACTTACATGTGAGGACTTTAAAATGTCCCCACATGTAAGTCGGGTCCCCACTATGTGGGTGAAAAGATTGTCAGAATCCCCACATGTCAATCGTATGCAGACGCATCAAAGTTAATATAAAGCGAGTAGGATGATAAGATCTCTTACAAAACGATAACATTTCCTTTTTGCAGAATATTAAATGGAAATATTTTAAATATTTTTCGGCATTACGATTCTTTAAGTAGTTGTGTAGCTATAAAGCTCTGTTTCATCTCAATATTCCAAGAACATCTTCTGATATTAACATTTCAAATTTGGTGTTTACTTTTTAATTCAGCTTTACTACATTTATATATATAGTGTAATCGCATTTTTTACATTCATTTTATAATATGGGTGTTAATTCTTCATCTATCCACAAGTGTTGAAACGATTGGGACTGTGAAATAAGATACCCTAGATTTAAACTAGAAATGACCTTGTTTCGCCTCCTCTTATAGGAGGTGTTAACGGTTCAGAGTGAGCCGAAAGTTAAATACACCCTTCAGTGATACGTTTTAGGTCCTCATTAGAATTATTGAGGATACAAAGGAAATTGTTAAACGCTTAAGCCTTTGCTAAAGACCTTGGCAATATTTCGCCAATTTGAACTATGTATTTCCGGTTTTTCTCATTGTCTGGAGGACTTGTGTTTAGAAAGTAAATTTGTCTCGGCTCGGAGAGGTTAATTTTGGTTTCCCAACTTGTCATGTTTAATTTCGAACGGTGTTTTAATAGTGTTATTTTACTCCGAATTTACACTTTAAATTGGTCCCTAAAAACTCAAGGTAATAAAACTCTCTTTTGTGTGTTTTTACGGTGTTTACACCGTTTTAACACGTTTTTAACAGTTCCATTTCTTAGAATGTATGAGGGAGATCATCGTTTGTCCCATTCCGAACAGCCCTTTTATTATATTAACAGGGTTTTTTTTGCAGTGCGTGAATAGAAGATCCCTAATTCATTGTTCCAATTGCTAGTTTTATGCTTTTCAAATTTATCGAGAAAAAATATGGGTATAATATTCAAATTCTCGTATTCGCACACCCATTTGACAGAATTAGTGATTTAACACAATTCTTTCTCGCTCGGCCCAATTACTCGAATCTACTTTTATTACTATGATACATACTTCATATTAAGAGATCGTTTAAAGTAGTCCTCTATGATATCGTACCGTGACGCATGGTTCTCAATCTCCCACGCATTCTAACGAAAAGTATTACAAGTTTAATTCCCTTCGATACAAAATAAACCCTGCAAAGACATGCGACTAAATGTTGATAAACTCACTGCAATTGTCGTCGCGTTTATTGGAGTCTCTTGGGAGTATCTATATTAAAACATGTATAAAAAGAAATTCCCAAATCGACGATAATATTTACGATTTGTAAATGCAAATTTTACTTGTATTTAAAATATCGATCATTTCCAAAAAATTCGAATTGGTTCAGTGCCATTTTGGGGTCTACGCAAATTACAGCGTGTGTAATCTGAAATCTTCAAATGCTGTAAAGATTTGCTGTTGTTGTGGACTTATTTTAGTTTTGTGCGTTATAACCTTTAATCGGCGACTCGCGATTCGCGATAAACGACGAACCTTCCACTGGCACCTGCCGTCTTTGTGAACTCTGTGCTTCAGGTCCTATTAACGTTTAAACTCTAAAGATACAGTGTAATGACTTTAATTATTACATTTAGTATCGAACTATTCTATTTCTAATATAAACATAAGCCACACTTATTTGTAAATATTTTAATGAACTTATTTAATTCTAATGGTTAAAGTGTGTAATTTTTGGAGTTTCATCCTAATGTGATGAACTTCTCTTTTGATTAATAGTTCCATTGTTTCAGTATTATATAAATTAAATTCTGTAGTTAGTGCTGTTTATTTGGACCATTCTCGAGTGTTCAACAAAGCACCAGAAGTAAAATAAGGGTCTAGAAGGAAAGAGCTCTAGCATTGGTAGTAGATCCTGGCACCAGTGAACAAATTTGAGGATTTTATGCCATTCCATCGCGCCTACACTAGAGAGAATAGAATTGGTCGAGTTCCAAAAACATTTCCTACCCCCTTCCCCTCAACCAAAAGCCGCGGAACACGGACGCGGGTGCTTGAATCTAGTTCGGCCGTATACCTCCACGAGCGTCTCACGTTTTGGAGGGAGAATTCAGAAACCGCTACCAAAGGGCCAACCGTCGGTTTGTTATCAAGAATATTCACTTTCGCCAAGTGAAGAATTTGGTTACCTCGATACTTCTTGTCCCTTATCTTACTTCTAATAACACTGATATCACTCCCTTAGACAAAATTCATGGCATTCCCATTCGCAACCTTCACCCCCACCACCCAATAGTGAAAGGGTATGAGAAACACGAAACCAATAGTATTGATTAATTTCCATATCTTTGTAACGTGCCTAAGAATCAACACAGTAACTAAAGTAATAAAGATCATAGTTTAGAAAAACGCGCAATCTACGTTCTTTTTTGATTTACGCCTATTCATTTAGTCGGAAATACAGCCCGAAAAATAAGCATAAGGTACAGACAAAAGTAAGAAATCTCGTATAGGTAAAAATCATAAAATAGCAGTTTGAACAAACTCAATTGAATCAATGGAAATTTATGCAAAGCATTAATTAAAATGTCTAGTTTAAATGCTTGAAACTTGCTTCAATTTACCTAGTTCGATGTCCGTTTTGTTTATGCTTGTTTCTGAATCAATAGTGCTCACTCGTCACAGTCAATCTAAGACATATCTCCAGAAGAAAACCACAAATTTCAAATGAAATTGAAATGATTTAGCATGCATGTTGCTAGGCGGATCCCATCTCAAGCAGCTGCGCATTACGGCATTGTAAAATGAGTTGGCGTATAACAGTAAAAACCATAGAAATATTTTATGCGCTTGCGCTCGGCTATCACTTTCAATTAATTGCGTGAAATGATACAGGTGGTTTTGGAATCGATAATCACTTGACCCAATTGGATAACATGTTACCAGCGTTTCCCAGGCTAGATTTACTATTAACAGTATATACTGTATTTAGGAATAGAAATGGTATTTCTCTTGGCACAAGTTGGCCTTCCAATTGCGTGTTCAAACCTACTTTACCAAAGCTAAAAATAGTGTGATCTATCAAATTCAAACCACGAAAAGCTAAAGCCTGCTCATGCAAAACGCTAACTGTTCTTTCAGTTGTTTATACAATTTACAACCTTTTTATGTACCTTTTCCTTAAGTTGTACTTCTTGTCTTTCAAATCTATGAACGATAATAATTGAGCAGAATAGAAATAAGATTTTGTACTCTCCTTTGAATGCAATTTTGGCATCGGGTATTTCTAGACTCGTTCCATGGAATTACTACATGGCGGATGGATTCAACGGAAATTCCCAGTGCTACGAAATATGCGCATGCCCAGTAGAGCTCTATCTGACCGAAGATAATCTTGATAAAAGTATCGCCCCTACAAAACACATTGTATATCTCTTTGATAAATTTATTCTGAAGTGTTTGCGAATAAAGATTTTTAACTACGATTAAAATAGGTGCTATTCGAAAACAAATTGAATAAACCAATTTTTAAAAAGAAACCGTAAATTCTTCTGTAATCCTGATCAATTTTGAAACAGGCGAATAATATTCAAATTCTCGAATATTCGCCCTCCCATTTGAGCGATCCAGCGAGAAAGAACAAAACAATTCTTTCCCGCTCGGCCAAATTAGTCGAATCAAATTCATAGTAAAATTAAAATCACTTGAAGTTAAAGGATCGTTTCAAATATTCCTGCATAATTTGGTAACGTGACACGCCGTCCTACATGTCCCAAGTTTCCTGATAAAAAAAATCGAAGTTTAATCGCCATCGTAAAAAATCATTCTCCGAATGTTTATAAACTCACTGCAATTGTTGTCGCATTAATTGCAGTTTCTTGGTTACACCTACATTAGTTAATACATTTTCAATTGGACGATAACATTTTCGATTTCACATTGTCATTTCTACCTGTATTTAAAATATCGATCATGTCCAAGAAATTCAAATTAGGTCTTAGCCATTTTAAGGTACGCGTAAATCTCAGCGTGCACCAATCAAAACCTTCGAAGTCTGTAAAGAGTTGCTGAGACATTTTTCATTTTTTATAAGTAACATGTAATAGCGAAAAAGAGAGTAATTAATTCTAGTGAAGTAGTAAATCCAGTGGCGTCGCTAGGCCTTTTTGGGGACTATAGCCCCCCTAGTAATCTGTAAACCCTACCAAAATATTGCTAGTACTCGTAGTAGGGATGCCAACATCCCAGAAAAAAACCGGTTTTCGGTTAACCGATTAATTTGAATGGCCGGTTTAACCGATTCCAAAAAATGGACAAAAAAACCGGCTTTTCCAAAAACCGGTTTTATCCGGTCCTTTATGATAAATGTTCAAAAATGCGATACTCCAACGTAAACTCAAAGACCAAATATTAGTACCAATAGGTGTTAAGTAATGCCGTTTTCCATTGGCATTCTAGATTAGGCCAATGAAAAACAAGTTGGGAAAACCAAAATAATACCTCTCCGAGTCGGGGAAAAGACTAGTATACGACTCAATAAAGAAATACTAGAGCAACATTTTTTCGCTTTGTTTTGTCTAACGAGACTTAAGTCGATGAATAGTTTTCTCTACATTGTCAAAATATATAATCATCCGCTAATCCTAGGTTTCAAATCATTACTTTCAAAGAATATATAAGTTCTATGTTAAATTTTATTCTCTGATGCATACCACTAATAACCATTAGCCCTTTCACTGATCTAATTGCTACCATGGTGCTTTCTTCTATTATAATATCTAAATATAATTATTTAAACGTGTATTTAACTTTCGGCTCACTCTGAACCGTTAATGTCCCTTCATTACAGACTAGATAATCAAAACCCAAAGTTTACTCCACCTCAGGTCTCAATTATTTACTCTTTGGTTCACTAAGACTATTGCGGATCAAACTTGATTTACCCGACAGAATCCAGGCCTTATATTTCTTCATGAAATAACTAAACTAAGGATTATTCTATATACAGATGTAGTATAGCTTAAGTAATATATAAACATCCATTTCAAATAATAATATTAAAAAACATCCTTGGAATATCAAAATGAAACAGAGCTTTAAAGCTACAAAAGTACTAAATGCATCGTAATTACGAAAACGATTTCCACATATTCACTTTATATTATGGAAAAAGTGAATATTAAGGTTCTGTAGGATTTCTTAACACATCAAAACAAAGCGAACTGCTAACTCGGCGCACTAGTGTGACAACGGACAGACACACACAGACAAAAAAATGGACTGCTTTTTAACTCTTTCCGTATTAATTTTGAGTTGAGAAACAAGATTATCTTAAATATTAAAATAAATATAATTAATATTTAATATTTTCTTCGTTAGTTGTTCGCCTTATTGAGCGTTACATCGTTTTAAAAAGGAATGATTAAACAACCTTGAGAGACTTGACTAATATTGACCTTTGAATTGAAGGATATGACTGTTGTTTCGCCTTACCCAAATAGGTAGTATATAAAGGATTCGAATCGCAGCTTTAGATAAGAACATCGCAATTGCGTGAACCTTGGAGGAAGACCCCTCCATTGGAAGGCTAGACGTTTCTCGTAACCCTAGCCGATCGCCGCGTATGTCTTAACCTTAAGGATGATGGTGGTGTTAGAAGCCAGGTGTACAGACTGGTGTCCATGTGGGATGGACAAAAACAAAGACCAGAAGATGGTGGTGTTAGAAGCCAGGTGTACAGACTGGTGTCCATGTGGGATGGACAAAAACAAAGACCAGAAGATGGTGGTGTTAGAAGCCAGGTGTACAGACTGGTGTCCATGTAGGATGGACAAAAACAAAGACCAGAAGATGGTGGTGTTAGAAGCCAGGTGTACAGACTGGTGTCCATGTGGGATGGACAAAAAAAAAGACCAGAAGATGGTGGTGTTAGAAGCCAGGTGTATAGTCTGGTGTCCATGTGGAATGGACATAGACGAGAAGGTGGTGGTGTTTAGAAGCCAGTAAGTACAGACTGGTGTCCATGTAGAATGGGCGAAAGACTAGAAGATGGTGGTGTTTAGAAGCTAGAAAGTTCGAACTGGTGTCCATGTGGGGTGGGCAAATGAACAGAGTTGTTAGACAGGCAATGGAGTAATAGCCTGTAAGTGGAATACAATTTCCGGGACTGTAAATGCGGTCTGGAAATTGAATACACGTTTGCTCCGATTTGGAAACTGCGAACGCGGTCACGTGGGTGTAACAACGGACAGACAGACAGACAGACAGACACGTCGAAATTAGAACCTCTCCGTGACATACGTCACTCGGAGAGGTAATTACACGATAGATGGAGTAATTTTCTTGGAGTGAGAACAAAAGTTCTGTTAAAATTGCATTATACCAGAAGTATATAATACTTCTCTTCGAGAGAAGTATACCACAAAGCGGGGTAAGTGTAACGTCACTCTTTCCCAACATCGGAACATTTAGAGCAAGGTTACTAAACCGAATCACATACACGATAAATAGTTCCCTCATCCTTACACTATTAGCGTTTAAATATTTGGCAAGACGCGCTTGTGGATTTTGTCCCACGTCAAGACGAAATTTGTGGGATGATTGCTGGGGATTTAGTGCCAAACAACGATAGAATTCACTTTACAGTGCGATGCCCATTTGTAGTTTGAGGAGTGGGAAAGCCAACTAAAAGGGTGAGCCTGGGAAGAATGACGTTACATAACTAAAGCATTAAGAGAATACAGAGTGTCATCCTTCTTCTATTATCCCCTTCTGATTATACGCATCTATGTCTTCTTTGACATTGCTCCGTGGTGGTAGATTGTTGGCAGCCAATCGAAGCTAAGTAACATTAAGTGACGAAAATGGAAAACTTTTCATTGTGTGAATTAAAAAAACCGATACGGTTTTCATTTTGAAAAACCGATAAAAAACAAAGAATTAAAAAACTGGTGCTCCGGAATTGAAAAAAACCGGTTTTCTGTCAAACCGGGCGGTTTTTGACATCCCTACCTCGTAGCCCCCTGAAATTCTTTAGCAATATAGTGTATAAAATTATTGTTATAAGTTCGTTCAGTTTCATCAGATGAATTTCCATATCAAACAGTAGTGGGGACTAAAAGCAAACGAAAACTAAACTTAAGACAAGTGAAATTCTTTCATCCACAATTGTCTCATAAACAATAACTCGGGTCCGTACTCTTTATCAATAAAGGTTTGTATATCTTTAAAATACGAATAATTTCACGTTGAAACAAATTTTCGGATCTTCCAATGAACCTATTATGCAAAATTTTGTTATTAATGTCAAATAGTTTTCCCAGATTAAGCCCCCTTCAAATTTCGAACCCTAGCAACACTACTGAGTAAATCGCTGTTGTTAAGTTCTCAATCATTCTGTTTGAATTTTAATCACAGAGAAATTACTGTTATATTTACATAGAAAAATTAGAGAAGCTATATTTATTTCTCATTTACAGTATGTTTTAAAATAAATATACTGTATTTTTTTGAAGCACCGAAAGGTTTCAAAAACTTTCACATTAAACTTAGGGGTTTAGCGCATGATATATTTGAAAGAGTGGTCTTCGTATGATCTTTATCTGCACTGCTATAATTTCCCGGTAAATTAACAGTGAAAATTACGGTAAGATATAAATAATTTACGTGATTTTTGGTAAACTACCGGTAATTTACCGACTCAAATCCCTACGAGCATCTCATGACACGTCGATAATTTTTTTACAATCCCTCGTAAAACATCAAATATCCATGCTACTACCCAGTTTAATGTCATCACTTATAAAGTGGCTATGATTGTTTAAGTTAAAATTGTAGATAAAAACTTTTAAGGGTGGGGTTTTAAGCTAGTGCACTATTGATGAGCGCGATATCTACGCTCTTTACTAGACAGGTTCTTATTAATTAGACGTGAATATAGCCACAAAGTTAATGATAAGGTGAAGTTCAAAAGTAACGAACCTCTAAAAAATCTATAGGGTCGAATGAAACTTTGGAACTCGTCTTTAAGTACAATTTGACATCAGAAATATTTATATTCTTGCAAATGGAATTGGCAAGAAGAGTTTTGCAACGCGTCCGTAAAAACGCTTCAACTTCTCTAGCTCTCTATACCGCTTACTAAACTGTTGCTAGGGTTTAGAACAAAACGTAGAATATAGTCGATACCTTGAAGCTTGACTCGGCACGGAAGTTAAATTTAGTTCTGTGATTTCTTTAAGCTACGCCTTAAACCCAGAATATCTGGAAAATAAAATAAAACCAAGATTAGAATCGAATGCTGGGTATGGAAAGGTTTAACCTGAAAGAGAACTGGTTTTCTACGGGGATATTTACCTTTTATAAGATTGAATTCTGCTGCTAGTAGTATAGTATTACACGCAATTAAGAAACCATTACAGCGGGTCGATTTTTCAACTAAGTTAAGCTTAAGACTATTATTCTCGTAATGGGAATACTATTATCCACGTTCCTTTTCAAAGCTTTAAAGCTTTTAGTACGAAACATAAAATTTAAAATTTTAGAACAAAATTCAATATAAACCAGTTGGAAACCAAAATATTACTTCTACGAGGCGAGAGGAGAACTATTTACCTGAATATGCCACTTGTGATATTTATTGATAAACAACAGCAGGCTTTAAAACTGAAATAATGAATTCAAAATTGTTGAAAGTTCTATTCACAACTAGATTCGCACGTAAACTCTATCCTCCCTTTATACCTCAACCATATTTATAGTTTATCAGCCTAATTGGCTAATTGCTCACTTTTTATCTCTCCGAGTGACGATGACGTCATGGAGAGCTATTACACTGGACGTGTCTGTGTATGTGTGTGTCTGTCACCACGTTATCATATTATGCGGGTTACGAGAAACGTCTGACCTTGGAACGGCAGGGCTTCTACCCAAGGTTCGCGCATTACAGATTTTCTAATCATTTACTGTGAATCAATCGCCTTCTACAATAAATGTACCAAAAAATGTGAAGAAGGTGTTCGATAGAAGTCAAACGTTAACAAAAGCTATGCTTAAAATAATTTTAGAATTACGTTCCTTAAATCGACTTCACTAGAATTATAAGTTACTGACGATTAAAATAATTAATATCAATTATATTTATTTAACTATTAAAGAAACCCTCTTAATTGGGTAGATAACCCTCGTCTCGACCCCCAGAGGTTTATTTTGGTTTTCCAACTTGTGTCTATATTAACAAGAGCCGCCCAAAATGAGAATACGCATTGGAGAATGCGGTCACAACCCTTAATTGGTTCTATTAAAGAACCAAAACTAAGGTGTATTTAACTTTCGGCTTACTCTGAAACGTTAAGATCTCTTCACAGAGGACACGAAACAACGAATATTTTAATCTATTTAACTTAATTTAAAAAAGGGGATAGATAGTAGGGAGTGGGAAAACGTGTCGTGATCTTTTAGATCGCCAGAAAGAGATTATTTTTTCTTTACTGTAAGTTGCGAGTGTATGGAAGTAGTGACAAATTAAAAACCCCACTCAAACGTAAATTGGCCATGAACTATAGACCTGCCTCTACGTTTCCAAAAACCCATTGTTCCCATGCAGGTCTCTTCGTGTCACGAATCTTTATATCGAAATAAAGAAGTTATTATTTTTTATGCTAAGTCTCCTTGGAACATACGATAGTTGAGGTGCTACCATAGACATATAAAGAGGTAGACATACTATTGAATGTTGAAAAATCTCATTTTTAATGCCAATTCCCCACCTCCTCGAGAACCATGTATAGTAGGGGCAAACTACTAGCGCCATCTATCGCCATTATTGGAAACTTATAAAATATTTTTTTTGTTTGCGCTGGCGCGTGAAAATTTTCGGGAAATGCAAATTTAAAACGTTCAAATATAGAATTAGGCTTAACATTGTAATTTTTAACGTGAATTAAGGCTACTGTAAATTAATTACGTTTTAATGAAAGGGCAAAAATAAGACTTGGTCAACATTTTTAAGATATGAACAAAAGGTTATTTGATATAAAGTAAAGTAAAATAATATATATATATAACTTAAATATGTTTACATACTTATTTAATTCTAATAACATCAGTTTCACGGTGTGACGGTTCAATCTTATTGATATTTGATAATCCAAGCCTTCCTAAATAACAGCGGTTCGAATTACAACCCCTCTATTAACCCAAGGGACATCTTTGTAAATAAGAATCACTCTTAAAGATTGCTCCTGAATAAAAGCATTTATTTATTTATTTATCTATGCCCCTATCGTCCATAGTTTCGAGTAATGTCACTTTATGTTAACATCCCATAGGACTTAAGGTACAGTGCCAATACCCATTATGCTTTTTAGTTTTCCGTTCCGTTTATAGGTGGCGCTCGTGTTTTGCCCCTACTATAAATGGTTCTCGCGCAGGGTTGGCAACTACCTATCCAGTTCGGTTTAAACCACCTGGTTTAATCCGGATTAATCCACTTAAAAAAATCCACCTAAAATATCCGGCTTAGTTATGAATGGAGAAAAATCAATTTTGTGCCATAAGAATAATTAAAATACAACCAGAAACAAGGCAAAAATATATGGAGCGATAACTAAAGATTACTTATTATAAATGATAAAACTAATAGTTATGTTAGCAGTTACTGTCCAGTTACAGCTTACAATATATTACCAGTATTACTCGAACTTAAAGCATAGCGTTGGTTCCAGTGGACAAGTTGACTTTCCTTACGAACTCCAGTTTTGGCTTGGGAAAGTTAGAGGCATTTGTGGGCGGAATTTATACGTGCATGTATAAATCCCGCCCACTAGCCTTTGCCAAGCCAAACCCGGAGTTTAGAAGGAAAGTCCCCTTGTAAGGGATCCACTGGAGCCGCGCTAGTGTTAGGCTCATGCACTCAGGGAACAAATAGATTTCATGAAAACATTTTAGCAGTTAAAATAGAAGACGATTTTGTATTGGAACCGGGGCTAGGGGTCGGGGAGTGCCCCAAAGCTGAAATATGAGCTAAACAGAAGTACTTTGCCTTCAAAAAAAACCTAAAATGACTGGTTTTTTTAAAAAATCTGGATTAGTCCAATAAAATCCGGTTTAATCCAATAAAAACCACTGGTCTGGATTTTATTCAAATTATCCGGATTTTTGCCAACCCTGTTCTCGCTCAAGTAGGGATATGGAAGCAAGGCTGCCAATTCAATAGTGAGTCTTAGTGTATATAGTGTTATATGTCTATGGGTGCTACTGTAGCGAACTGGAGATCAATTCAACCCCACTGAAAACTGAACTGGTATATGTATCAATAAACTCATACTCCTGGATTGATTGTTGGAGTTTCTTATTTCGAGTTCAGATTTCAGACGCGGCCTCAGTCCTGACTCTCTCTTGGGGTTTTCCTCCAACATAGTTACAACCTGTGTTTTACCAGTATCGGTATCACGCGTTAATTTTCCACTCTTTATGCAAGGTACATGTACGTACGAAAGATTCATGTAAACTGGATTGCAATCAAGTTTAACAATAGGCGATCGCGTGTCTCACAAATTTCTTTCGCAGTTCGAATTAATATTGATGAGACTTTCTGGGGCAAGGCTTCGAACACCAAATTATTGCCATTGGTTTTTACCTCTCCAAGTGACTTATGTCATGGAGAGGTTCTGTTCCCGACATATCTGTCAGTCTGCCCGTTCTCACACCCATGAGGACCCAAGCTGACGGTCACGAGGTAGGAACGAGGAGAGTGAGACATCAGAGCAAAGCGAAAGAGAAAGAGTGCCAACATCGAGAACCTTCCTATGTGCATATTCCCTGCTTTAGTTTCTAGAGATCATTCAGCTCAGTATGAACACAAATCAGCAATCATATTAGAAATGTTATTGATAATGTTGTGCAAATGCAGGGTTCGAATTAAAAAACCCAGCCTTAAAAAAGCCCGCGGGTTTTTTGGGTTTTACCCACCATAAAAAACCCACTTAATGAAACCCATCACTGATATCTTCAGTTTTGATGAATGCTAGAATAATTTTATTTTAAAGATAGTTTCAGATATTTGTTGTTTCAACTTCAAAAGTACTATTTAATAATGTCTACTATTTTTAATGAGACATTTTGTGACTATTTTATTAAGCAGTTACTATGCACGCAAATGCTAAAGATGAAAAACCAAGAAAACCCAATGAAACGCGGTGAGCTAGGGTTTTTTTTTAAAAAAACGTTTTTTTTGAGCCCTGTGTAAATGCCAACCTAATTGTGAATAAACCCTTTCACATCGCGTGAATTAATCATAATTACAGTTTCAACTTCAGTAGTTTATGATTAAATAGAAAAGAAGCATTTTCATGGAAAATAAATGGGTGGATTGTATTTCACTTGACTCGGAGAGGTAACATTTTGGTTTTCCCAACTTGTTACGTAGTCAGTTTTCCAATTTTGTTCTTTTTTTCAGCCACGGCATTGTAGAACGCGGGTGTGAGTGAATAACAACTGAACATCAATTGCAGTCTTGCACATAAGGTGGTGGTGACACCAATCAGTATGGTATTACAAAAGATAAATCTACACATACCCGACCAAAGGCGAGGACATTTTTTTTTAATCTACAGGGCCGGTAGTTTTGACGTTGTTAATTTGTAAACCTATAACGGTTAACTTTTCTAAATTTTGATAATTATTTTGGCATTATTATCAACTTTAAATATTAAAATTGTGTGCAGTCATTACATTAGGATTCGAGTTAGCACGCGCTAGGCTTGGTATTTTGTTTGGACAAGCCTTATTGAGTATCGTGATTTGTTAACTATATGCGCAAGTAAAATTAAAAAAAAAAATAAAAAAAATTCTCTGCCTATTTCAATTTTCATTAACCAAAGTGTGGTTGTCGCTATAGTTATGAAAATTTTTATATTAACTTTACTTTCGTAAAGTGTCAATTTTCCTTATATTAGCGAATATTAGTATAGCTTACTGTGTGAACGCAATCTTGTTTTCTTTCTCAACATGCTTAAATTAAGAATGATGGAACCTATACCAATAAAAACGTTTTTTTTCGACAAAGCTACGGAAAAGAAATAGATAAGTATACCAAATTGATTCGCTGAAGTGACAGATATTATTTTTGTGTTTTAAGATATGATTCTAATTGTTTCCCCATAATTATATTAACTAACATTATTTTCACTAGACTTAGTTTCAGGGAGAACTTGGTTTTTAAATAAATAGGAATTTCGACTAATATTAGTTTTTAATAACTTAAAATACTTTGAATTGTGAAAAATTGAGCTTAATGAGTTACATTTTAAATTAATGTATATCACTATTAATTGAAATAAGAGATTATGGTATTTTGGTGAAATAAACAATTATGTATTTTTTGAAGTAATTGATGTTTTATTATATTTTTTAAAAAAGAAAATGTATTCGCACGAACGAGAATCGATTTTGTATACTTATCTAACAGAACCAAACAAAACCTAACATGACATAATAGAACCAAACAAAATCTAGCATGACATAACAGAACCAAACAAGACCTAGCATGAGATAACAGAACCAAGCAAAATCTGATGTAACAGAATGTCTGTAAAAGAGTCGGGAAAACCTTTTTCTTTCTTTGTCGGAACGGAATGAATATTTTTTTCATTTCATTTAAGATAATTGAGCAAGATAACCAATTTATAATTTGAGAATGGCACTGAAAGAAATGCAATTTCTGGGAAATGATCGATATATAAAATACAGGTGGAATTCCCATTTTAAATTTGAAATTGTGATTGTTATTTGAGAAAGCCTCAATTATTGTAGATACGCCAAAGAGACTCCGATAAACGATACAACAATGGCGGTGAGTTTAGCAACATTTAGTAGCGATGCTGTTTTGACTTTACTGCCTCTAACGTAGTTTTTCTTTATCGGAATTGCCCTTTACTTTCTGCCAGGCATCTTGGGAAATGCCAACCATGGTGCAGCGGTACAAGATCATGGAGGAATTTTTTAAACGATTGATGAAAATGAAGTAATATTTCACGTTCTCAAAATTTGATTGGGCCAAGCGGTATAAAAATGTGGTAACGCACTAGTACTTGCTCGTTGGCCCAAATAAAAATTTAGTAGCATTGTAAGTTCTTATAACATGGCCCCGTTTGCAAGGCTCCAGCTATCGAGAACCATTTACTTGTTAAGATGATTGCCCGTAACCCTTATGTAACCCATAATCCTAATCCCATTTAAATTGTAATTGAGTTTTTAGTGGGAAACCCTTCGATGATTACCCGTAACCCAGATGGAACCCTTAATCCCATCCCTTTTTAAAATCCCCAATTTAAATGAATCAATGAAAATTGTCATTAGTGAATAGCCCCATGACGCGCTACTAATGACGCTTTGAATTATCCTTACTTTACCAGGGTACGCACATTCCTACCCATTTAATAGTACACTTCAGCTATATAAAGGTTCAATAACGCTTTTAGATTGTAGGCTATTGAAATTATCTTTAACTGATTATGTGTGACTATTTCCCTGTTTAAGGCCCCTAAATGTTTGGGAGTTCGTATCTCCGTAACTAATTACTGTTTAAGGCCCCTAAATGTGTGGGAGTTCATATCTCCGTTACTAATTATCGTAGATCCCATGTTCTTTGACAGTTTCGACAGTTTCGACTCAGTTTAATCCAAGCAACAAACCCTTTAATTCATAAGAGATTTATCAGAAACCCTGTATGTTATTCTAATTTTAGATCAATTTATGAAGAGCATAAAATTGACCATGATGACGTCAACAAAATATATAGTGAACCAGATTTTTTCAAAGTTAGTACATGACTTTACGGCTTATATTCCAAAGATGTTATTTAGCTAAATTTGTTCTGCATGGTATTAGAAAGTTCACACAATTGCGATACCCAAGACACGGTCATTTTTCTACGGTCAACAGGAATATTACACTCCGTCTCCGCTTTTCCAAATGTCTAGGACGATTATCGTGACAGCCGCCCCAAAGAGACACGTATCAACTTCCTTGAGCTTCTTAAATATGGAAACGAATGTAAATTACGCTTAATTGCAATGATACCTCGATGATACTTTGAGATGTGGGAAGAGCTTGTATTATATCTATTTACTGACATCAGTATGACCCAAGCTCGGGAGGTTGAAGGGACTGTAATGGGTCGGCGGACCGCTGAATTTTGTTTTGAAAAAGGCACCCTCCCCCACAATCATTGACGTTAGCAGCTGATGTAAAACGCGTCAAAGAGGAATTAGTTCGTGGTTGTAAAGCGGTTCCTCGCATCAGGTTAATCTCACCTGTGATTGGTTGTAAGCCGCCCCGCTCCGGTGTTTCCCCAATCCCCACTCCTGAGAGTCTGAGACCCAGCTGCGTTTTTGCTGGAATCAGCGATCCTACCAATAGCAAAGGCGCTGTGATTGGCCCAATTGTATTACCTGCCAGATAAGGCTCAGTAACACAACAATAGGAAAATGCCATAACACTATTTTCTCCAAAAGAAGGAAGGACTTTCGTTTAATGACTTTTTCAAAATAAAAAATCAACACGACAGCTTTACAGACCCTTTAAAAGAGTACCAGCAAACGTCTTTTAGTTTCATCGTTGCAAAGTGGAGACAGGAAGATATAGATGCCTTGAGTACACAGTTTACAGGAATGGAGGTTCCTTTCATTAACACATGGAGACCAAGCGACTTAGAGCGTAAAGTCGTCTGCTATTTTACGCTCTAAGTTGCTGGTCTCCTTTTGCAAACGGTATGAATCCTCCTTGCATGTAAACTATGTATAATTCCTGTCAATACCAAATCTAATTAAGTTACGTTCTTGATCCACTTAGGTGGTGAACTTAGTGGTGTTAACAATACTTCTTCTGTCACTTTTACTCGTCATTCATTCAATCATAATGAAAAAATACAAAACTTTATCAACAAAGGAGGTTGTCAAGAAATTCGCCGGCAAAACGATGGAAAATATTTGGAATAACGCGTCACTCTTGTGTGCCGAACGTAAAACTTCAACTTCAAGTAATCGCAATTTTTTGATAAAGATTCGTCACATATGCCAGATCATAGCACGAGCCATTTCAGTTTGGAGGATGCAACCGCAAATGATGGCTGGGGACTGGGGTTTTAATAATTACATAAGTCTATTATTTGGCTACCGTAGATAATAAACTTATAAAGGGGTAATATTGTTCTGTAGCGATTCCTGCCATTTTGCCGCATATAACTTGTCGTCTACTGGCTTCGTCGTGGCTTATCGGAGTGACTTTCATCCTGTTTTTCTTGGGATGTTACTTATGTACGGAATTCACGATTGAAAATTACAATTGCATCGACACGCTCTCGGATTTGATCAAATCTGGAATTCCATCCGTAATGATCGAAGGAACCGGAACTTACACTTATCTTGAAGTTTTGGTAAATAGGCATCAATTCTGGCTTTACTCCTGATGTCATTGGTGCGTATTTATAGGCAGCCCTGGATCCAGTTGTTCAGAAATGGCTAGACGCACTCGACAAGGAGAGCATTTTCAGCAGTTTACCCGAATATCTTATGCTCGATGGATACCATCCAGTTCTGTCCGGAGAAAAAGCTCTGATAATATCGGACGTTCTTTTGGCTGTGTTCATGGGAGAATTTTTGAGTGCCGATTTCGAGAACAAAGAATTCATCACGAGCAGCGGAGGATTTTACTTTTCGCAACGCGAAGTTGACTTGGACTACTTACACCTCATTTACAACGCCTCTTGGATAAGAGGCTGTACGCAACTGCTGGAGAACGTCAAACTGAGGTTGGCTTCACATATATGATAAATTGATTAACGTGCTTGAATACAGTTTTATTACAGCATGGAACCGGCGTTCGAAATGCAAGTTACAAAATTTCTGGATTCAAAGTTCAATCACTTCGCTGAACAGATCATGTGGAAGAGACCTCTGAAAAGCACAGTTGATTTGGACCTCAGTAGCGTCATCATTCCTTTCTACTCGCTGTTAATTCTGTTGTCAGGAACAGTAGCCGTTGTCATAACCGAAATGTTTTTCAACTAATTAGCTTAAATGCTAAAAGTTTAATGCATCTCACTACATATGAGTCGAAATCGAATTCTCTATTTTAATTTTTCAATCAACACGATAATACGTTTTAAATTCACTGTATGAATACAAGTACTGCATTTCAGTACAATACAAAATTTGCACTGGATATGTGAGTGCAATCGGTATTATTTAACCAGTTGGGAAACAAAAAAACCACCTTACCGAGGCATTTAATTACTGGTCATTAATGATAAGTAACTGCAGAAGTTAAAATTAATTAAATATTCAAAGCTCTTTTCACAATTAGGTTGGCGGCCGTGTCTTCTCGTTGTACTTCAAAGATATTCTTAGTTTTCCAGCACGACTGTTATTTTTGAAAGAATGGAAGCTCCGAAGTTGTAACCCGATTTCGATCGGACTTTCAGAGACCGCGATCTAGTTGCCGCGATTACATTCGGTTCTACTTAAGAACTTAAAACTATTCATTGTATCGTGTATTTATCTTTCGGCTCAATATGAAACTTCAATGTCTCTTCGGAGAGGACAAGATAAATTTTTTTACATGACATCTCTGTTTTTAAGTATTCACTTTTTGGTCTATTACGGGCAGAAAAATTATCAATGAAATAAACAGCATTTAGCGTAACATGTCTTTCTACCTAGCAATATACAAATCAGCGTTTACCCTATATATAAATTTAGTATAGTTCAACTAACATGTAAACACTCATTTCAAATATTAATATCAAAAGATGTTCTTGGAATATCGAAATGAAATAGAGCTTTATAGCAATAACACTACTAAATGCATCGAGATTCTGAAAAACATTTCCAATATTTTCGTTATATATTGTGAAAAAAAGAAAATAATGAGGTTTTGTAAGAATTCTCTAAATACCAACATAAGTCAAAAATAGCAGGGAGTATGAACCAAAAAATTTCGTATATTTCATATATTATGAAAACTAGGTGCAGGACTTGCGAACAACTTTGCTCCGATTTTCAAAATGCAAACAGGGTCACGACTAGACACACACAGACGGATATAGATGTCAGGTGTAACACTTCTCTGTGACGTCATTGTCACTCGGAAAGGTGAAAATCTAATCATATTCTTTGATAGCGACAACATTTTCAAATATAAAACGTGCTTATTGATTTCAGAAATTTATCAATTATTATAAGTATGCTTAGGAAGTTAGGAGTCTTAAACTATTGATTCATAAAATCTTTTTGAAAAGAGTGAAAATATTAAATTATTCTATGA
Organism: Phalangium opilio; assembly: GCA_019434445.1. NCBI lineage: Eukaryota > Metazoa > Arthropoda > Arachnida > Opiliones > Phalangiidae > Phalangium > Phalangium opilio. Next base: position 87,315 of record JAEQBA010001684.1, read on the forward strand.
AAGCACAAAGATTAAATAATACCAGAATGTAAAATGTATTTATAAAACTAGACCCAGTATTTTCTCAAATCCATACAGCTCGTACGTATATATCTTCCGCTGCCTTATGTTTAACAAAGTAATGAAGTGGTTCTAACTGGTTCTAATATTGCAATTGGTTACAGTTATTAGTCCAAATCATTAGGAACTACATTGAATTTTCTCTGCGTGCGAGTTGCCACATAAAAAATTAATGATATGGCACGAATTTACTTTGGTAACAAGTCAAGTTTTCTCGTCTTGTTTTTTACCCCATGTAAAATTTATAGCATAACGATTAACAAGGGAAAGAACTAGTTCTAATATTGCAATTGATTACCCTTATTATTCCAAAACATTTGAAACTTGAAAGGCATCACAGCAAAAATTAATGATATGGCACGAAGTTACTTTGGGAACAAACGAACGCGCAAACGAGTCAAGCTCAATTTTTTCTCCAAGTTTTCTCCTCCGCGTGTAAAATTACTTCGAGTAAAATTAAATTTGTGTAATAAACTTAATACAAATTATAAGATAAACTAATTGATTTAAAAATGTATAATCAAATTAAAATTTTTAGTTAATTGCACACATTTAAATATAAAATATAAAACTATAACGAAATTCTTTAGAATTCTGAACATAGAATAAATTGTAACCGAATAAATTCCGAATCATGTTTTAAACTGAAAATTTGAATATCTGTTGCTTCAGTCAATTAATTTTCTGCACTTATCATTTACTTACCTATAGTAATTTCTAATTTCTGGCCTTTGTGGGTTTGAAAAAGTGTCCTTGTTTGGCCAAGGATTGAGTATAAATGAAGTTCTTTAATGACTCTGAAGCAAAACTCGTTTTAGTTTAGATTATTAAAAAGTATTGATAACGGTGTGCAAGTTAATAGACCTTTTTATTATTCCTGATTATAGTTCTTATTTACAATTTAAACGGCAGTAGCGTGTCATTAAATAGCAATAAAACTTTGAATATTAAGGGAATATAAATGGGGAGATAATATCTAACTTGTGTTGGAGATGTAATATTTGGGTCTTCCCAATATATATACTAATAAGGCAATCTGAATATTTCACTTCCCAGTAATGTGTTAAAAATGGAAATTTGTCAAGTTTTCCAATTTTAAAATAATGATATAATCCAACCTCAGATGGGGTGTAAATACTCGTACAAAACCTGTAGCGTTCAATTTGAGCCTCGATTCCTTCTAATGTTGCCTGTTGCAGTTGTATTCAGTTATTGTCCTCAAATCAACAAACAATATAGAGCACACTTTCTGGGTTTTAGGCGTTTCATGAAAAAAACACGAATTTAAAACAACTCGCTTCATACCCCAGAAACGGTTTACAGCTCGGCACGCGAGCGGTTCACAATTGTGTCAGACAAATAACGCATTACCCGTGGTCTTCTGAGAATTCCCAATTCGAACCTTTCAAAGGTGAGTACATCAGAGAGTACATATTGTTAAATTACTATCGCTTATTTGAGCGACGCTTAAAAAACGAGGCATATTATTTTGCGCTGACTTTATGCATAAATCCTGTAATTTTTGATGGGTACAAAACGCTATGATATCGGTGCCCGTACGTTATTATAAACGACATATCGGTTCGAGGTTTATTATCGACTTTTACGGATTAAGCGGTTCTAGGTTAATTTACCGATTATCAACCGATTTATCGGTAAAATTCGGTTGATTATGTAAACTACGGTTTCATTTAGTAAAATAGTCGCTTATTTCGTCGAATTTAAGTAGGCGTCTATACCAGTAAAACTTACCGGTATCGACATCTGTTAATCACTAGTGTCATTCAGGGGCAATTAATCGTCACTTAGCGTATAAAAATATCAACTTCCTGTAGCGCGCATTTTTTGAATGTTTGGTTTTGAGGGAACATTGTCATATCTAACGTTAAAGACAAAATTTTTAAACAATTGAAAAACCAGTTAGGAAAACTGAAATTTCCTCTCCTATAGTCGAGAGAAAGACTGTCTTTCGACTTATTTTCTCTGAGTACATGGAATTATTATTGACTCAAAGACTGGGCTCGTAATAGTATTAATCAAAAATGTCTTGATTAGAATCAAGACCTAAAAAGTATCGATAAGACTGAGGTTATCACTTGTCTGAATGATCAGATATTAATTTATCTTTTTAATTGAAACTTAAATGCATGCTTAAGAAAAAACAACGTTCCATTACCGTTTTCCGTTGAAATAAATTATTTTACTGGTAATCAATTTCAAAAATTTACTTATCTCGGCTTTTCGACCACAATTCCATTCCCCGAAAACATTTTATCATTACATTAATTACTTTTGGGAGAGTACGTGTATGGTTTTGCGTTTTAAAAGGTTCCTAAAGACGTTACATCCCCATTTGTGACCGGCACGCTTCGCAGTGGAACATTTTAATTATTCTAAAACCAATGGCGCTAAATTCAATAGGGACAGTAAGATTTTTACTCGCGGTTTTGCTAAATGATGTAATATCAAGTGTACTTTAGTCAACCGTCGTATTGTTCTTTCTCATAGTTCAGGGCATGATCAGTGTTACTGCCCAATTTCTCTCTCTAGTTTCTAACAAGGGTTAGAGACTATTTAATATGGCACGGCACAACATTATATACATTTGAAAATTCGAAGTAGCACAAAAGGAAAAAGAATCCATTTTTTATATTTTGGTTTGAAATAAATAAATTCATGATAGTAGTTATAACGAACAGAAAGTTAAGGGAATGGCACCGGTAATGAGCAGCAGAAAGGGAGGAAAGTTTGCTTCAAGTTAGCAGAGGGACATGGTAGTGAAAATAGTAATCTAGAATTTTGTTCATTCATGAAAAATTCAAGTGAGGAGGCGGCACTACCGAGAAAGATTGATTTTGGCAGATAAAAGCGAAAAAATTATGTTCTACACACATTGGGACTATGGGAGAGTTTCAGGGCTGCGGGCCGCACATGATGAAATTTCAACTCCAGATTACATCAATTCTATCTGGTCGTACTAGTAGCAGGTTAAGCTATGGCTTGCTCAGGTCCAGTTAGTCTCGAAAGGGTTATATAGTGCTTGCAACTTTTAAAAGGTTGTTATCTAGGCTAAACAGACCGCTATTACCGTTTTTTATTCTTTTATAGGTTATTTTGACACGTTATCTCCCAAAAGTAATTAAAGTAATGATAAAATGTTTTCGGGGAATGGAATTGTGGTCGAAAAGCCGAGATAAGTAAATTTTTGAAATTGATTACCAGTAAAATAATTTATTTCAACGGAAAACGGTAATGGAACGTTGTTTTTTCTTAAGCATGCATTTAAGTTTCAATTAAAAAGAAAAATTAATATCTGATCATTCAGACTAGTGATAACCTCAGTCTTATCGATACTTTTTAGGTCTTGATTCTAATCAAGACATTTTTGATTAATATCTGTTCCTTCAGTCTTCATTTTAATTAAGAATGTTAAGAAAGTGTTTTACATTTTCAAAATCTGCACTAAGCAGAAACATTTCTAAAGGGGACCATAACTTTAGCTCAATCAGACATTTATTTATAATGATACTTCAAAAATAAAACGTAAATCATTAAAAGTTTGTATTCTTATTGTAATTAGAATAATACATTTTTTACAATCATTTATTGAAACGCGAGGCGCCCCCCTAAAAATTCCAGAAATAGGACCAAATTGACAATTTTAGAAATTTTTTAAAAATGCTGATTTATGTCCGTTTAACATTTAGCTCAAAATTGTCATAAGTCTAATATGAAATTCGGATATCCTTAAAACTTCACAAAGACGATCCGAGATTGTCAATTTCAAACTTTTTTGTAGCATAAACTAGCGTCTTTTATTTTAAGCTTAAAACCATAAACAAAATATAGTCAGGGCTACCCTGAAAGTTCACAAAGATGATCCAAGATTGTTAATACGCCTAAAAAGTGCCATCTTCAAAATATGTAGCCGGGGAAAAGAGAGTGATCGAGTGGGCTATGCTAGTGGTTGGAAGTCGCGGGGGTTGGGACAGGGATAAGAGAGTTGAGATGGATTGGAAATGATGATGGGCGAACTGCGGCACCGTATCTCTCCCAATGTACCTCGCGCACGCCCCTACTCTTCGGTAGGCGATTGCTAAGTGGTGCCGCGTAGCCCCATTTTATTTGTATGAGAACTAGCTTCTATTTTTAAGATAGAGGGAGAGCCCTTTACAATTTCGTCCAGTACGCTGAGGATGCTGGGAGGACTATGGTGCCGTAGGTGGGGGTACACAGGCAACGCTATAGGAATGGGGGTTTCCACTCCATTCCTCTCTCCTTCAAGGTTGGGACACCAGGCATAGCCGACTCCATCACGCACTCGACAACGCAAAGCAACTCGCGCCAGCGTGGGAAATAAGGCAGTGACACAGGGCAAATGACCAGTTTAAAAATTGCCTGGTCCAGTTCAAAAATTAAATCGGAGAGGGGGTCAGTGGTCCACGAGACTGCTAAGAAAGTTCAAGGGTAACCAGACCCCGCACATTAAAATTCTAATATTTTAATTCTCCACTTATTTAGTTTAGCAGACGACGTGCTCTGGTCAATGGTCACGGACCAGTTTATTTATTCCAGGTCAGGAAAGTCGCTGGCCTAATCTCCAGTTTAAAAAATCCTTATTTGGTCACTCATAAGCACCTACACGCACCCGGGCAAAGCACCTACCCACAAGCACCTACAAGCACCCGGGCAATGCACCTACCCAAAAGTACCCACAAGTACCTACAAGCACCCGCAAGTACCCACAAGTACCTACAAGCACCCACAAGTACCCACAAGTACCTACTAGTACCCACAAGTACCCACAAGTACCTACAAGCACCCACAAGTACCCACAAGTACCTACTAGTACCCACAAGTACCTACTAGTACCCACAAGTACATACAAGCACCTACCCAAAAGTACCCACAAGTACCCACAAGCACCCACAAGTACCCACAAGTACCTACAAGCACCCACAAGTACCCACAAGTACCTACTAGTACCCACAAGTACATACAAGCACCCACAAGTACCTACAAGCACCCACAAGTACTACAAGCACCCACAAGTACCCGGGGCAAGCACCCACAAGTACCTACAAGCACCCACAAGCACCTACAAACACCCACAAGTACCTACAAACACCCACAAGCACCTACAAGTACTCGGGGCAAGCACCCACAAGTACCCGGGGCAATCACCCACAAGTACCCGGGGCAAGCCCCCACAAGTATCCGGGGCAAGCACCCACAAGTACCCACAAGAACCCACAAGTACCTACAAGCACCCACAAGTACCCACAAGCACCTACAAGTACCCACAAGCACCTACACGCACCCGGGCAATGCACCTACCCAAAAGTACCCACAAGTACCTACAAGCACCCACAAGTACCTACCCAAAAGTACCCACAAGTACCTACAAGCACCCACAAGCACCTACAAGCACCCACAAGCACCTACAAGCACCCACAAGCACCTACAAGCACCCACAAGCACCTACAAGCACCCACAAGTACCTACAAGTACTCGGGGCAAGCACCCACAAGTACCCGGGGCAAAAACCCACACGTACCCGGGGCAAGCCCCACAAGTACCCGGGGCAAGCGCCCAAAAGTACCCGGGGCAAGCACCCACAAGTACCTACAAGCACTCACAAGTACCCACAAGTACCTACAAGTACTTACAAACACCCACAAGTACCTACATGAACCCACAAGTACCTACTAGCACCCACAAGTACCTACAAGCACCCACAAGTACCTACAAACACCCACAAGCACCTACAAACACCCACAAGCACCGACAAGCACCCACAAGTACCTACAAGTACTCGGGGCAAGCATCCACAAGTATCCGGGGCAAGCACCCACAAGTACCCGGGGCAAGCACCCACAAGTGCCTACAAGCACTCACAAGTGCCCACAAGTACCTACAAGTATCTACAAACACCCACAAGTGCCTACAAGCACTCACAAGTGCCCACAAGTACCTACAAGTATCTACAAACACCCACAAGTACCTACAAGTATCTACAAACACCCACAAGTACCTACATGAACCCACAACTACCTACATGAACCCACAAGTTCCTACAAGTACCCACAAGTTCCTACAAGCACCCACAAGTACCTACAAGCACCCACAAGTACCCACAAGAACAACAAGTACCTACAAGCACCCACAAGTACCTACAAACACCCACAAGCACCTACAAACACCCACAAGCACCGACAAGCACCCACAAGTACCTACAAGTATTCGGGGCAAGCACCCACAAGTACCCGGGGCAATCACCCACAAGTACCCGGGGCAAGCCCACACTAGTATCCGGGGCAAGCACCCACAAGTACCCACAAGAACCCACAAGTACCTACAAGCACCCACAAGTACCCACAAGCACCTACAAGTACCCACAAGCACCTACAAGTACCCACAAGTACCAACAAGCACCCACAAGAACCCACAAGTACCCACAATCACCTACAAGTACTCCACAAGCACCTACAAGTATCCACAAGAACCCACAAGCACCTACAAGCACCCGGGCAAAGCACCTACAAGAGCTCAAACGCCATGTTTTTCATGCTTAATTACCAGTCGTAGGTAATCTTGTTAACTTAATATATATGTGTGGGGTACTTTTCCAACTTAACGTGTTAGCTAACACAAGCTTAGGTTCTCTTGTTTTTTACCACTACGGAAAGTGGACCAAATAGCCTTAACCGTGCTAACATCATAAACTGACTATTATCCATGCTAAAATATCGCAGATTGGGGTAGTTTTTAAAATTTAAAATTAAACATACTTAAAATTAATTTTTCTCAAAAACCTTAAAAATGGTCCTAGAAAAAGGTTTAAATTTTGATATAAAACCGTTCCCAAACGTAACAAACGAATATTTCATTTCAAAAGGGTGGCCACAAAATGGCTAAATTTGAAAAAAACTCCATGTTATTTCTATGGGAAAATTTAACTTTTTCACCAAAAACACTGAAAAATTTATTGAAATGAAAACCACCCTTAGCAACTTTATTTTTTATAAAATAAACTAATGAGTGGATCTTTTTGACATTTTAACCATATATTGAGGGCCCGAATTGTAGTTCTGTGGAAATTTTTCAAAGCAGTTTATACGATACAAAAAAAGTTATAACCAATCAAAAAACCATCCTTATACATTAAAGTCGGTATGAAGTCTTATCTAAGAGAGCTATCGCTCTCCTAGAATATGGATAATTTGGTTAGGTTAAAGTTGATTATTTCAACTAAATAGTATTAGGTCAGGAAGAAGCTCAAAGCGGTGAACCCAACAGCCATGATGTAGATAGTACATCAAGCTGGGTGTCAATATGGTCGTCTTCAGGTAGCTCATGGACCACCAGGTTGTTCTAAGGAGGGACAAAACGGCTCAGGGCGGTGACGCAGCAGGCAAAATTTCCCACATTCGGCAGTGACGGGATGACGTCTGGAGCGAGCTTCGAGTCACAACGCAACCAATACGCAGCCCATTGGAAAGAGTCCCCAAAGGAGGAAGTAAATTACGTAATAATATTTTTATGCTATTGATTATTAATGCTACAGGACCGGTAGGCCCTTGTAGATATGACTTGATACCGTTTTGTAACGTTAAAGTAAAATTCACATCTTTTGCTAAATTTCCTATGGAGATTAACATGGGTTTTTCGTGATTTTTAACCACCGCTAACTTAAAAACTACAGCGAAGTTATTTTTCGGAATACTTTTAAATTAACAATTAATTATTCAGAGTGTGGTATCGGCCAGTTTGATCAAAACATTTAAGTCTAAGTATGTAAATTTTAGTTAATTACAGAAGTACGGCTCTTGAGTTAAACGTCAGGTTAACCTGTTAGCGCGCTGATACCCATTTCTTCACTTTTCAAACAGAACGAGAACAATGGAGGGCGTAGCTTTGTGCCTGATAACAAGATATGTTGACATTTTCAGTTTGCTTCATTCTCTACAAATCGACGCTTGTTTAGTATTTTAGCGTCTTAAAATGTTTATTTCATTTTATAAGTTTACTGTAACACGCTTGCTAAGAAACAATTCCGAATCCCTCGACATCCAACCTACAACAAATATGCATTTTGTCTGGATGTTTTTTGAAGTATATGCGTTATGAATACATTTCAAGCGTTTAAATTCATAAAATTTATTAATCCGAAACTACGTCCGATGCCACAGATATCTGATTCAAATGTCTACAATCTCGTTTTTATCTCAGACATGATGTGATCCGAATGTGTATCACAAAAAGGCATCTGATCCTATGTGAAAATGGCTCACAACTGTTTAACTGATAGCCCAAGTCAACCAAAGATATTTCATCTGTTCGGATCACAAATCAGATAACTGTGTTCGGTTTAAAGCACTAAGCGTGGCTTTTCGCATAATAAACTAACGCGGATTTGTTTAAACGGTTGTGCAAGCAGACGCTGAATCCCATTTTCAGCTTGTATCTGTTTCAATTGGATATTCCAGTTTCTTCTTGGTGCCACGTGATATATTTTCATTAATCAAGAGTAAATTTAGAAAACCCACATCCGATTTACGTCATTTTATTATCTTGTCGTTCTTGTTTATTCTCCATTTTATTCTATATTTAGTTAGTAGAGCTACTTTTCTGCCAGTGGTGGTGGAAGAAAGGAGAAAAAATTAATAGAGATGGTCAGACAATTTCCAAGTATTAGCCCAGGACTTTTAGGGTTTGACCTAGAACATTTGAACATAAGGATGAAAATTGGTACATGTGTTATTTTCGACCCAACAAAAAATATACTAAAAGTCCCCTGCTGTAGAGCGCGAGCTTTCGCCGCCGTCTTGGAAAATGGCCGCTGGGAATGCCAGCCACAATGTATTCCACATTCTTCTTCAAAAATTATGAAAATTGGTACACATTATGACTGAGACCACATGAGCATAATAGAAAAATTTTATAGCTCTGTGTTTGAAAGTTTGGTCGCCATATTGGAAAATGGCCGCCGTGAATGCTAGGTACAGTATATTTCGCCATGTTTTTCGAAAATTATGAAAATTGAGAGATATTATAATCAGAGCTGTGTAAACCTCAGTAAAATATTAAAGCCATTCATAAGATAGTTTGGCCGCCATGTTGGAAAATGGCCGCTGGGAATGTCATTTAGATACAGTATATTCTTCAAAAATTATGAAAATTGGTAATAATTATGTTGAAGACTGTCTAAACATCATTTTTGAATATTGAAGACGTGCTACATATAGTTTGAGCGCCATCTTGTAAAATGACTGCTAGAAATACTAAATATATTTCAAACATATAAATCTTTTCGAAATTCCTAGATTGAGTAGATGATTTTCATTAACGTAATAAACACCCAAAAATAGCCATCTCCAAGTCGATATTATCGACGTCATCTTTAATAATGGCCACTCGAAAATTATTACCCTAATTTCTGAAAGAAAAAAAGGTTATTCAAAGCTGTAATTCCCAACATGTTGACTAGGGTACATAATTTTATATGGGGGTTTATACATTCTCGTGTTGTTAAAGATTAGATTTAAGACAAATCTCTAACTGTTCGTTCATATTCATCTCGTCATATCAGATGCCTTGATTTCGCGCAGCACCTAGCTGGGGGCTCATCATATTCCAAATTGAACCTGCGAAAACGCCGTTAAGGCACACGGGATCGGCCAGCGGACCCGACAAACGCCCCTTGAGCATGTGACAGAAGCTGGACACCGTCAGCGGCGAGCCCAGCCAGAAGTAAGTCGGTGACAGGGAAGGATTAAGGCAACAGGAGGCTCGAGGGGACTGAGGATTTCCCTCCAAGCACATCAGTGCCACAGGACCGAAACAATGTATCCGCAGCCCTCAGAGGGTTGCCAATAGCGGGTTGAGCCAATTAAGGCAACACCTGGGCGGAGGCGAAGCGGCCGAGCAAAACCTTAAGCGAACTGGACAAGGAACGGTCTGAACCAAGGGCGAACCCAAGCAACTCCCGAACCGGCACACCGAACTCGGGTCCCCTCCGCCACAAGAAGCCCTTTTGCTCTGATCCATCACAGCTAGTACAGCGACAATGTCCACGCAATGCTGAGCAAACTAATTCGGATCATCTACATCCACAGTTATTTACACAAGAGGTTTAGCAGTTACAGATAATGAGTATTAATTGTTGGTCTTAAGTGGCGTGAATGGGACTTAGGATTCGGCATCGCGAATCCATCCCCATTTTTCGCGGTTTAAATGGTTTCCTAGCTATTGTAATAGCGGAATGTCTTGGTTCTTTTGCTAGACTATCACACCCGAATTGAAAAGTCTTCATTCTTAAATCTGAAACCAAAACGACACCAAGAAGAGAATCTCAAATGGAGGCATTTGAGAAAAAAAGGCTCAGAGGACACTTCACTCATTTACATGCTGTAACTGGATGTGGTTATGATAAGGCGGGGTTTAAAGTAATGACAGATAATCAACATCTTACAAATACGTTGAGAGTTTTTAATGAAAATAATACGTCAACAATAGCTAGGAACATTTTTATTCCCGAACAGTGGGGATGTGTTCGCTGTCGCTAAAGTTAAAGACCCATTCACATCACTCTTGATTCCTGCATCATATATAGCTTTGCTTTTCTTTGTTTCAGATTTTAGGATAGTAATCTTTCAGTGACCATTTTTAAAGATGGGGTCGATAAGTTAGGCTTGGAAATAGTTATTTTTATGGTGTTTAATACGTTCATGAAAATCATCTACTCAGTAAAGAAATATCGAAAAAAAATTTATATCGGTAATATATTTGACATTTCACGCAGTCATTTTCCAAGATGGCGCCCAAAATATCAGCAGCACGTCTTCAATATTCAAGTATGATGTTTAGACAGTCTTTAACAATAAATTTACCAATTTTCATAATTTTTGAAAAGTATACTGTATCTAAATGACAGTCCCTGCGGCCATTTTCCAACATGGCGGCCAAACTATGTCATGAATGGCTTCAATATTTTACTATGAGGTTCACACAGCTTTCATTATAATATCTATTAATTTTCATAATTTTCCAACAACATTATGAAATAAACTGTACCTAGCATTCACGGCGGCCGTTTTCCAGTATGGCGACCAAACTATCAAACACAGAGCTGTTAAATTTTACTATGATATTTATTTGGTTACATTCATAATATGCACAAATTTTCGTAATTTTTGAAGAAGAACGTGGAATACATTGATGCTGGCATTCTAACTAAGCCGATAACTACGCGTGATGGTTGTCTTTCCATAAAGACATTTTCTCGTATAATGTCAGTGGAACCGCTACTGATGGAAAATTATTTTAACACTGTTCTGTTAATTGGATAAATTACATTGTGCTTTTCGTGTACCATCGCCTGAGCTAACATAATCTCATTATTTATTTTAATCTTTTTTATAAATAATGTAACATCGTCAATTTTAATTTTAAATTTTGGATTAAGTGCTGCTGTAGATATAATTGCAAATTCATTAACTGACTTTATGAAGCGAAACCGTACATCAATATTATTAATGAGAAATCGACTCATTCGACATACATCCAAATGTAAATCACCCAACATATCAATGCGTTTCGATAGGGCAGCCCGATCTCTTCGTTTCAGCATTCCATTCTTGTCGTTGTTTGACGCGGGTAAAAATATTTTACTAGCGTCCACAGGGTCATCTTTGTAATACATTTTTGAAGAAAGATAGGACTTTTTGGCACTTGTACCATAGTTTAAATGTGTTTCAAAAAATGCCAAATATGGGTAGACATTCGTTGGTGTATTAACTTGCGTATCTCCAAAAAATACGTCAACTTGACTAAATAAAGATGCGTGTAATAAATTTGTAGGACCAACGTCCTTGTCTTGGGAAGTTAAAGAAGATCCATCCTCCTTAACTAGTTTGACTCGAACTTGCAATAAGGTTTTAGACAAATCCATAAAGACGTCATTAGATCCAGGGATAAAAAATTCAATTGGTCCATCATCAGAAAGCGAAGCCAACGCTTTAAACATAGCATAATCACTATTTTCTATGTTGTAATTTGTTGGTGGCTCCGCGAACAAATCCAGTTCAGACATCATTCCTTCAACCATTGTTATTTTTAATCGAGAAAATCGGTTTTCGTTCTTTTTCTCTTTTTTGATCGCTTTTTAGGCTTCAGCTTTCTGCGAAGTCCTTGGCCCGTTTGTTGTTGAGCCAAGTGTTGGCTAACCTTTTGTAGTAAATTTGATCCTGCTTCGCTCAAATTTGATTTCAATGATTCTCTTAGGTTTCTTCCTGCTACGAGATCCCCTGCTATTCTCGACCCCGTTCTGAGAGCTTCCCTACCTAACACTTTACCTGCTGGTCGAAATATCGGTGTAATATATCTAATTAAACTTTTGAAGATGCTTCCGAGTCCGTTTCCTCTTTGAAATACAGGCCCCCGGAAGTGATTAAGACCATTTCCGGTTTGGCTTAAGTAGTAGTTTAGATATATGTTACTTTGTGACATGCTTGAGAATGAAATGAAGTTTTATGACGGACTTGTTTAATTTAAACATAATATTTTCTCCAAAATCTGTCCTCATATCAATTTCGATCATTTCTAATGATGGACATCTTAAAGGGTAAAAATCAATGTTTTGAAACCTATGTACAGCTAAGCTAGAAGATTTATCATTTATTATTGGTATAACCCTCAGAAGAGGGGCATAAACGTCACCAACCACTTGTGGTAGAATTAAATTTGTATAAATATACAAACTAGCCGTACCCTTGTCTATATCGGCTACACTTTTTCCAGTTTCATCCATAAGGGGTCTATCCATTTGGTCCATATGAAACCCTAATAGTCTACCTAGACCAGACTGATTTTTGTTAAAACACAAATAATAGTTATTTTCACATTTTACGTTTACTTTTCCGTCGGGATTAAGCTTAATTACAAAATTACTACTGTGTTCTCGAGGAATTGCGTGGCGCATTGCTTCAATAACATTTTCAATGTGGTTATACTGGCCGGGTTGAATTTGCAGAGTAATTTCCCTTGGATTCGTTGGGCCTTTTCTTTTTCTTATATGTAAAAAATTATTGGAACTATTGAGTTCTAAAGGATCGTCTTTCTTTCTTTTAATCAGTTCTTCGGGAAAAGTGTATCTCTCTGTGATCCAATCCATGAAGGGTAAGCCCAAGATTTTACCCATTTCTTCCGGTATTTGAACTTCATATCCATTTTTAGCTCTCAGAGCGCAAAAAGCCTTCTCATTGTCATCACTGTAGGTGATAAACATATAAACCGACCGTCGTATTTCGGGGGGTATGGTATTATTAATAGATTTAATTAAACTCTTATAAACATCGTATTCGCCTCCACGCAAGTTTCCCGCGACAAGTTGTATCTTATACTGGTCCCAGCTGTTTTCAGTATAGTCATGTACTCCAGCATTGAAATATAAATACTCGCCGGATACATTATCCCAGGCCTGGGGTAAAAATGCTTCGGCAAGCCCCACATGCCAATTACCAACTTAGTTTAAAGGAGCTGGTAACTGAACTTTAAAATGAGATTGCGTGTTATCCGGAAAGACATTCATAGAAGCCGAACTTACTAGTGTAACATAAAATGAATCGTTCGACATGGTTAACTAGATTAAAATGAACATTTATTTATTTGCCTATAGACATATATCAGTAGACCACTTTTTCGCATTCGTAAAAGGCACCTCTTATTTCTTCGTCGTTGTAATCTTTAACTACGTAACAAACTGGATTTCTGTAAAGAACTTTTGATACGGTAAATATTTCCCTCGTCCAATAGCCTTTATAACCCTTTTCGAAAAGAGGTTTACTCTTTGACAGTCTGACAAAATCACCAATCTATAACTTTGGGGGTTTAGCAGGTTTTTGATGGCCATACAAACGCTGCCATACTAAATGTTCATTTTCGATACTAACATCTTTTGGAGCGAAACCAATACTTGAATGTGTACTAGAGTTATAGGCCTTCATGATTTTTGGCAAACTACCAATATAATTATATTTTTTGGTTCTTGTAAATAGTTTGAATATTTTATCCTTTAAAGTTCTGTTAAATCTTTCAATAACACCGCACTTTATCCTTCCAACACTTGTATAGAGTTGAATACCCTCTTTCTTCAAATATTCTTTAAACAATTTTGATAGAAATTCACTGCCTTGGTCAACATTAATACGCAAAGGCTTTCTCTCTTTGATAGCTTTCAGAAATGCGCTTAAAACTTCTCTACTAGTTTTATTCTTTAAAGGAAAACTCCAGGCATATTTTGAAAATACGTCTATTATAGTCAAAATATATTGAAACCCTTTGTTTTGCTTTTTGATACGTCGTAGATCAATTAGATCGCATTGAAATACTTCATCAGCTGTTGTAGCATAAGTTTGATTTCGAGGGAAGTTTATTCTCCTTGGTTTATGCAAGGATTATTTAAAATGTCTAAGGATAAAACGCAGAGAAGGAAATATCGAAGGTAGATGTTCCAAACGGTACCTAGCGGGCACAATCGGCAAACCGGAAAGCCAATATTTTGAAGCGTCAACACGTGACCGGGTTCTTGAAAGTTTTGTCGCTCTTTGTCTGCTCTAGCAGATCTACCAAAACCTAAGCCTTGCCTATTAAACTAAATTATTGTAAACTCACCTCGTATATTCTTGAACTGAATGTTAGCTTTAATCAAGGATTATTGCTTTAATCTATTATTAAAATTAAATTATGATTTTTAGGAACTAACCTCATTCTTGAATCTTAAACTAAATGTTCTTAACGACCGTTGACAATTCGAAAAAGAACTCTAAACAGCATGCTTTCGCGAAAATAAGATAGGTGGCGCCATATTTATATTTCTTTTCCGTTTGACGCACCAAAACAGCAGGTGGAGAAGAGGGGGATGGGTTAAAATTTCGGAACAACTAGAGAACATTCCCTTACTATAGAAATCTGTGTGTGCGTTTTATCCTTAGACATTTTAAATAATCCTTGGTTTATGAATAGTGTATGTGGGTTGAGACTGAAGCCAAGTCTCAATTTTTTTCTTTGAAATACTTTTTACTCCTTGTTTCAATTTATTTGCGCTTCCGTAACTAAGAGGGTTTTCAGAATCGTAATATACTCGGCTTAATTTTGATTCCATTGTTATTGCTAAGCTTAAATTCTATTACCCTATTCCTTTATTTAGAATTGATTTCACTATAACAATACAACTGTGTTCATACGCTATAAGTTATCACCATAAGTCTATGATACTCTCTATAAGTATGGGTCTATAGAATATATGCCAAAAGCATTAATCACTACGTAGATAGTATGAATTTAACAATTGAATTTTTCCTGGAATTGAATAGTACGAAACTAGCGCCGCGCGCGGAGCTAAAATGGGGGATGGAACTCGCGGCACGCGCGGGGAACCCCGCGGGGGTGAGGGGGGAAGGAACTCGCGAAGATTCACCGCGGCGGCGGCGGCGTGCTCCAGTTCCCACGCACCTACTTTATACCTCTACCGTGGTACGAAATGTAGCCCTATACTACTCAAGTTTGACGTTGGTAGTATCAATTTTTTTAAAAATGTATATATTAATCGAGCCAGCTCGGCTCGGCTCGATCATTTTCGAGCGAAGCCGAGCTAGAGCCGAGCCAAGACCCAGCTAGGCTCGAGTCGAGCCGAGCCACCGTTTTTTTGACTCGAGCCGAGCCGAGCTTTTAAAAAGCTCGCTCAGCTCGGCTCGTGAACAGTCCTATCTCTATACTTACACCAATGGAAATAGTTTTAAATCGTCGAAGGCTCCGACTGGAGCAGCGTTGAACGTCAAATTTTTGGCAGACAGTAATCTTTGATGGCCGTACATGACTGGTACTGTGAATTTTGAGGAAACTTTGTTTCGCATTCCAAATTCGTAACTCATTGGAATTGCTACCAGGTCCGCTTTCTGGAAATACGTATGAGAAAAACAGTTTGTAGTTGGCCCTTAATGGAAGCAAGAAGGGTTGAAACAAGTTGAACTCATTCGCTTTAAAATTATACAGTAAAACGAAGAAAGGTTAATGAAAAATAAGGCCTCGCTTTTAAACAATTTTCATGTTGCCTGAAATGTATTCTCGACAATTTTTACCCTGAATTTCCAAGCAAAGCTCGACCATCCATTTTAAATAGGCCTTGCCAAGAAAACTAGAGAACATTTAGTCAGTGGAACACGATCTAACACGCTACTACGTCACACTTGTTTTGTATTTTACTTATTTAAACTTTGCGGGTCAAATTGTTTTGTATTACTCATCGCTAGGGTTCGCTAACGAACTAGTCAAAGCAGGCTACAATAAACCTTAAAACAAATATGGCACCCGAACATCGTGGTTGTTGTTCCTCATTCTTAATTAACACTCGAAAGAACCAGCCATTATAATTAGTTAAAAGTGAAAGAAACCGAACTTATATAAAAGAACATAAAAACACTCAAGGACCGTCGCTGCGTCGAACTTTTCAGAGCAAGAAAGAGCAATTCTCTGGCGGTTTTTGGGGCCAGTGGAAAATGCGACTCTGGGCGAGTTTTGCACTCGTGTTCCCAGTGACGGACAAAACACGGCCCAGAGTGCGCTTAGAGTGTTCTAGTGTAGTCGGTGGACTTCGCTATTAAGTTTACCCAGTTCCTACCTTCAACCCTTCAAGCTCTTTGTAAAGCTTAATCGATCAGCGAAGTGAGAATATAATTTTTCAATTCACGCGTAAGATCAATATTTGAGCCCTAAGTTTTTTAGTTAAGGCGTTGCTTGTTGCAATTTTGACATCAATAGCGCGCTCTGGTTACATATTCTTCTAGCGAGATTTGCCAGAAGTAAAAGACAGGCTGCGCAGAGGGAGTTGTGCCAATTTTCAAATTTTCCTCTCTTGTGTGGAATAGATCTGCTTGGCAACTTGAATAGCACTCAATAAAACCGAGGGTGGGGCACTTATTTCAAACATGGGGCTAAAATGTTTTATTTATAGTACAAACCTCAAAGGATGTGTTAGTTTTCCATTTCACGTGTATGTACCTTAAAATATAAGCCTAATTATAAAAGCGTCTTTTACAACACCAAGAGCAAAACCAAGTGGGAGTACCAAACTTTAAACCTTGAACAAATTTCAATATAATACAAATTTCATCGAAAATCGTGTTTGCTAAGGGTGGATTTAGAATCCATAAAATTAATCCAACTTTTTGGTGAGAAAGACCAAATTTTCCCATAGACATATCGTAGAAATATTTTTCGAAGTGATGGTAAAATAGGAACCCTTATGAAGATTAGTCACCAAAACATTTTCCGTATTAGCTACGAGTAGTTGAGGGTGGGGAGGGCTTGTTAGTTTCGTATGTGCTAATGTAGAACATTATTCATGTTTTCTAACTCGCTTAGGTAATATTCAAGATGACCCAACAGTTGGGGTACATAAAGGTCTTAACCACACCTCTAGGGCTAAAAAGGTCTTTTCGTCCATCCAGCCTCCACAGACAAACCACAATCATACACACTCACAGGTCATGATCTGAAATGCCTTTCACACTCGTAGCTGAAAACCGATTACAACCATATACATGGGTCAGAAGAGGTTATCAACGACAACTATAATAAATTAATAAAAACTGTCACTGTAGAAAAAGACGGGAAATTGTTAACGATAAAATGTGAAAATTATTTAGTTAAAGTGACAAAATATACAAATTTTCACTTCTAAGACAATATTATAAAACATCAATTATTTAAAAAAATACTTATCTTACTTTTTTTCACCTAGCTTAATTACCAGTAATCGCTCACCTAGCTTAATTACCAGTAATCGGTCACCTAGCTTAATTACCAATAATCGGTCACCTAGCTTAATTACCAGTAATTGGTCATCAAGCTTAATTACCAATAATCGGTCGTCATATAGCTTCATTACCAGTAATCGGTCATCTAGCTTCATTACCAGTAGTCGGTCATCTAGCTTCATTACCAGTAGTCGGTCATCTAGCTTCATTACCAGTAATCGGTCATCTAGCTTCATTACCAGTAATCGGTTATCTAGCTTCATTACCAATAATCGGTCATCTAGCTTCATTACCAATAATCGGTCATCTAGCTTCATTACCAGTATTCGGTCATCTAGATAAATTACCCGTAATCGATCATCTAGCTTAATTACCCGTAATCGCTCATCTGGTAACTTCATTTATTAGAGTAGGGGTCCTTTTCCAAGTTGTTACCTCACACAAGGCTGGGTATCTTTTGTTTTACAGCCACCTCGAAAATTGGACCGAATAACTTTAAACGTTCTAAGATCATAAACTGACTCTTTACAGCGAAAATCCATGCTGAAATATCGTATATTGGAATAGTTTTGAAAAATAAAAATTAATCTAATTTAAATTTAATCAATGAAAATTAGAAAGCGGAAAATCTACATATGAGGCTTTCGTTTATAACCATTTTCAAATCAAGCAAAGGTATAGTTGTTTTATAACGGCGTCCACAAAATGGTTATTTGTCAAATATTATTCTGTGTTATTTCTATGGAAATAATTTCGAATTTTTCGTCAAAAGGGCTGAATAATTTTACGCTAATGAAATTTAATTATAAAAAAATTATTAAATGGATGTCTTTGAAATTTTAACCACATATTGAGGGCCCGAATTAAAGTTCTCTGGTATTTTTCAAAACAGTTAAAACACTACAAAAAACTACATCCAATCAAAAAACCTTCATTATATATTTATGTCAGTATGAAGTCCCTTAGTATAACAGCAACCCAGCCTTTATAAATATTGAGTGCATGATAACCGTTTATTTTGGGGAAGATGTAACCCTAAATTTCATAGGCAACAAACCGTTAATTTAATGGCAATTATTCAATGAAAATTAATTCTACAGGGCCGGTAGGACCTTGTAGATATGACTTGATACCGTTTTGTAACGTTAAAGTAATATTCACCCGCTTTTGCTAATTTCCTATGGAGATTAACATGGGTTTTTCGAGATTTTTCCCCACCGATAACTTAAAAACTACAGCGAAGATACTTTTCGGAATTATCTTAAATTAACAATTAAGTATTCAGGGTGTGCTATCGGCCAGCTTGATCTAAACAATTAAGTCTAAGTATGTTAATTTTACTTAATTACAGAAGTACGGCTTTCACCATCGTGATTGGACATAATAATTAGCTAGATCTCTTGGAAAACTCAGTGTCACTTCGTATCTGTAGTGTGGTGGTTATCACTTCCGCTTCACACGCGGAAAGTCCCAGGTTCGAGCCCAGGTAGATACATGTTTTAACCATCTTGATTGGACATAATAATTAGTTAGATCTCTTGGAAAACTTAGACTTACCACGTGTCAGTGGTGTAGTGGTTATAATATATATATATAACAATTATTTCACTTCACTTGGTTTAATAAGGTGACATAGGTAGCGTACTTTTTCCCTACTTTTAAAACCATTAAACTAAGTAATAAGAGAAAATCAAGAGATTGTCTAAAAAAGATGTTAAAAGCCACTGTAAATGGTGCATTAATGCTTAATATTTCCTTAATACTTGCAAATAATATTAGTAAATGGCGTGAATTGATCATAGAAATGGTGTTAAAGTACACCCTAAATGATGTCTTTTATGGCACTGGAAAAAACAGCATATATGGTGTTTGAATGCACCATTATATTTTAGAGTGCAAATGTATGACGGTAAAGCAAACATAATTATTCAAAATTTAATTACATTAAGACTGAAGTGACAGATATTATATAAAAACGTCTTGGTTTGGACCAAGGCCGAAAAAACAAACGATATGTGTGAGGTTTATCAATTGACTGAAATTACAGATATTGAAATTGTTTTCTAGTTCTTTTTATCCACTCAATCCTTAATCAATATTTAATTCAATCAACTGATTTTACTGTTAATCGATCTAAACCCTCTAAATTAATTGAAAAAATTACATATCTACGCTTTTTCAAGAACAATAAATTTCATGATAAAATGTTTTCGAAAATGTAATTGTTCTTGAAAAGGCGTAGATATGTAATTTTTCAATTAATTTAGAGGGAATAGATCGATTAACAGTAAAATCAGTTGATTGAATTTAATATTGATTAAGGATTAAATGGATAAAAAGAACTAGAAAAAAATTTCAATATCTGTAATTTCAGTCAATTGATAAACCTCACACATATCGTTTGTTTTTTCGGCCTTGGTCCAAACCAAGACGTTTTTATATAATTACCTATGATATGCCAGTGAATTTCATTTCTGCTAGTCGCGTTTTTTGCTATCGTTTTGCTTCCTTTAATTGTGCTGTAATTTCTTACAGTTTACGGACAAGTTGAAATTTGTTTTTGCTTAGACTCGTAATCAAGGGAATTTTGAACAGCTACGAATTGTACTCCACCTAAATTTGCTTTTGGGTAACGGTTATTTGGCATTCTTTACCGAAGACGTTTAGTGTTTTCAAAAACGTGATAAATCATTTTGTAGACAGAGTATTTAGGTAAATCCCAAAGAGGCTAAGAAATTAAAATTTATTATAAAATTAATTTTAAATCTATTAATTCATTCAGATAAGAGGATTATATTGAATATGATATCATAAAGACCACAACTAAAGTCTGGAACGAATCGGAAGACACGCAATCTCAGCGTATTTGTTCAAGCTCAAAAACTCCGATGCGCAAATCGACTATTTTGACAAAAGAATTCACAACTCAAACGTTTTCAGTTATTGATAACTTACCTTATCATAGAAACTGAATACGCTTACGTTATAGCCCTCTTCTTCCATATATTAAAGAAAGAGTAGCCTTGTCCAACAGCAAATTTATGTTCGGATTTAAAGTCACAAAATGACTGTATCTACAGCGTGTCCTCACCATGAGAAGTCAAAACGAGTTTTACCTGCGGAATCGATTGAAGAGTCCAATTATTTCCGCACGCTCATTCTGTTGACATCATTATCCTGTCAAAACAGAGCCTTATTGTTTCGACACCGTTTTGTTAAAATTTGCATTTCTAATCACGAACAGAGACTTGGATCAACAGCGCTAATCGAGGAGTTCATCACTCTCAGATTCCCGGTCCACCTATTAAGGATTACGCTTTGTAATTTTAGGCCTGTCAAGAGTAGGCCTTTAAAGATTGCGCATGATGATTTTTGTAAAAAACAATTAAGGGGGCAGTCTCGTTCACTGATTACAATTAGTGGCTGGCTCCTCGACGCAAGGTTGGAACAATTACATTTTGAAATAATGGCATTTACAATAAGCAATCACAGTGTGTTATTAAAGTCGTTAGAGAGTCCACTTTGTTTTACACCCACATTTGATATATCTAAAACAGAATGTCGACAGCATTTTGATGCCATGAAGTTAAAATGTTAATTTTTAAAGGCGAATTTTAAATCATGATTTTCTAGATAAAAAATAAGCTTTCGCGACAATACCGGTATTAATGTTCAGTCAAAATCAGTTTTTCGTCATTTCAGGCTTTAAACCTTCGAAAGCGGATATCTAAATGAGTTTGATATTTGTCTCTCATTTTCTTGAAGTTTTAACCGCTAAAAGTAAAAGTAATTGATTTCCTCTCTCTTTAGTCAATTTTATCTTTTTAATGCTGGTTTTAAAACAGTTAGAGTTGCAGCTTTTCGATTTTCGTTTTTTGTTATCTTCGGAAGCGCGTCAAAAGTTCGAAAGATAAGGCCAAAGGGAAAAGATAGGAAAACGTTCGTTGAAAATGGCCCTTAATTTAAAGACAGGGATATTGTTAGGAAAAAGAACGCTCGTTTACGGACAGTTTAGCCGTTACTCGGTATGTACACGTACTCTTAGGGGCACTTACTAAATCTAGGCAAGACTTAGGCCTCGTCTCTAGTTGTTCGTGGGTCCTTGGTAGTGGTTCGCCCGAGAAAGAGTTGCCAAGACTGGCCTTTCTAACTCAGGGTCACCCTTTTATATGCTGTGGACCCTCTTTGTTTGGTCCTTCGCTAGAGCGTCGGCCTATTAAGTACGGAGAAAACCTAAGCTAGACGCGACTGACCCGTGTTTATTTACAAGAATATATAGTAAGGCTACAAGAATATATAGTAAGGTTACAAGAATGCAATTACTTACTAGTAAAATATTATTTCATAACAATATAATCTCGGTTTACTGGCGAAAAGCTGCAATTATGGCTTTGGTAATGATGGCTCAATATTAGGAAAATAGCTATCTCAACGGTAATTAGTGGTTCAAATGCTTAAAGCTAGATTCCCACTTGACCGAAAAAAACCGGCCGAAATCACACAGCCAACGGTAGTAATTTTACCATTCGCCGGCAGTAATGTAATAATGACAGTTTGGCATAACGGGCTGAAAAAATCCCATAGGAATAACATAGGGTTTTTACCTCGACCGCTTTTTCAGGGCCAGAATGTGGGGTGGTTCACATTTCCCCGGTTTTTTGAACGCGAATGTGGGGGAGGATCTACCGTCGATTTCAAGTGATCAGTTAACATAGGGTTCTATGGAAGTCTCTTAACGCGACAGGAGATTTTAGGAATACTTCAAATGAGTGGTGATAGGAAAATCAATCAACACCGCACGCTTCCAAATGTTTATCTCTCAAATATAACGTATATTAGCATTAACGTTTAATATCTAGAAATGAATTGGGGGTGTTGGAAAAGATGATAAATTTTGTACAGGCGTATTGCGGAATACTCTTATTATTATTGAAGGGAGACCTTATTTAATTTAAAGCTTACACTTAAAAACCGACTGAAAAATTTATAAGTGATTTTTGCCTATTTTACTGTTTTACCTATTTGGCTAGATTTTAAATTTTACCACTTTTTTGCGGTACTAAAGTGGCGAGATCTTAAGGGTTTGAATTCTTAAAAGCAATTGATTTTATTTATAGAGTTTTATACATAGGTAAAGTTGTTTTCCTTTAAAAGAGACCACCCCCAGATTAAAAACCCCGTGCGTGTCACCCACGTCACAGCTTGTTTTCGATTTGGGGGTTTTTGCAAGGTACCCAAATCTTACAAAAATATTTTTCACTTACGGGTTTTTCAGTTTTTCAACAACATCTTTTTAAATTTTAAAGAGTGTTTTTTGAACGTTGGGTGTTATAATACAAGGGGATGAGGGGTTACATTTAATTTTTTAACACTCCCCACAAAAGACTTTGTCTTTTTTACATTCAATTACACTATTAAACTATTACAAATTAAAACATTATATCAATATTACAGAGTTTTTTTATATACATAGATTTCAAATCAAATTTCTAGCTAAATAATATTACCTTTTATGATTATTACATTATTTTAACATTTTATAGCACGAGTTGCATGCAATTTTAATCTTAATTTATTTTATTGAGCTAGTCTAATAATTTACTTCTAAAGAATACAGCGAGGGGCTTAGCACTGGGATAAGAACTGTACACCAGATTACAGACTACACCTTACTTCCCCGAATTTTTCCAGACTACGCGAAATTCCCTCGACTTCACCCATAATTTGTAGACTTCGCCCACATTTACGAGACTACGAAAAAATTCGGGACTACACCACAAACATTTGGGACTACACCTAAAAAGTTCGGGACTACAACTCAAAAATTCGGGACTACACCTCAAAAATTCGGGACTAACCTCAAAAATTCGGGACTACACCACAAACATTTGGGAGTACACTTCAAAAATTCGGGACTAAGCATGAAAAATCGGGACTGAGGCTTGAAGTACGGGACTGAGGCTTGAAGTACGGGACTGAGGCTTGACGTACGGGACTGAGGCATGAAATACGGGACTGAGGCATGATATTGGCGACTGAGGCTTGAAATACGGGACTAAGGCATCAAAAATCGGGACTGCGCATGAACAATTAGCGACTTCATAAAATTTTGTGTATATTTTACAGACTTTAAAGATTTCTTGCAGTTTGTTGTAAAAAAAATCAGAGATTTGTTCGGTTGCAATCTTTGTAGGGCTCTATATATTTATTGAAAGTTAGTTTGTAGTTGGCAAGACTGAATATTAAAATTGTGGGCATACTATAAATTTATTTAGCTGGTACATTCATTTACTTAGCTTACTTTACTTCTTGGCTTGCTTAGGTCTTCCGCGAGTTTTGCGCTTACAGGCGATTTTCTTAGATTCATTTTTAATGTCGTTCAAAGTAGTTGGGGGCAACCACAGTCTGTTTTTTGATAACTCGGTGCGTTGAATTGTAAAAACGTAATATTCAATATTTTTCCATCCATGCGCTAACATTTCTGCTGATTCTAACAGGCCATCATTATCGTAATCGAACCAGTTGCACAAAATCTCTAAACCTTTAGCATTGTTGTAGGGGCTTTCAACAGGTGCACTGACTTTTGAGTACTCTCGATCTTAAGATAGGAAAATCCCAGAGTTAACCCGATAAACAACCCAGAATCATCACCCTTTCGAAAGACAACCCATTCGCCTATAGAAATGTCGCTTTTCGGACTTGGGTTAGTATTCGCTTTTGGAAGTGACGGAATTTGTTTTTGGCATAGTGTTTTTGAAACACGTTGTAGCCGATCACTACTCAACTGATTATCAGTTGCGCGCAAGAGCCAACACTGAGATGTCTTACGATCAACAATAAGTCTTCCAGTGTTACTTCTTAAAGGGACGAATGTACTTTCCTTCGGAAGCTGAAAGGCATTAAATTCACTGGAGTAGTCCTTTAAAATCGAGCCGCCTAATGACAAAATTAAACTCAAATCTTCTCCAACGTCGCCGTTATCATTTTCGATCTCGTATTCCAGAACGCTAGTAATGCCTAGCCTCGGATCATCTTCGTTGTCAATAAAGTCCTCAGTGTTTTCTTCTTCAACGCGTTGATTCCCTATCAACAAGACTTGAGGTAGCGTACAGTTAATTTCCGCAGTAGAAAACATTCCCAACTGAGCGGCGTCTTCGATGTCTAAAGATTGAGCCCTTCTGACTGTACTGTCAATTATTTCCTTGGTGGGTAATTGTTTGGCTGGACGTGGGTCAAAAACTTTATTTCTGGGAAATTTGAACTATTCTTCACTACACTGGCTTAAAATCTCCGCTTGAAATTGTATTCTTTTTAGTCTGTGCAAAATGTCCAGTAGACTGAAATTCACGACAGTTGATTGTGTTGTTATCATAGAACGCGTAAGTCTAAAAAAGCTTTCACAGGTTTGGCTGCTAAACAGCCAGGAAAGAAAAGACTCTTCACCATTGCAATCCCTAAGTCTTTCAATTAAAATGATCAAGGCATGGGCATTAAGTTCCAAACAGGCATATGTGTTATACGTTATAAAGTTATCCTTAAACGAATATTCGGTATGCTGCAAAATCCAGGCCCTCCAAATCTGGAGAAAGAAAACAACATACCAAATATTCTTTCGGTGGACGAAAGTTCTCTGCATAAAAATGGACTCAAAGATCTTTGCATTAATACAATGTATTGGGCGGTGCCTTCGGTTTCTGGTAGATTTCTTAGATTAGCTAAAACTCTCGGAGAACATATTCTCTCTACCGCTCGAAAATTCATTTTGTCTTTTGGAAATGTTTCATTGAGGACATTGAGATGCATCAATGAAATTATTTTTTCTCCACATGGTAAAATGTTGGAATTTTAAGTAATTTGGTTCTCAATTTTTTTCCTACGTGTACAGTATCTTGAACGCAAACTATTTCCGGGTCAGTGTCTGCTTGAAACCAGTTTCTATCGTTCTTGTTACAACGGTTTGTTGGGGGTAACTTCGTCTTAAACCTCATTGATTTAAGAAGGCGACTGTCTCCGTCCGAAGACACTCCTAACACTTCTATCCCGTGTTTCTCGGCACTGTTCAAAATGGTTTTCCATCGTAAAGTTACATCTGTAGCTGTAAATTCATTGTCGGTTCCATATAGGCATAAACAAAAAGAAAGTGCTTTGTCCTCGAGTGGTTGTGCCATAATTACGTAAGCTAGAGATGCGGGGACCTGATTTCGAATGTTACTTTCAATTTGTTTTGCTGATTCTGCTGGAAAAGAAAGCATTTTGGGTAATCCCGTTTGACCGTTAATAGGTAGAACTAAACCTACTATTTGGTTGGTTGTCGGATCATATTCGACCCTCCCTGTTATTCGAGTAGCATCCTCACTTAACCAAACTTTGCATTTGAGCTTCTTTTGGACTAGGAAAGATTTAAGCTCGGCCCTTCTCAGTTTTCCGTCTATTATATCTGGGCCCTTTTCACTGAGGCACTGTTGAATAGTGGAAACCAATGGTAGATCCAAGTTAGTTTGTAATAATTCGTAAAGAAGCCGACCCCCGATCAAGAAAAGATATGCGCAGAAAAGTTTGTTTCCCCGTACCTTTTTCATTTCTTCTTTTTAGGCAATTTTCTTTTGCAGTTTTTAATAACTGCGTTAAAAAAACATTTAAATCTGCACTCTCTTTTAAGGTGCTATCGCACGCCGAGTCGCACGCCTCTTCTTGCAGTATATGTAATTCGTAAAGCAGCGATTCAATTCGTCGTTTTTCTTTATCAATAGTTCAACGTTGGTCACGACTGTGTTATACTCTGTGATTGATGGCTGGTTTTGAATTTTAATTCCTAGTTTTCGACGCGCCCGTTCCAATCTGCTGTATTTTATTTGTTTCCATTTGCTTACTCCAAATGGGACCTTCAAAGAATTTCTGGAGCTGCCAATGGCATGGTCGATCCCTTTACCATGCCATTCATTGCTTCCCCCGAAGCCGACACATTTAATTGAAGATTTAATTTTTTCGGTGCTGGACTGTTCTCAGAATCTTCCAACTGCTGAACATAATCCTCGACGTTATCCGAGTTAAACTTGCCTTCATCATTCGACCTTTTTGGGCTGGACTGTGCGCTACTCTCATTAGTAATATCATGAGTGGTAATATTAGTGTCTCGCGTGTTTAGATCAATGGAGCTAGTTGATCTAGATTGCGAATCCTTATTGCTGATTTCTTTGTTAACATTTAATGATGGAAAATGACCAGTAATAGTATTTTTCTGCCTTTCCGTATTTTTGACTTCTTTGCTTGATTTTTTGACATGCGCCTTGATATGCCTCGAATAATTTGAAGAAACCCATCTCTTAGATCCGCCTTTGGAAAGGATTGTTCCTATTCAGATTTTAATGTCACATACAGGACATGTAAAAGTTCCTACTCCGGTTTTTGATGAAAGTTCAATTATCGAGAAATGAAAGTTCGAAAAGCGTTGAACATTTTCATAGTCGTTTAAAAAAGCAGTTTTTCACTTATTCCATGACTGTTTTTTCTTCCTTAGAATAATCTTTGTTCTCGAAATCCATGTTTTGGGGTTCATTTCCTTTGGTACTGGTCATTTTTTCATCTCGTAACGATCATTATGTAATCCACTGCTTTGCGTTTCGTTTTCATTTTCTCCGGAACATTTATGCGTTTACCCAACAAATGAAGTTTACCAAAATATGCTTCTGGCTTATCCTGGACATACGTAATGATGGAATCAAGAAGGCGTTTATGACCTGGCATAATTTTGAATTTATCCGTCTTTTTTGTAAACATCCCATAATGATCTTGAAGGTTTGCACTCTCATCTAAATAGTCCTTCATTTCTTCCCTGCTAGAAAGGAGACCTACCAACCCCTACTCCACTCCTACGTTAAAACGCCTTTTTCGCCAGCACAGACACTTAAATTTTCTAACAGAATGGTAAGGAACCCGAGAAGGGGCAATCCAAATAGAACGGCGATCAGATCCCTTCAAGGATAAATTCATAAAGCTCAAACTCACACGCACACAAGAAACCTGCATCTCCAGGCTCCATTGTCGAAGGAGGATGACGGGAGAAACCCTTCACAAAATGGGAAAACTCGCTAATCCATGCTGCTCAATTTGCAGGGTACTAGAGGACATAGAACATATCCTTTGTCACTGCCCACTCTGACACGCACAGACAACCCCTCCGACACTATAACCCAACCCAGCCGGTTACCCTAAAAAACATATTAACCAGCACCATGAACGGCGACGTAAAAACTATAAAGACGGTCACGTGCCTCTGGGCAGAGTACGAGAGAAACGCCCACCGTTGGTGACGTAATCACCAAAGAGGTATATAACACCGCTACAATCCCACTTCTATCACAAAGACGGCACCTATGGCGGATAAAGGTACCTCTGTGCCTCTCCCCTACAAACGATTGAGCAACTCTGCCACAGCCCCAGAGAGAGGACACCTTAGCCACGGCGCATTGACCCTCTACAGCGCAGAAACAGTACTGATCGCTCCCCCCCCCCATGACAGAGCTGCTGTGGACATAGCGCAAGCCTATAATAATAATGGGCCTGCAACATCTTCTGATACAGGGAATACATATCGGCGGTGGCATAATCGACGCAGACTGCCGTGGCATGGTATAAGTGATCCTGTTCAACATATCAACGACGGAACTCCACATAGCACATGGGGACGCTATTGCCCATATGGTAATAACTCCATGCTCCACAGGACCAGTGGAGGAGGATGCCACACTACCGCAAACCGACCGAGGGGAATGGGGCTTTGGCTCCACCGGACTTTGAAATCAGGGACAATAACGGGACAACACTGCGCACAAGACCAATAAATAAAACACGCCACACTAACAAACTCGATGTTACTGAAAAAAAAAATTTAGTTCCTACCTATTTTGTATCCTATAAAGACGGGCCCGAGGCAGGCGCTAAGCCAAGCCCATCTGACCTTCACACTTTTAATAAAAAAATCCTCTCACACCTAAAAGTAGTTTTCATACTATTTTGAACTTTCGACAATTTAATAAATCAAAGTCCTGACTGCCTGACTGTTAATCAACGCCCAGCCCAATCGCTTGCAAGCCAGCCTTAAAACGCGGTCGTAAGAAACTGACTATCCAAGTCTATACAAAATGTCCAAAACATCTCTAGATCAGGTCTTCGAATGAATCAATGATCTGAGAAAAATTGGTAAAGGCCTTTCTTGCTTTGTTGCGTTTTGAGAACTGTTTTTCCGTCTATTGACTGAACTATTGAATACTAGTAATTGCAATAGAAATTATTAATATTATTAGTGAGTAGGGGGGCTCGCGCCCTTGCATCGATGCCAAAAGGCATATTGTGCACCCACGTATTCAGGCCTTGAATAGACCCGTGGCCACAGCGTAGCGAAGAATTCGCTCCACCGTAATAGAGGAGACCCGCGAGGGTTCCAAAGTGTGTGAATCAAAATATTCTAGTCTAAGCGAGGCGAAGCATTCGCACTCGCAAAGTACGTGAGCGGATGTTTCTTCCTTCTCCTGACACGACCTACAGAGAGGGTCGTCGGCAAAATCCATCAGATGGAGGTGCCTATTAAGCCGACAGTGCCCGGTCAGAAGACCGGTGGCCAGCCTAATATCCCATCTGCTGAGCGAAATTAGGTCTCTAGCACGAGACTTGCAGGGACCATTGACTAACAGTTTTGTCTGTCTCTGGCCCTCCATGTCATGCCAGAGCTCGTTTCGTATGACAGTCAACCTGTCATGCAGACACCGTTTGACGTGCCTGTAGGGGATGGGGACGGCCGGCTCCGGCCCCAAGAGCTTGGCCTCCGCACCCCTTTTCGCAAATCTATCGGCTTGCTCATTGCCATGATATCCGCTATGCCCTGGCACCCAGTACAACAGAACCCTGTTGCAGGATGCCAGTCGCGCTAGCAGATCAAGGCAGCTGCGCACCAGTTGAGAGGTAATCTGACACTGGTTCAGCGCGTTCAGGGCGGCCTGACTGTCAGAATAAATTCTCACAGTCCGTCCGGTATACCCTTTATTACTACAGAAATCTGCGCAATAACAGATCGCGGCAATTTCCGCCTGGAACACACTAGCGAAGGTGCCCAGGCAGGCAGAAAAGCCGACCCTTGTGGTTTGGCAGTAATAGCCAGCGCCAGCGCCGGAATCAGTCCTGGAACCATCGGTGAACCAAATAGTTTCACCCCCAGTGCCAAGAGGCAGCAGGTTAGTCCACTCTGCTCGTCTGGGGAAATGGATGCTCAATGGCTTAGTGAAATCAAAACTGGTAACGGTTTTGTCAAGCACATCATTAGCGACGGCTCAAGTGCGGCGTACTCCCGAAAGAGCTTCGTATGGCTGTAATCCCAAAGTCTTGGAACCCAGCAGCAACTAATGTTGAGCCTGTAGGCCCCCATGACATCCTCTTCCTCAATGAAGAGATGAAGAGGAAGCATGTCAAGGAGCACCTCCTGGGAATCAGTTGGGGTCGATCTCATGGCCCCCGTAACACCAATGCAGGCAAGCCTTTGAAGCTTGCGCAGGGCAGCCTGCACCGTCTTAAGCCGGACCCTTGTCCACCAGACAAGTGCCCCGTAAGAGAATATGGGTCTGATGATCCCAGTATAGAGCCAGTGTACAGCCTTGGGGTTGAGGCCCCAAGTCTGGCCGACAGAGCTCCTGGTCCTCCAGAAGAGCAAAGGTCACCCCCAGGTATTTCACCTCGGAGGACTTTGTCAGGACCTGGCCAAAGATAGAGATATCATTGAACAGATCCTTAGTATTCTTCCTCGTAAAAGGAACAAGGACAGTTTTATCAGGATTAACGGTGAGGTTGACCGCCTGACACCATTGCTCCACGCTAGAGAGAGCAGATCTTATGAGTAGATAGAAAGTACCGGCTTTGGCTCACTGGCGTCAGACAGTGCCAGATGGCACCTGCAAATATGGCGTCAATGAATCAAACATGGCGCCCGCAGCATTTTTCTTCTTATGGCGTCAGCGAATCAAACATTTTTCACCCAATCCTGCTGTGACATCAATGACATGTCATCCTATGGCGTCAGCGAATCAGACACGCGCCCTGAAAATGTTAGGCTTATGTGTCATATTACCTTTCGGATATATGATTGATCTAAAAAGAGCGCCATGTTTACATGGTCGGAAAGTCACGTGACATTAAACTATAAAAGACGAGGACGGTTTAAAGATAAGGCATTCTACATCCTCCCTTGAAGTACCGATCCAGATTCGAAAAATGTAAGTATAATTATTTTCATATATTTATGGTAGTTAATCTCGCCCGTATTTATGGATATGGTTTTCTACTACAACAGGGTTGAACCTTTAACCTCCTTTGAAACCAGCAATACACAGAACGAGTTTTCCAACTCTATTCGGTGTAATGTGGATCCGAGAAAAAATTGTCCCATTATTGTAGAATCTACCGTAAGACGAAAGAACTTAAGAAGAATTAGGGAATTCGAAGCCATCAGACAGGATAAGGATTACGGGAGAGCCGAACGTACAGACTGTTAAAAAAGTCTTTGCGCGTTGCGTTTTTCGCACATATTTTACTATATTTCAAAAACTATTCAAGCTAGCCCTCTGGAATAAAGTGCGTTAGAAAAGTTTTGCATTCCTCTTTCATATTTTACCCGTTCCACAGTTGTCCTTTGCATACTTATACCGGAAACCGGAAATGTCAAAATTATCAACTTTGAAAATATTGGATTCCGGAGAATATAAATGCGATTTTCGTATTCCTTGGGGTCGATTCATATTTCAAAAGTGTTAACCAAATTCAATTCGGATGAATAAGTCACGAGTAATCAGCCTTTATTCAAAATCTGGCAAACTTGGTTAGAGTGGCGATAATTCATAATCGAGTATCGAATCTTTGTCGTAATAATGCTTGTTAGATGTTATGGCACCTTATGCGTATTATATGATTGGTCTTGTGGCGCAATACTTTGAAACTAATCAGACGTTCATTAAAGGGATGGTGAAGTGGAAAATAAAGTAATTTTTTATTGATTTTTCCATAAGACAGTGAAACATCCAAGAAATAACACCGAACGATTTTTAAACTACGATTAGTTTGAAATTTCATGAATAATTTTAAATAAGGACCTCCGACCAATCGCATTTTTATCAACAATTTTCTCTTGGCACGCTCCGTGTTGAATAAATTTATCGCGACACTGTTAATTAAAAAAAATATATATTTGTTGCTTGTTTAAAAGAGCGTTTCATTGTTCAAAAAAAATTTGCTTGTTTAAAAGAGCGTTTCATTGTTCAAAAATAAAAAAATTTTGTTTGGTTGTTAAAAGAGCGGTTCATTGTCAAAAAAAAAAAAAATATTTGTTAAACCCAGTAATACTAACGTATTACGCCGGGGAGTGTTAAAACTATTCATGTATTTTATAAAAACAATATCAAATCACGAAAATGCGAAACATCTTAAATATAAACCTTAAAATGTAACATTAACTTAAAATTCAATAAACCAAAAACGAACAAAGTAAAGGGCTTCTATTCTATAGAAAGGGAAAAAGGAGAGGTAAGATCTCTGGCGCCAAAGAAAGGTGACGTATGTGTCCCAGGAATGCGAGGGGCAAAGCCCGAGATACTTGAATTCTCTCCTTTTTCATGCCCATATTTGGAAATGTTAAGAGCACGGAGGCCCGCGATTGGTCAAAAGTCGCGGGCTTTCACTCCTTTTTAAAATAAAAAAAGAGAATTTCGAGAGAGGATTCTCCTCTAAATTCAGTACCGCCAAAAATCTCAATAAGAGCAGTCAATAAAGAAAGTTGTTAAAAAATACAGTCTTTGACTCTTTGTTCAAATAATTTCCTTGGACTTAGCTTAAAATATCAAACATGCGGATAATATCATCGCGCTAAAACTAATCGTTAAATTAAATTAACCTCGACAATTTTTCAGTCGGTTGACGAGGAAAAAATTAAGCTCTCCCTAAAAGGACAATACCCAAAAGTAAACCCAAATTAAAGGTCGGGTTTATACAGCGCCCAGCATTTTTATCAACAATTTTCTCTTGGCACGCTCCGTGTTGAATAAATTTATCGCGAGACTTGAAAAAATTTGCGCGATGTGACAATTGTGGCGCGAGACATGGAGTGTGCCACGAGAATTTTGTTAACAAAAAGGCACGGCGTTACGCGATTGGTCGGAGCTCCTTTTTTGAAACTACTCTTAAAATCTTAGCCTAATTTGAATATTAAAATCAATGGGAGGTATTTCCTGAATTTTTCATTATGAATACTGGTCTCATGATTAGTAGAAGGATCAATAAAAAATCACTTTCATTTCCACTTTCCCCTCCCTTTAAGAGAAAACTCGCGTCTTTTGAAGGAGAGAAGCGGTTTGAAAATATTGTTATTTGGGCCATGATATCATAATATTTAGAACTCACATTAATTACGTTTGGGTCTTCAGCCCGACAAATTCGACTATTCCATACATGAAACCTCTTCAGAGGAGAAGGGCTTCTATGCTAGGAATGTTCGCTACGCGATTGAGCTTCTCTAAACGGAGCCTGAGGTTGGTTTATAGCCTCCCGCGTTTAGCACAAATGTGAGGCCAGGGATAGATTTAATTTTAGAAGTGGGAATAGAGATTAGAGTAATCTATGAGCGCGTCAAATTCCACGGAAAGGTGGGATATGAAAGAAGAGGCTGGTCATATAGTGACTAAAGTAAAAGGGAATTACGTATTTTTCGCCGATCCCGTCAGCAACGTCAGCAAAACGTAGTTTAAGTGAGCAATCAGAAAATTTAAACTTTTCAGCACACGTTAGAGGGAGGGCTATATACTGGGCTATGAGTCGGACTGAATTAAACACTAACCGTTCTCCAATCCTACTTCTAAAATTAAATCTATCTCTATTGAGGCTTAATAATATAGCCGACGGCAACCAAAGCATGGGCAAAGGCGTATTTCACAACTGACGTTCAAATGGAAAAGCCTAAACACTAAATGAAAAAAAAATGATCACAACTGAAAATAACAGCTAACAGCTAAAACGAACCCGAACGGTAAACACTTGAAGTTGGTCTCTCTGCGCTGCTGGTCTGCTACTCCTTTCGTTTATTTTCTATGGCAAAATTACTAGCTTTGGGAGGTATTGGGATATTAGGCCATTTTGTGTTTTAAGACTTTTATTGTGTAGGAAAGAAAACGACCCTGTTTAACGAAACTTTGGATAATAACGCGGGAGGCTATAGCCCAACCTCAGGGTCCGTTTAGAGAAGCTCAATCGCGTAGCGAACATTCCTAGAGAGGGGTTTCATGTATGGAATAGTCGAATTTGTCTATTTGAAGGGATCTCGTGGTGCGCATATGCCATCATGAATGAGATATTCACTCGGCTGCAATGAGTCGGGCTGAAGACCCAAACGTAATTAATGTGAGTTCTAAATATTATGATATCATGGCCCAAATAACAATATTTTCAAACCGCTTCTCTCCTTCAAAAGACGCGAGTTTTCTCTTAAAGGGAGGGGAAAGTGGAAATGAAAGTGATTTTTTATTGATCCTTCTACTAATCATGAGACCAGTATTCATAATGAAAAATTCAGGAAATACCTCCCATTGATTTTAATATTCAAATTAGGCTAAGATTTTAAGAGTAGTTTCAAAAAAGGAGCTCCGACCAATCGCGTAACGCCGTGCCTTTTTGTTAACAAAATTCTCGTGGCACACTCCATGTCTCGCGCCACAATTGTCACATCGCGCAAATTTTTTCAAGTCTCGCGATAAATTTATTCAACACGGAGCGTGCCAAGAGAAAATTGTTGATAAAAATGCTGGGCGCTGTATAAACCCGACCTTTAATTTGGGTTTACTTTTGGGTATTGTCCTTTTAGGGAGAGCTTAATTTTTTCCTCGTCAACCGACTGAAAAATTGTCGAGGTTAATTTAATTTAACGATTAGTTTTAGCGCGATGATATTATCCGCATGTTTGATATTTTAAGCTAAGTCCAAGGAAATTATTTGAACAAAGAGTCAAAGACTGTATTTTTTAACAACTTTCTTTATTGACTGCTCTTATTGAGATTTTTGGCGGTACTGAATTTAGAGGAGAATCCTCTCTCGAAATTCTCTTTTTTTATTTTAAAAAGGAGTGAAAGCCCGCGACTTTTGACCAATCGCGGGCCTCCGTGCTCTTAACATTTCCAAATATGGGCATGAAAAAGGAGAGAATTCAAGTATCTCGGGCTTTGCCCCTCGCATTCCTGGGACACATACGTCACCTTTCTTTGGCGCCAGAGATCTTACCTCTCCTTTTTCCCTTTCTATAGAATAGAAGCCCTTTACTTTGTTCGTTTTTGGTTTATTGAATTTTAAGTTAATGTTACATTTTAAGGTTTATATTTAAGATGTTTCGCATTTTCGTGATTTGATATTGTTTTTATAAAATACATGAATAGTTTTAACACTCCCCGGCGTAATACGTTAGTATTACTGGGTTTAACAAATATTTTTTTTTTTTTGACAATGAACCGCTCTTTTAACAACCAAACAAAATTTTTTTATTTTTGAACAATGAAACGCTCTTTTAAACAAGCAAATTTTTTTTGAACAATGAAACGCTCTTTTAAACAAGCAACAAATATATATTTTTTTTAATTAACAGTGTCGCGATAAATTTATTCAACACGGAGCGTGCCAAGAGAAAATTGTTGATAAAAATGCGATTGGTCGGAGGTCCTTATTTAAAATTATTCATGAAATTTCAAACTAATCGTAGTTTAAAAATCGTTCGGTGTTATTTCTTGGATGTTTCACTGTCTTATGGAAAAATCAATAAAAAATTACTTTATTTTCCACTTCACCATCCCTTTAATGAACGTCTGATTAGTTTCAAAGTATTGCGCCACAAGACCAATCATATAATACGCATAAGGTGCCATAACATCTAACAAGCATTATTACGACAAAGATTCGATACTCGATTATGAATTATCGCCACTCTAACCAAGTTTGCCAGATTTTGAATAAAGGCTGATTACTCGTGACTTATTCATCCGAATTGAATTTGGTTAACACTTTTCAAATATGAATCGACCCCTAGGAATCCGAAAATCGCATTTATATTCTCGAGAATCCAATATTTTCAAAGTTGATAATTTTGACATTTCCGGTTTCCGGTATAAGTATGCAAAGGACAACTGTGGAACGGGTAAAATATGAAAGAGAAATGCAAAACTTTTATAACGCACTTTATTCCAGAGCGCTAGCTTGAATAGTTTTTGAAATATAGTAAAATATGTGCGAAAAACGCAACGCGCAAAGACTTTTTTAACAGTCTGTACCATAGATTCAGAAACGGGGGATTTAGTTATAAACCCCATACCGAATGAAGTCTTTAATTTATATGAGTGTGGTGAATATTACACATTGCAATACGTTAATGCCCCTTACATAAATTTAGGTTTGAAGCACTTAGCGTTGTACAAGTTACTAACTGTCTAAACCCCTCATTAAAAGAAGGGAACCGTTTCTTAAAACAACCGAAATGGTTGCCCGAGATTCGCCTTTCGGTCGCATATAAAAGTTCCTTTTAGCGCCGAAAGATAGGGAGGCGATAGTGGAGTGCACTCCATATTCATCATCGGAGTGCCACCCAACACTATCCCTCCCATTCCGATACAAATTCACCACCGCGGCATTATACTGCACCCCGCACTGCGCCTCCACTTTTTCTTTTAAGTCCCGCAGGCTTTTAGGCCACTCAGCTATACTCCTATGGGATGTCGTCCCATAGGAGTAATTTAAAAAGTTTCGGTTTTCGCAAACGTAGAAAACTTTACGAGGAAGTCTCCGGTTCCCATCCTCGTAAAGCCCCTCAAACTCGGACAATAGTTTGCCGATCGTGACGTCCACTTCGAATCCGTCGCGGTAAGCTATCGATGCACCCATGCCGAGCGTCCTCTCGCACAAAGGTGCACCTCTTGGTGGTGTCGGCAGATCCGAAGGTGTAGGGTCGAGCGGTGGAGGTGACATCAACGTTGTTTTCGACGCCGGCGACGACGGTGGTGGTGGTGGTGGTCGGGCATCCCTCCCTGATGACCCGGAGTTTGGAGGAAGAGGAGGTAGTGGCGACGCTGAAACGTTCTTCATATTTTTCTCCCGCCGTTTTGCCGAGCCTGCGCGTTGTATCCTGATGCGCATAGGTTGAGGGGGATCCGAAAGGGTGTTCTGCCTAAATATAAATAAAAATATAAATTAGTAATATCTTCCAACAGCAAAAGTTACAAAGTATTGAAAAATACTATAAGTAACTAAGAGGCAGGCAGGATCTCGTCTGAAGTCAGGAACAAAAAGTGATTGAGCTGGATCTCGTCTGAAGTCAGGAACAAAAAGTGATTGAGCTGGATCTCGTCTAAAGTCAGGAACAAAAAGTGATTGAGTTTGAGCACACGCCGGGCTTTTATACTCTTGGCGTCGTCCATTCAATCTTTGTTTCATCCATCATACGGGTTTTACATTGACGTCACGATGAGAGCCACGTCATGTTTCGAAATTCACGTCAAGTTTCAATCTAGATCGTATGCTTGAAAGTTTCCCAACAAAAGCAAATATTGCAACCCCAACTATCATTCCATGTGGACACTAACCGCTTTCTACAAGTGTGTATCGCGATTTCGAATTATTTACTTGGATCGTTTATTTACCATCCGAGTTTCTCCATTCCCGTTCACCGACCTCGTATTTACATTTCCCATCCTTGAAATAGGCCGATCAATAGAGAGAGAAATTGGTTAAAGTTGGAATCATTTCTAAAGTTTAAGAAGTTATTATATACATATTTAATACTATATTAGAAGTATTAAGTTGAAGTATATTGGCTCGAATTTCTTGAAATATGACGGTGGTACCGTTTTCTTAAATAGTATCCCAACACTTGCTTCAAATCCCATATCATTAACGTAGGCCGAAACCAAGGTGTTGGCTATCTAAATATTGGCATATGCCAAATTAGGAGTTATTATATGCAAATTTAATACTATATTAGAAGTATTAAGTTGAAGTACATTGGCTCGAATTTCCTGAATATGACGGCGGTACCGCTATCTTAAATAGTTTCCCGACACCCGCTTAAAATCCCGTATCATTAACGTAAGCCGAAACAGAGGCGTAGGTTATCTAAATATAGGCATATTTAAAATTTTAGGAGTTGTTTATATTCAAATTTAATACTATCCCACTTAATATAGGCATACTCCAACTAAATATTTTCATTTAATATTTCTAATTACATTTCAAATTTTAAAAATTATTCCAACTTTAACCAATTTCCCTTTATTGATAGACCTATTTCAAGGATAAGAAATGTAAACAACGAGGTCGGCGAACGGGAATGGAGAAACTCGGATGGTAAATAAACGATCCAAGTAAATAATTCGAAATCGCGATACACACTTGTAGAAAGCGGTTAGTGTCAACATGGGATGATAGTTGGGGTTGCAATATTTGTTTTTGTTGGGAAACTTGCAAGTATACGATCTAGATTGAAACTCGACGTGAATTTCGAAACATGACGTGGCTCTCATCGTGACGTCAATGTAAAACATGTATGATGGATGAAACAAAGATTGAATGGACGACGCCAAGAGTATAAAAGCCTGACGCGTGCTCAATCTCAATCACTTTTTTTGTTCCTGACTTCAGACGAGTTCCAGCCTGCTTCTTAGTTGCTTTATAGTATTTTTCAATACTTTGTAACTTTTGCTGTTGGAGGTTATTTTGCAGAGGGTAAGAAAAACGTTTACGGGCTAGTACCGAAATTACTAAATTTTCCAAGTTTAAGTTACTTGCGATTTTTTCCGAGATTAAGATTGTCTTTACCCATTCATACTTTGAGGATGTTTAAGTGTAATATGTGTGAGTGCGCGTATCTCAGGAAGAAGGAACTTAATAGGCACAAGAGGGAGAAACATGAGGGTGTTTCCTTCCCGTGTACGGAGTGTTCAGCTAGTTATACCCGGTTTGCGAGTTTAAAGATACAAATGTATACCAAACACTCTAAAGCCTGCCCTAAGGTTCCACACCCCCGCATGGACAATACAGACCTATCTACCTCTATCTTTATCTCATTCCCGGGTCCATCAACTTCCACCTTTGTCCCATTCTCGGGACCATCAACTTCCACCTTTGCTTCGCATGCTGTCCTAACTTCGGACCCCTCATCCTCCCCTCCCCTTGTTGTCCCAACTTCAGGATCATCATTCTCTACCTTTGTTCCGCCTGTTGTTCCAACTTCGGGTCCCTCACCCTTCCCCTTATCCCTCCGGTTGTCCCAACTTCGAGTCCTTCAATCTCTATTCCCCTTGTCCCCCCAGCCCAACACTTTACCGAGTACGATAGTAGACTATCCCTTAATTTCTCTGAGGGCTCTATTAGTGTAGAAAAGTTAAATAGTACGGAGAGTCAAATTACACTCTAAGAAATAGAGATGTAAGTCTACACCATTTTAACTCTTTTTGATGGTGCTAAATTCAACACCATTTCCAGTGTTGGTTTACAACCCAAAGGGTGTTAAATCACACACTCTAAGAAAATGGAGTGTGCTTTAACACCTTTAAAATAAGTTTATATGGGTCAAAATTTGACACCGTTTCAGTTGTTTATTTACACCCCTGAAATGATTAAATAACACTTTTGAGCAATGGGTGTCAAAGATAAGAATAAAAATTGTGCAACATAGGTACAGTTTAACACCTTCTTAACTCTTATTTCGCACTAAAAGTAATTTTTTTTCCGAGTGGACGCATAACACTTTAAAGAGTGTCGCATAACGCCTTTCAGAATGTCGCATAACGCCTTTAAGAGTGTCGCATAACGACTTTAAGTGTGTAGCATAACGACTTTAAGTGTGTCGCATAACACCTTTAATAGTGTTGCATAACACCTCTCAGAGTGTTGCATAACACCTTTCAGAGTGTCGCATAACACCTTTCAGAGTGTCGCATAACACCTTTCAGAGTGTCGCATAACACCTCTTAGAGTGTTGCATAACACCTTTAAGAGTGTCGCATAACAACATTCAGAGTGTCGCATAACACCTTCAAGAGTGTCGCTTAACACCTCTCGGAGTGTTGCATAACACATTTAAGAGTGCCGCTTAACACCTTAAGAGTGGAAGTTTTTAATTAGGATAGTAGTAGTAATAATAAATACTATAGACCACTCATGAGGCATAATTGAAATATCGAGTACTCGTATGGTTTTGCTGTTTAATTACTGTTTGAGCATTCGCTATTCTGCAGAATTATTAGCATTTAGTGCTATATTCATGGCAAGGTTTCACCTTGAGAGAACTTATTCCCCTATAAGGAGGAAATTCCTCACGTGCAAAACTATACCCCTTTAAGTAAGGGTATTTCTGGGATGAAGTGTGCAACGTCTGCATATAAATTTGACCATCTGATCAACTTAAAATGCAGTGTAAAACTGCATGAAACATCGGTAAACATTCCCGTATTAAACCTTCTGAAAACCGGCAGAAAGTTTCCAACTTGTACAAGTGCAATGGAAATTAAATTGTTTTTTGAGGCCATAATATTCAGGCAGTAGATTTAGACGTTCTTGTAAAATTTAATAATCTCTTTTCACTAAGAGTTTTTCAAGCACCAGAAACGCGTTTAACCTAATTTCAACAACAACATTATTTACAAAAACAAAACCCTTTTTGTACCCTAATTTTTCTAAAAATAAAACATGTCAGAAAAGCAAGTGCCCCACATGTTGGCCTGTCAACACTAGACTAGAGGTCTAAAAATGGTCTCTACATGGTTTAAACTTAAAAATCATACCAGTAAAAGTTTAAGTTTAGGTGTATTATGGTTTATTTTTTTACAGAGCAAACGTCTCTATCCCGTTTACCAGTCCCTTTAGAGATTCAGCGTTCATGGCGCTACTATTGATATTACTTCAATCCTAATTTTTTTAAGAATAAAAATACTAGCGTTGTGGTTTTAAAACCTAGAACCATCAGAGACCATTTGATTATTACCATAAGAGAAGCAAACACCACAGGGCAGGGCTGCCATCGGAGGTGGTTTCCCTCACACCAAGAAGCACCGTTAGAGGCAGTGGGAGTTGGCCAGCCTTCCGCGTGTAGTGACCGGGGCTTCGTCTGATGTTGCGTAATGCCAATATTAATGAACTAAGTCTATATTTATTCAAGACCAAGGAAATGAATATAAAAAAATCACCAAAAGCTAAACTAAATATAGATGGCGCAACAAAGAAGGTTAGTTTAATGTTAAGTGTAAATGGCGCCCACACTCTTTCTAAAAGGCCCAAAGTTCTGGGCTTCGGTTGAATAAAAAAATTTCGAAAACCCTTATAACAACAGAATTTATTTTGATCTAAAATTGCTTGCTTCTGCTGATATGAATTTGAAATACAAACTAAACTTTCATTAAAAATCAATTAATATCTCAACAATTTACTGTAAATTGTTTATTTACCCCGATTTAAATATAAGTTTATCCTTTTAAGCATCATTTTGCAATAATACCAAAGGATATGTTATTGATTAAGGCTTATTTCACCTTTCTTTTATATTTAGATCAGCAAGCAAACCGTTAAACAGGGTAAACCTTTGCTACTTTGTTATTCTCGGAGAGATATTAGCATTTTACACTCTCACTAAGTACCGTCTTTTGACGCTATTTCCTACTTTGGGAAAGCCGAACTAGGCGCGGGAGTTCGGTCAAATGGTATATCCTAAGATTGGTTTTATTGTAAATTCTGTTCAATGGTAGGGAAAAAACATGACCATCTGAAGAAATATTTTCATTATTGGTAACTCTTTAACGTTAAATAACCAGAAAACTGATCTTGTAACTTCGCCAACATTATTAATTCAGGCCTAATTCGAGAATGT
Source organism: Phalangium opilio (assembly GCA_019434445.1). Classification (NCBI taxonomy): domain Eukaryota; kingdom Metazoa; phylum Arthropoda; class Arachnida; order Opiliones; family Phalangiidae; genus Phalangium; species Phalangium opilio. Next base: position 129,111 of record JAEQBA010001684.1, read on the forward strand.
TTTCGGTACCCTTTAATTCGCCGAATGCGTCCGCAAGAGGCGCGCTTTAGAACCTAAATTTCCCGCAAAATTTGAAACGCAGCAAAACTTGGCGTCAATATCCATATAGTAGACGATAGTCATTCCGTTTTTAAAGGGCTGAGGGGTGAAATTTGATAAAAGAACATCAAGAATTATTAGAATATTAGGGAATCGTTGTAACTTCTAAATATAAAATAAGGAATTTAAGAATGAAAAAACCTTTTTATTCGTTTAATTTTTCTAGTAAGTTTTTTATTTTATCTCATTAAGGGTGTCGCCTAACACTATTAGGAGTGTCGCCTAACACTATTAAGAGTGTCGCCTAACACTATTAAGAGTGTCGCCTAACACTATTAAGAGTGTCGCCTAACACTATTAGGAGTGTCACCTAACACTATTAGGAGTGTCGCCTAACACTATTAGGAGTGTCGCCTAACACTATTAAGAGTGTCGCCTAACACCGTTAAGATTGTCGCCTAACACCGTTAAGAGTGTCGCCTAACACCGTTAAGAGTGTCGCCTAACACCTGTAAGAGTGTCGCCTAACACCTGTAAGAGTGTCGCCTAACACCTGTAAGAGTGTCGCCTAACACCTGTAAGAGTGTCGCCTAACACGTTTAGCAGTGTTTTATAATGGTACAATACCGCCTGATTACCAATTTCTTAGTTATTTTATTTAAAGGAAAAATATGTTCTTTCATGAATATCATCTTTAAATAAATGTTAAACAAATAATTTTTTACTCTAATATTCAAACATTAATGGAAATGAAAGACCTTATTTAAGAAACCAGTCATATTATAAATTTCCATGTTTAATTTCAAAGGGTGTCTTTAAAGTGTTACTTTACACTGAATTTACACCTTAAATTGGCCACAAAAACTCAAGGTTTTATAAAACTCTTTTTTGGGTGTTTTTACGGTGTAAAAAATAGAGTATTCTAAATTTACACCCTTTTAACACATTTTTAACACTTCGATTTCTTAGAGTGTAACAGCAACATCGATAGTCGCTACAGCACTAAACCTCATATGCAAGGAGTTCGGTTTATACCTTTCCCAAATATAAGACTAAACAAGTATATTGCATTCAATGGGTAAATTGGCTAGCAAAGTATAAGAACGGATTTACAGTAGATGACATTGGACCTAATACGTACCTGTGTTCTAAACATTTAAAAGACAATTGTTTTCAAAGTAAGCTATGCCATAAAAAGACAGATGGTAAGCTTTACTCAATACTACTTAGTCTAAAAAATACTGTACTCGCCTTGTTACCGAAATGACGTAGTTCCGCTTTTTAAAAACTACCGCTAGATGTGACACTAGTAAAAACCGTTTAGCTTGAGCGCCGCCCGATAGCAGAGCTGAAATGTCCTCTTAGTTTAGTGGCCCGTGATCTGAGTAACTCAATCGAGTCACTGTTAATAAATACGGACTACGTAGATGGAGCATTGGTTACTGAAATTTCATTGGCTCTCAGAATATAAAAAGCAAAATATTTGCAAGTATCTGAACAGTAGCGCAAATGTTTTTCATGATCTGTTGTGAAGATGCGAGTAGACGATGGTGCTTTACATAATTGCATTTTGTAATAAACCTTTCTTTCGACTGCAAGTCGAAATTGGGGTCTATGGGCCCCCACTCTTTAGTTTCCATTAATCCAAAGAGGTTTTTGTATCCCTTGAAACGTTATTCTCATTTCTAAATCGCATAGAGGGCATACACTGGCGCTGTAACCAATTTACGCTGTACGTGAACAGTGTAGCGCTTTTCAAGATAATTGCGCAAAATTTGACGCTCACGGGAACAGTTACCTTTTCTATCCATATGGAGTTTATAAAAATTGCGAAATCTTCACCTTGTAGGTAGCATAAAGTCAGCATTAATCACGCGGACAAATTTTACAACCTGATTTATGTTACTGATTTGAAGTATCTCACCCTTTGGTGATTGCAGATTGCGGGCTTTCGTGGAAACCGGCCAAATCGCATCGTATCACTGGCTCATTGAAATGGAACCTCAACATTCGACGGCTGATAATGATGTACACGTACTCAGGTTCAAGGACATTGAAGCGAAGTTCAGATTGTGGGCGGCAATGCTTGGAGTCGCTTCTTTCGTCTTCACCGTCGAGCTACTGACAAGATTCCAGTTTCGAGAACCACTGCACATCACTAGGATGAAACGAAATTTGTTAGGAATGTAACCCCTTGCAACAGAACTTTAAACCGGAAACCGATTTAAAACGATTTTGATCCGATAAAACGCATAATACCAGGGCGGTTAAGACTAGTTTTTGCACAAAGCATTGGTGTCGTCTTCATAATTAAATCACAAATGCAAAATAAAACGATACAATTTGTGTTTATCTGAATATCGAAAAATTATGCACCACCGCCACGCGCAAGCAAAGACTAAGTGACGTTTTAATGCTACACAGATAAAAGATGATAACAAATTCTAAGACAAGGTTTGGAAAGGGTATACGCCTGTTGGAGCGAACCTGAATTCGACCGAAATATTTTATGTTAATTAACTTTCCAGCCCAATGGCGGGTTTCACTTATTTGGGATTGTGAAAACCGAAATTTAAGACCTACTTTAAGGGAGTGAATAAACCTTATATAGCTACGCCGATGCAACGGCCAACTACGGCGAAAATCTGATGTGTTGCGACTTTCATACTTTCCCCTCGTCCACTTTTGCTGATACTAAGCTACTATATTTCTTACTGTCGTTCGCGGATGTGGAAATCACCATAAGCTCTAGTAACTATAATGGCGTGTAAATAGCTAATGCGATCTCTGACAAATACTGAACTAACCAAAGTACTAAGTGAAACCAAAGAGGAGGTTTTACACAATTGTAGGCCTAACCGTAAACAAATTCTTCTGACAGCAAATGAAACCAGTCTTTTTCAAAATTTTTAAAAAATAGAATAATGAAGTGATGGTGCGTTCCAAATAGGAAACCAAAAGTTCATAGTATATACTACTTAACTACTTCGAATAATGGAATTAGTAACATTTTTGAAAAGTCGCGATGATTCACAAAACGAATATAAGCCTAAAAATTTCTTTAAGAGATATTGAAATTGCTAAAGAGAAGTATTCTAAGAAATAAAATAAATAATTTCTAGATGTATTTGTGGGAAAATAAATAATTACTAAAAGTATTTGTGGGAAAATAAATAATTACTAAATGTATTTGTGGGAAAATAAATAATTACTAAATGTATTTCTGGGAAAATAAATAATTACTTAATGTATTTGTGGGAAAATAAATACTTTCTAAATGTATTTGTGGGAAAATAAATAATTACTAAATGTATTTATGAGAAAATAAAGACGACCAAAAATAATTCCCGGTTTTTGATAATGTCAGAAGTGGATCATATTACAGATCCCTAGAAGTACTGGACGATATAACATCGCTGTGCATCAGCATTGTCTCCCAGCACTGAAGGGAAAAGGGTATATGCGAAACGCAGCGGCGAATTTGTGAACTAAACAAGAGTAATGATTTTGGCGCGAAAGAAATTTTTAATAAGCGGGGCAAACAAACAGAAGTAAGTGATAGCCAATAAGGAAAGGTTTGAGAGAGAAGAGCGCCGAAGGAAACAAGTTGTTCCATATATAGTTCTTGGGTTGTGAATATAATAGTAGAAGTCCAATTTATTTTTCCGACTTCAAAAAATTAATAGGTATTTTGCGCAATTTTTAAACGCTTGTGTTGGAAAGGAAATTAATGTGAATTCAAATGATCAAAATAGCCTTCATCATGCTGGAAAATTTATCAGGCATTCCTAATAGAGCACTGAGTTTCCACCGATTTAAATGTTTTTAGCGGGGGTAGTTGGACCGATTTAATACTAATTATAGGTTATGTGCGTAGACAGAAATTTGTTTTCCCTTTTTAAGTCTGACAAATTTTTTCAATGCTTTAACGTTTTCCGTTTGCGAAAGCTGCTGGTCAATATTTTTCAGTTTTACAAAACGTTTTAGTCGTTTACGGTTAAGTCCTTATAATGTCACATAAATCGTGTTCAGATTTTACCTTCTGCAATGAATGAGCAATATCAAATTTTAAAATGTCTTATTTGTCAATCTTAACAATTTTAGACTTACGGAGAAGTTTTACAACCAAACAAATTATTAAATACACAATATAGTGTTTCAGAATTTTCCTTTCTTCAATGAAAAAAAGCTCCGTAAATTTCTTAGTGTTGTCTGATATGGCCTTGTAGGTTGTCCTTAATGGCCTGTAAACGAAAACAGAGGAAGGCTGTTTCTTGTTTATTGGTTGTAAATACATATTGTTTCAATGTATTTCGCGTAAACTGTTCTTTGAAAACATCTTTCCATGTCAATGCGATGGGTAATTTTCGAAAGTTTTAGAGTTCTTCACGATAACTCAAAAACAATTTTATTTGCACGCCTTCGTTGAGATTTTTCCTGACTGCAAATAATATTGTGTCCAAAAACCGACTTGTATTGTGCAATTTGGTAGAGGATCCTGGCATCGAACTTTTATGATATTATATGTTTCACATATTCAATCGATACGAAATTCATTTTGGACACTATTGAAGACGTTATGTCCTTGGTTTGACGACTAAACGATACATGGATATTCAATTAATCTTCTAAGCCCTTTGCTAGGTGTCTTCCCCTATGCACAAAATTAAAAATCACTATATTTTTAAAACCGTAATAGATAGAATTATTTTAAACTATATTTAGACAAAGGAACTAAGGAAAAATAATACTTGTAAATTTTATTGAATTTTAATGATAATTAACTTAATTAGAGGCACACTTAATTTCCAAAGTATTTCCCATGAATGAATATTTTATTGACCTTTTTGAAAACAATCCCTTTTAAATCAGGAAGGAACACACTTGGTGTTCACAGGTCCGGAACAATAGTATAAAAAAATACAATAGAATACAATACAGGAATCAATATAATAATTACAGTTAAACAATTGACTATGTACATCTACGAATTCCAGAACAGGCTAAGGTTGGCATTGTTGGCGCAAATTGGCCCATTTTTGGAGAATCCCTTTTGTCGTCCCTCTCAATTCTAAGTTTAGCCCCTCGCCAAGCGCTAGGGTATCCTCAATCGCGGGCAACCCAAAGGTCCTAAACGGCGCCCTCGCCCAGTCCAGGGTTGGACATTGCAAGATAACATGTGCTATGTCCTATTTGACTGCGCCACAGAGAGGGCAACTAGTAACTCCGGTCCCAAAAATGTGGGACAAGCGTTCGCTTGTTGACAAGGCCCCCGTCTTAGCATGGAAGAAATAGCCACTCGCGAGAGAATTGTCGTAGAACGACACTAGGCCCGGTTTTTTCCTTCCAGGTATAAAGGGTCAATCTCGAATAGCGAGCTAGCTCCATCCGCCATCGTGCCTGGGAAGTAGCTACTACCGCTCTATCTATTTCTAGGTACCATTCATGCAGCGATGCAATAGAGCTGCGCGACAAGCCGGCGCCATATTGTTCGTGTAGGTATTCTAACCTCTTTAGCCATGTAGTCTTACGGCACATTGTGCGAACATAACAATAAACCCAATGCGCTACGCGAGCCTCCGCCTTAAACTACAACCTCCCGAGATACCGCAGCTTACTTTTGGCTTCCCTCTCCTCAAACTCGGACCACGCCATTTCACCCTTGACGGCTGCATAGGCCGTCATGAAATTTCCCCACAACGCAGCTTTCCCAACGGAAAACTGGGCCCATCTAATCGCCAACATGTATCCGAGCTGATACACAGGACTTCATTGGAGTAGGTTAGGGCCGGGACCGCTACCGCCTTCCTTAGAGTTCTCATGACGCTATATTTCTTGTAAGAGTGAAACGCCTTGAACTTAATAGCGCCAGCCAAACGGTTTGCCTTCGCCGCCAAACTAATCTCCTGGCTCTCCATGGAGTGGCGTCCATTGTTAAATTTCAAACCTAGATATGTCACCTCTAACACTTCCGCCAAAACCCCACCCTGTAAATAAAAGGGGTCCATCACGCAAGGCATCGGTGAGTTTTTCGCTAAGACGACACATTTGTCTGTGCTTAAGATCAATCCGCATTCGATCACGTACGACCCACAGATATCCAGAATGGCTTGTAGATCTACCCTTGGCTCAGTAACAGCAAAAATATCGTCATTTAACACTCTAGGAAAGGGAAGTGTTAAAAACGTGTTAAAAGGGAGTAATTTAAGAAAACACTTCTTTTACACCGTAAAAACTCCCAAAATGAGAGTTTTATTACCTGGAGTTTTTCCGGCCAATTTAAGGTGAAGATTCGTTGTAAAATAACACTTTTAAAACAACGTTTGAAATTAAGCATGGAAAATTATAGTACTGCGGGTTATAAACTTAATCTTTTATTCCTTAAATAAGGATTTCTATTTTTATTAATGTTTTAATTTTGAAGTAAGGGCAATTAGAAATCACCCAAAAATCTCAGTTGTTCTGTTGTTTAAAAGAATCTACATCTGCAATTCACATAAAACTTGTCGCAAATTTTGTATTTATGAAGCAAGTGATAATGTAATTCTTTCCCTGCTTTAAACAATGCCATTGGTTAGATTCTGATTGTAGTTCGAAAGAATAAAGTCGCTTGTCAAAGCATTTTGATTTAAAAACTTAGCCACAAATAATAACAAGAGAATCAATAATTAATAAATAATTAATCTCGACACACCATAAGGGCAAATTTTTACTTGAATGTATAAAAAGTAGGGATTCCTTAGAATGAGAAACGTTGTCATAAGTAGCTGAATTAGGCTTAACGGAATTGAAATATGTCTTTTTTGGGAAATTCTCAACAGTGAGCACAAAAATAGAGGAGAGCCGGAGAGACCAAATTGTCCGTCAGCCCCCCTTTCAAAAACGTTACCAGTGCCACTGGCTCTCTAGGAGCGTGGCGCACATGTGCAATCGGCGCAAGCGAGAGAGAAAAAATCAGAGAAGTTTGTTTACGTTATTACGGCCGAGGCTTAAGTTTTACGGCGATACCCCGATACACGTGCCGCGTGCACGCTTACAGAGCCTCGGCGACGGTTATAGGTGGGTTTCCAAATTATGCAGAGAAGCGAAGTGATAGGGGTAAAACGACCAAGAAGATAAAACTGTAGTGATTATCAGTATCGAGATGGCACCACCATGCACTTTTTGAAAAAGTCAGTTAAGTGCGTCAAATCATTACTTTAAAATGGCGGCCCCGAGAACGAAAGCGTAAAAAATAGCGCTGTCTAAATAGTAGTAAAATTACTTTAGAATACTCGTTTAGAAGCAATTTAAGTTCGAATAAGAATAGGTAGGTCTCATTTAAATTGTTAATATTTACATTCATTATAATATTAACGTAAATTTGAATTATTTAGAGTTTTTTCTAAGCCTTGGCTTAACATTTACTACAAGCCTACCAGGTAGTAGAACTGTAGAAGCATTAAGCCATTAACCAACTTAAAGAATGCCTTCCTGCTGTAATGTTTTAGGTTGCTCGCAAAATGGCCCTAAAGATAAGAACGGAAATAAAGTATGTTTACTCTTAATCTGTTATTAAGTTAGACGCTAATGATTTGTATCATAGGTTACTTATCATAAAGCTCCGAAAAGTGGAGATCTAAGAGACAAGTGGATTAGAGCAATAAGGCGAAGAGATTACTTTTATACAAAAACTAAATGGGTTGTAGTGTGTTCAAAACACTTCAAAAAATCTGATTTTCTTCCAACATTGTCTTATGGAGTAAGAAACACGCTGAAGAAAGGAATTCTGCCATCTATTTTTTACTGGAATATCAAAACGGGCCCAACAGTGAATGCGACCAAAAGTAAGTAATATGAAAGTATAACCAGTAGTATGATAAGAAATTTAAATTAATTATAAGAAATTAAATATACTTTTGGGTTATTTCCTCTAACAGTAAATGAGAACATGGATCTAAATATTTCAACTATTGCTAGCTCCTCTGACTCTGAAAAGGTTACGGAAATAATTGACAGTGATGCAACGAATGAAAGTATTAGAAATTTTCAAATTATACATAGATTAGATATTTAGGACTCTCAAAATTTTATATATTTGTTATTTTGTCTTCTCAAGATGAAATTGATTCAAATGTTAATGTGGATTCAGAATTTATGGCTCTAAAAATTGAAAACTCTTCTCTAAAACTAGAATTAAAAGCTGTCAAGGCTGAACTTTTGCTTAAAGAAAAACACATTAAAGACCAGTTAGAGAAGTTTCAAACGTTACAAGCAACGAATGTGGAACTCCGTGTTAAAACAACGGTACTCGGCATTAAGCTAAGGAGAAGTCAAAAATCGTATGAGGAGTGTCAGGCTACAGTGCAGCAGCTAAAGAATAAAATAAAAGCTATTCAGTTTAATCAAAAAATGATGTGGAAAACATCTTTTTCTCTTCAGAAATTTGAAGATAATGATGAAGATATATATTTTTACACTGGATTACCAAATTATGATAGATTAATGTGTCTCTACGAATCACTTGAACCCGGACTAATGGGACAAAACATTAAATTCAACCGATCAGTTTCCGAATCTCTCAGCCCAGCTGGTCGACCGCAGATACTATCACCAAAGGAGCAATTTTTTATGGTTATGGTGAGGCTTAGGTTAGGACTTTTTACGAAGGATTTAGCACACCGTTTCGGAGTGTCAAAAACTACAGTGAGCAGGATATGCACAACTTGGATAAATCACATGTACCTACAATTGGGAGAGCTGAAAATATGGACAAGCAGGGAGAAAATTGATAAAACTATGCCCAAGGAATTTAAAGACTTATACCCCAGTACCAGAGTCATAATTGATGCAACGGAAATAAAATGTGAAACACCATCTTCATTAGTCCTACAATCAAGTACTTTCTCAAATTACAAATCGGCTAATACGTGGAAAGGGTTAATTGGCAATAATCCATTGGGTGCAGTAACCTTTGTATCCACTCTTTTCTCGGGGTGCATTTCAGACATCGAGCTTACGCGCCGATCAGGCTTTACAAGCTTGACATTTTCTGCAAATGATAGTGTGATGGCTGATAAAGGATTCAAAATTGAAGCTTTATTGAAAGAGAAAGATGTTAGACTAAATATTCCAGTCTTTCTTAAAGACAAAAAACAGTTTACGAAAGAAGAAATTGAACAAAATGAAAAAATCGCTCGTCTCCGTATTCACATTGAACGAAGAATACAAAGAATAAAAGGGTACCACATATTTGATCGGCCAATTCCATTAAGCCTAGCCCCAGTCCTTAATCAGTTGTGGAGCGCAGTGGCGCTAATAACAAACTTTCAACGTCCTATTAAAAACGACAAAGAACATTCCGATGATTACAATCTTGAAATTGAGCCTTGCGTTAACTTGGATGCTATTTTAGAAACCTCTGATGAACTTGAAGATAATGGGTGTGAAGATGAAGATGACATCGATTCGGAGCAAGAAGTTGGATTATCTAAAAGTGCAGAATGGTGTGTAGTTTCGGACATTCAAGAAACTGGAACAAATGATTTAAAAAAAACTATCAGAAAGAAATAATTTCGATATTTGTAAACGAGATCTTTATTCTTGAGGTGTTTTTATCACAGTATGTTATCTTAACCTAACTGAGGTAACATGGAATTAAAATAGAAATAATCCAATTCTTTGAGGCTTAACTGCCATTTTTGTTTGTTAAACCTAATCCTAAATATAATTAATCCCTTTGGAAAATAGTTAACAAAGTCACACCACTGAAACCCTGTCAAGGCCATTTGCCCAAGCGTTTGTTGATACTAAAGGTGGGACTCTTCTAGATGAAGTTCCCCATCTTCATAGCTCATACAAAATCCATTGCTGTGTAAAGCTTCCGACGGTGAAAGGTCTCTTTTTGAGAATGGGCATTTAACTTCAATAAGGCCATATGGTGGATTTTCTTGAGGGTCATAGACTATTCCGTCTGGAGATGTACCGAGCCAGGGTCTTTTCAAGTCCACTACCAAACCACATTGGTAAACTGAAACGCTGTGACCATGTAGAGCCATTTGCTCCTTATATTTCAACAGGGCAACAGATTCGAAACTTTTGCCGTACTTTATAGCTGGTACGTTGTCTAGATTTTTAACCTGGATAAGGTTTCTCACCCCCACTTCCGTCCAAGATTTCCGACGCTGCAAAACAGTGCCAAACTTTGAAGAGGTTAACCTGAGACTTCGGGCTTCTTTCCAAACATCAGGGTTGTTTTTTGTTTGAGCTCTAGAGTAGTGTTCTAGTTGCCGGGCACCAAAAAGTGATAAATCAATTTTCTATTGGAAAAAAATGCAATTTATAAAAGATAAATTTAAATTGATATCTAAATAATTACTAGTTAATTACTAACATTGAGCGTCACTTCCTGAATAAATTCCAATGGGAAAAAGTTACCAGTAGCTTCCCACTCTTCCACTACCCGACTAAGGCTAAAACAAGGAATGTCTGGTCTGTTCTGATCATCTACCATAAAGGTCATGCTGTATGGTAAGCGATTTATATTCGTTACGATTTGGAAGCCACTTTGTTTCAAAGACAATTGATAGCTTAATAAGCTTCCACTCGGAACTTCACCAAGCTTCGTCTGAATTACATCACTAGAGTCTGGCAACTCTAAGGAATTTGCAAATACATCATCCCCAGATTCCATTAGCAAGGTCATTAAATTTTTGGTGTTTTTAGCTACATCCTCTGTAGTCCTGGGTTTCTTCCTGGTTTGAAACATCTTTACGGGAATTGCTTTCGTGCTACCATTTTCTTTCGGAGACTGTAAGTTTATGTCAATAATCGAGAAAGGGGTGATTTTCTTCCCTCTTGCCCTGTGCCATTTTTGAGGTAAATCTGTGCAGGTTATTTCGTCACCATTCTCGTTAATTTTACCGCTACTTATATGTTGAATAAGTCGAAGAAGTCCAAGCGAGTGGTGACAAAAACCACTAACACCATTGGGGCATTCGCAGTTGTTATCTAAAATTATTTGTTTTGGTAATTCCAGAGCTGCCGTAACAAAATATGGTTCGTGAGATTTATTAAAGCTTCTATAGCACCTAGCTTTGATATATAGAACATCATTTTTCCTAGTTAAATTTAAGAAAACAAAATTAAAAAACTATATAGACCTACAGTCTACAGTAAGGCTGTTCGATACTACTCGATGCTAACTTGGTATCGAGTACTTCAGTCTTTCGATACCGGTATCGAGTACCGTTTTTGGGATCCGATACTGGTATCGAGTACTTTCGAAAAATCCGAAGCATCGAGTACTTTATCCCCCTATCTTTTCCCCCTGGAATCGAAGGAACGTTTCTTTTTGAAACCTGCGGCCAATCATTTGCTTTATATTTTAACACGTGAATGTTTCCCTCGTCGACATAGTTTAGTCTCAATACTCCATCCCTAGAGTAGACTGACACTGACGTCAGACGTAGCTTCTTCAGCCATAGCCCATTCGATCGCGCACAAAACGACGCAAGCTGCTCGTGCTATAGAATCCCGTGCAAAGAATTGGATTTACATATATAAGCGCGACATTTGAAGAAAATTCGGAGTAACCGAAAATTAATATTAAGTTCTATTGGAGGAAGTATGTTTTTTGGCCAGTTCCTTCGTCCTTTTGATACAATTGAAATGACCTGAAATTTAACTTAGACGCGTTTCGACGTGTTTTATTATGCTTAAAAGGATTCTAGCTTTCAGAAAATTTATGTGAATAGCGCTAACTAAACTCAAATCACATCTTAAAAATTAGATTAAATAAATTTAAATTAAATGTTAAAATATTTCAGCAATGCTTTTCCAAGAAATAAAAACTAATTAAAATGCTTATTATAATTAAATACGCAAAATGTATCATAGGTGGCGCTTTAAAAAAAAGTACTCGATACTTTGGGTATCGAGTATTTTTTTCTCCGATACCGATACCCGGTATCGAGTACAATATTCAGTACTCGATACCGGTATCGATACCAAAAAACTTCGATACTCCCAGCCCTAGCTACAGTAAATCACATCTTAAGCCTTTGCTTACCTCAATGTTTGCAGTGTTGATGGTTCAACGTATTTTTCAATGAAAAATTTGTAGCTTTTTAATTTAGTCCGTTTTTGACCCGTTCGCGCTTTATAATACCGTTCAATTTCCTCCTGGGAAATTTTTGGTAAATCATTTAAACACTTTTTATATCCAATTATGGGATAAATAACCCTGACCGCGCTACTGGCGTCCGCCATCTTTATTCTTTAGAAAAAACGTCACACTGACGTCATCATCACTCGTGAACTACATCATTGCCATCTCGCGGTCGCTTTATTCACTTTATTTATCTTCTTCCCCTGAAAGTTCAGCTTTTGCGTCATGAATTTGGAAATCCACCTATTATCAAATTTGTTTCATGTTTTTAATCTACTGACCCTTTCCAGTGTTTTATTTTTAACCTCTTAATATTCACAGAAAAATAATAAATATGGTTATAATACAGGGTTGCCACGGAATTTTCAGAACCAAATTCCCTGACTTTTCCAGGTTTTCCCTGACCTTTTTCTGAGATTTTCCCTGACCTTTTTGGGCCGAAAGTGTAAATGTTTACAGCACGTTTTAAGTGCTTATAATTAAATAAACTCGATCTACATTAAGTTTTCCAATGTATTTGTTTCACCAAAATTATTAAGAAACATTTTAACTATAAATAACAGCCTGAGAGATTTTTTGAAGGCATTTTCTTTATAGAAACAATTCTTGACATTTTTAAGGATTGCTCTAGAGTGTTCTGTGTTAAGAGAGGATGAGGCGAAAACTTTCATTACTCTTCCGATAAAGACTTATCCCCAGAAATTTTACCCACTAAAATCAAATTCCCCCATCTCTCTCTCTCTAACCGTATTTTCGGGTATACCCTTTTTGTATTTCCCTCTCAAAGGGTCACGTGTGCGTGAGGTAGGTGCGCGTGAGAACCATGGTGCCCGGCCGTTATGAAGTACCTTCCCCCTTCTAACTTTGACTCTCCTTTGGATTTGTGCTCCCTGATTCTCAATTAGCAAATTTTGCAGGTCCTTGGGAAACTTCTAATTTTTAACAATTTCTTGTAGCTCGTTTTTTGAATGCCATTTATTTTAGATCTCAATGAATTGTAGCATTAAAACATTTGATTTCTGCCTGTTAATGTTTTTGTAATTTTTCTGAAATTTTTACAGTTTTCCGCTATATCTTCAAACCTCATGCAAGATATAGGGAAAAGTGGCCCAAAATGTTCTGATAAAATTAGGGTAGTGAATCAAATAGTGACATTTTGGTGTTAAACTTTCTGCACCATATCTTTCCACAATTATTTCGAGAAAATCGGAAATGATTATTTCTAATTCGTCTATTCGTTGCAAGGGGATTTTTCAGCAAATAAAATGTCGCAAATATCACGTAATTTGAAGTAAACTTTAAAATCTTCTGTGCATACGTTAACGAAGTCGTGTAGCATTAATGGAAAAAGTCTGAAGAGTCAAAAAATCTCGCTTGCTGAACCTTTTAAGCTTCTCTTCCCAGTCATTGCCTTTTTAAGTTTGAGTTTGAGGTTTGTTCATCTCATTTATTCCATAAGGACATTGATCTATTATTTTGTTAATTTTCTTGAGAGTTACTTTATTTTCTGATATTGAACGACATAAAAGTTGTTTCAACAAAAACGGAATAACACCTTCAAGTAAATCATGCATGATATCAGGTATTAACTGTTGGGTTAAATCAAAGTAGGACATATTCGTTAAGGGGTTTTAACACCGTACAGAGTCGATTCCTTTGGATTTTTCGATAAACGGCAAATGATGTTTATGTCAATCCAGAGAGTAAAAACCGTGTCTTTTTCCCATTTTCTTATTCCTATTTCTAAATAATCTGTCATGCAACACCTGCATATTCTACTAGAGGAGAAATACGGCACAAAACCACCAATTTTATGCTGACCAAGGTAACACAGCTAATAATTGATACGTAGCCCTTTAGGTGAGTCCCCAGTGACTCGATATAAAGTCCCTCTGTCGCCAAAATTTCCAGTTCAAAAACGAGAGGTTTGAGAATTTCGGACCACCCGTAATTTTCGACATCATTAGAATTTGCTAGGGAAATTAAGTGTATGACTTCTAATTTTGAGCGATACTTGTATTTTCGGTTTAAAATGGAAAAATAGCATCCTAATGTTTTGTGCACTCCTCGTTTTGAGCCTAATGGGTTGACGATCTCAAATTCATCCCAATATATTTGGAGATGAATGGTTTTAGCAGAGATAGTTTGATCAAATTTCTTACAAAATGAACTGTTTAGAAAATTAGAAACAACTTGTCCATCTAATTCGTTATCGACCTTTTCATGATAACGAAATTTATTGAAGATATTCGCGAGGGTACAAAGGTGCGTAATGGAAATGGTGTTTTTCTTCCAATCCAGCAGAATGAGCAAATTTTACTTGAGTTGGTTCTATCATTCCCATCTCCGATATACATATTCTTTTAATTTTGTGAATGGAATCTGGAGAATCAAACACAGCAGTGATAGTCTCGATGTCATTGTAAACTATTTCCCTCGGGTCACTTTTATCTAGATTATCATCTCTGTTGAAAATCTTAATTAATTGTAGAATATTTTGGAAAAGGTGGCAGCTAACTATTAGGAGATTATTTTGGGAAAGGTGGCAGCTAATTTGTAGGAGAATGTTTTGGAAAAGGTGGCAGCTAATTAATAGGAGAATATTTTGGAAAAGGTGGCAGCTAACTACTAGGAGAATATTTTGGAAAAGGTGGCAGCTAATTATTAGGAGAATGTTTTGGAAAAGGTGGCAGCTAATTAATAGGATAATATTTTGTAAAAGGTGTCAGCTAATTAATAGCAGAATATTTTGGGAAAGGTAGCAGCTAATTAATTGGAGAATATTTTGGAAGAGGTGACAGCTAACTATTAGGAGAATATTTTGGAAAAGGTGGCAGCTAATTAGTAGAATGTTTTGGAAAAGGTGGCAGCTAATTAATAGGAGAATATTTTGGAAAAGTAGCAGCTAATTAATTGGTGAGTATTTTGGAACAGGTGGCAGCTAACTATTAGGAGAATATTTTGGAAAAGGTGGCAGCTAATTAGTAGAATGTTTTGGAAAAGGTGGCAGCTAATTTAAAGGAGAATATTTTGGAAAAGGTGGCAGCTAATTGGAGAATATTTTGGAAAAGTAGGCAGCTAACTATTAGGAGAATATTTTGGAAAAGGTGGCAACGAATTATTGGAACCATAGTTTTGGAAAAGGTGGCAACGAATTATTGGTACCATTGATTTGGAAAAGGTGGCAACGAATTATTGGGACCATTGTTTTGGAAAAGGTGGCAACGAATTATTGGGACCATTGCTTTGGAAAAGGAGGCAACGAATTATTGGGATCATTGCTTTGGAAAAGGAAGCAACTAATTAGGTAACCAAATAATCACGAGACCAAACCGTCCCGAGACCAAATAATCACGATACCAAATAGTCCCAAGACCAAATAATCACGATACCAAATAGTCCCGAGACCAAATAATCACGATACCAAATAGTCCCGAGACCAAAAAATCACGAGACCAAATAGTACCGAGACCAAATCGGTGAGACCAATTAGTCCCGCGACCAAATCGGCGAGACCATATTGTCCTGTTCCGAGTATTTTTTGCTAAAATACGTACACCTCTCACAACTAAAAAGTTTCAAACTATTATCATTCTTTACTTTTCGAAAACGTTCAATAAATACTAATTAATCGAAACACCCTAGCTAAAACCGCCACACATTTAAATTTTCAAGGCAACTTTGTGGTGACTCGACTCAAGAATGAAACTTTTTCACTGAGCCGTGATCAATGTCCATAGATCAACTAAATTTTATTGCGTATTATCGTGATGAAGATGAACGTCTTTTAACATTAAACATTATGTACACAACTGTATGCCTAACATAAAAAACATTAAATGATTTTAATCTTTTACCTAAACAAGAAAATTGCGATGATTTAAAATTATGAAGAGAAAATACAAGCCATAATACATTGCAAAACAGGCAAGTGTTTAAATGTATGATATTTTTAGCTTTTTAATTTATATTATGTCTATGTAAAGGAAACGCTAGAAGAAGGAACTTTGACTCTATTGAGTTTCTACCGTTGCAATTTCTCTGCTCTAGCCTATAGGAACGAAGTAGAGTGAAATATTTTTGGCCGAAACGAGGATACAATTTGCAACCGTACGTGCAATCCCTGACCTTAGGACCTTTCACCGTGAATTGCGAATCTTTGGTTGGCGATAGTTGGCTCGCTCCTGCAGGGGCATCCTCGACGTTTCCGTTCTGCTCGACCTTACCTAAGCGCTGAGGATGATGGGAGTACTTCGGTGCCTTTCGTGAGGTTAAAGAGACAAGGTTTCAGGTAGAGCTCGAATTTTCGAATAGTATTTGTTTAATTTGCCATTTGGAGAAAAACGAGTATTCAAATCGCAAAACGATTATTCAAAAAGATTAATCGTTCCCAAGGGGTTAAAATCGAATAGAAAACGAGTGTTCGATTGAAAATGGGAGGGACTATGGTCAGATGACATCTGAAGCGGGTTTTTTGTTTAATTCTAACCCGATTGCGCAGTTTGCGGTGTTATGTTTAATATCTTACAAAATAAAATCTGAGCGAGGGAACCAGAGGCGTAGGAAAATTTCCATTCTATGCGGAAACTACCATATTTTAGGAATGATACGTGTATTTTGAAATTTATTTATGGTTTTGTAAATAATATTCGTCTCGTAAAATGAAGTAACTGAATTTTCGAGTACTTGTTTTCAAAAAACTAATACTGCTAGGTGAATTAAGAAAACTTTTAATCGTTTTGAAACATATTCGACTGGTAATACCGAGTAATCGAATTTTTGAGTACTTGTTTTGAAAAAAAAACGAGTACTCGAAGTAGAATTTTTGAAAAACGAATAATATTCGTTTGAACGAGTATTCGATTCAGATTTCCTATTGGAGATTTACTATTCGATTCGGTATGAAAAACCACGCAATGGGGGTTTTCACTCCACCCTCTGAAGAGCTTTCAGTTGGAGGAGGATTTGCGTCTCGTGCAGTGTTCGTACGGGGTGTGATTTTAGTCGGGGTCGGGGAGTAAAAAAAACCCGAAAAACCGGGTCGGGGTTTATTGAAAAAAGAACAAACAAAAAAGATATATTTTCAAAATTTATGCTTTTAATTGAAAAAGAATTGCAATCAGAAGATAAATCATAAACCTTCAGTTTCTGCCTCTATTTCCGTTGAAACCAATGGTTCAATTGGAAATTCTTCTAATTCATTGACAATAGCGTTAGCCGTGTTTTTCTTCCTTTGTGCGCTCTGGTATTCTTCAACTACTTTTTCTATTTTGTATTCTATGGCTCGTTGGTTATAATATAAGAATATTAATTTCTCTGCGTTTTCTGGTAGAAGTCTATTTCGAGTGTCAGTGATTGTTCTATTTCCAACTTTAAATTCCCTTTCACTAGCGACACTGCTAAGAGAAGCGCTCAGATACTGATGTGCCAACTTTAAAAACAAAAAGAAGGAACAAAGTTCATACCACGTTACTTCATAATTAAACGACTACACTATACAAGTTGAGATTTTAACCTTTGATAAATCGGGATACAAATTAGCTTTCGTTTTCCAGTATTGCAAAGGATCATCATCAGGATCCAAATCCAGCTCGTGCATATATCCATCAAGTTGTCGATTTGTCTCAATTTTTATAGTGTCGTCTGAAACTTTCATGGACTGGTTTTGTATGCCGGTACTAACTCCAACTTCAGTGGCAGGACATTCAAAAACTATTGCCTTGATTGATTTGCGCCAGTAAGACTTAGGGTTACCTAAAGACGTAGTTGGAGAACTGCAAATAAAACATTTTCATTAAAACATTCCACATACATAATTTTAGAAAAATATTTTGAAATTGAATGACCAATACAATACCTAGAGTCCGAAGTACGTCGGATTTTCTTCGCAATAATCTCTTCAGCTTTTAACCGAGTCTCACACTTGCCATATGCTAGGGATTTTAAACTTTCAAGTGCCTCTGAATGCTTAATTTCATCCCTAAACCACTTTTTTAGAAAATGTTTATTTTAAGATATGTAAATGTCCAGATTATACAGTTGGTTGGTTAAATTCGTTGAAATTGATTTACTAAAATAATAGTAAAATTACTAACCATTTTGTTTTTAAATCTGGGGTCAAGCAGTGTTGCGATTCTGTAGGAATCGGTCGCTTCAATATTGCAATATTGCACCCTCTGATCCTTTCCATAGAGATATTTATCTAAATATTTCAGAAGACTCTCCTGCGTAGACCTTACAAAGCGTGCATCTAATTGCTTCATTCGCGAAAATAATCCCCTGTTAAAAGCAAAAAACGTCGTGCGTTGCAAATGATACTAGTTGATTAACAAAAACTCGGCTCTGTATCTCAGAGTCGAAATATAGAATATACACTTTGAATATTTTATTTACTTTGTGTGAGGAATAACTTCGCTTATGCAACTTGATTCTTTTTCTGCCATGAGGGTTGTTTCATGAATGCAAGTTAGTAATTCACAGAGCTTATTTAGGAAATGGAATTTAAATTAAACTTGAACAATCAGTGACCAAAAAAAAGAATACTTTTTAGTTTGCTATCTACTTACTGCCCGTACAAAAATTTACGGCTGCATTTTGCTGTTAATTAGATTTTTTAGAATCTGCAATATATTGCAAATAAACTGGAATGTTCTGGAAAAATACTGAAATAAACCTGAAAAAGGGTCAACTTCAGACAAAATTAAGATGCATTCCAGAGAGCAATGCAGAACATTTTAAAGTTTTGCAGAAAAAATATCATCCGTTGGAAAACTCAGTACAGCAGTATACAAAATTTAGCTACTCTAGAGTCATAAAATAGCTACCTTACAGCTAGAAAACAGAAGGGAAATAGTAACTACCGTAAGAAATCAGGATGTTTGTAGGCTCATTACAGGTACTGTACCTTCCAGATATATTGTATGCATCTTACAGTCAGAAATTGCTAAGTTTGTAGGATAATGACAGGCGTGTTTCGGATACTTTTTAGGATAATTGCAGGCGTGTTTCATATACTTTTCAGGACCATCACAGGCGCGTTTCAGATACTTTTCAGGATCATTGCAGGTGCTTTTCGGATAATTTTTAGGATCATTGCAGCCGCAATTCAGATACTTTGTAGGATAATTACAGGCGCGTTTCAGATACTTTGTAGGATAATTGCAGGTACTTTTCAGATATTTTTAGGATAATTGCAGGAGCATTTCATATACTTTGTAGGATAATTGCAGGCGCTTTTCATATACTTTGTTGGAAAATTGCAGGCGCTTTTCATATACTTTTCAGGATCATTGCAGGCGCGTTTCAGATACCTTTTATGATCATTGCAGGCGTATTTCGGATCTTTGTAGGATAATTGCAGGTGCGTTTCAGATACTTTGTAGGATCATTGCAGGTGCGTTTCAGATACTTTGTAGGATCATTGCAGCCGCGTTTCAGATACTTCGCAGGATCATTGCAGGTGCATTTCAGATACTCTGTAGGATAATTGCAGGCGCGTTTCAGATACGTTTTAGATTAATTGCAGGCTCTTTTCATATACTTTGTAGGATAATTGCAGGTGCGTTTCAGATACTTTGTAGGATCATTGCAGCCGCGTTTCAGATACTTCGCAGGATCATTGCAGGTGCGTTTCAGATACTTTGCAGGGTCATTGCAGCCGCGTTTCAGATTCTTTGTAGGATCATTGCAGGTGCGATTTAGATACTTTGTGGAATAATTGCAGATGCGTTTCAGATACTTCGCAGGATCATGCAGGTGCATTTCAGATACTTCGCAGGATCCTTGCAGGTGCATTTCAGATACTTTGTAGGATAATTGCAAGTGCATTTCAGATTCTTTGCAAGATCATTGCAGGCGCGTTTCAGATAATTTTTAGGATAATTGCAGGCGCTTTTCATATACTTTGTAGGCAAATTGCAGTCGCGTTTCAGATACTTTTCAGGATCATTATAGGCGCGTTTCAGATGCTTTGTAGGATCATTGCAGGTGCTTTTCGGATAATTTTTAGGATCATTGCAGCCGCATTTCAGATATTTTGTAGGATAATTACAGGCGCGTTTCAGATACTTTTTAGGATAATTGCAGGTACTTTTCAGATATTTTTAGGATAATTGCAGTAGCATTTCATATACTTTGTAGGATAATTGCAGGCGCTTTTCATATACTTTGTTGGAAAATTGCAGGCGCTTTTCATATACTTTTCAGGATCATTGCAGGCGCGTTTCAGATACCTTTTATGATCATTGCAGGCGTATTTCGGATCTTTGTAGGATAATTGCAGGTGCGTTTCAGATACTTTGTAGGATCATTGCAGCCGCGTTTCAGATACTTCGCAGGATCATTGCAGGTGCATTTCAGATACTCTGTAGGATAATTGCAGGCGCGTTTCAGATACGTTTTAGATTAATTGCAGGCTCTTTTCATATACTTTGTAGGATAATTGCAGGTGCGTTTCAGATACTTTGCAGGGTCATTGCAGCCGCGTTTCAGATTCTTTGTAGGATCATTGCAGGTGCGATTTAGATACTTTGTGGAATAATTGCAGATGCGTTTCAAATACTTCGCAGGATCATTGCAGGTGCATTTCAGATACTTCGCAGGATCATTGCAGGTGCATTTCAGGTACTTTGTAGGATAATTGCAGGTGCATTTCAGATTCTTTGCAGGATCATTGCAGGCGCGTTTCAGATTCTTTGTAGGGTCATTGCGTGTTTTCCTATCAATTATTGTGAATCAGTCGCCTTATATACCCTAAATTTCCAAAAAATTTTAAAGAGGCTTACGCTTGAGTTCAAACGTCAACAATAGCTATGTTTAAAATTATTTTCGGAATAAAGTTCCTTAAAACGATTTAACTAGAATTAAGGTAAATTAATGACGATTAAATTAAGAAATATCAATTATACTTTTTTAAATATTTAAAAATAGCCACTAAATTGCGTCTCGACTTGAAGAGGTTTATTTTGGATTCCCAACTTGTACTCATCCCTTACAAAAATATTAAGCTGTAATTCATCTGAATACACGCTTTTCTGACTTGCTAAAGTAATATCTGAGATGGTCCAACTGTTTAGGTACATGAAAATTAAGTTCTTACCACATCTAGCTAAAAAGGTCTTTTCGTCTATCTAACATCCACAACATACACACTCACAGAACATAATCGAAAAAGTCTTTCAAACTTGTAGCTAAAAACCGATTACAACTGAAGGGAAGGGTCCCGACAGGCTTGTTTTACGTCTATCCGCAACCAGGAAAACTGCTGTAAACTTATATGATAGCGCTAAAGTACTTTGGTTCGCAATTTCCTTCACATTTCGAGCGCCATGGTGACAGTAGATCTTGTCTTAATCGGTGAAGTTGGACTGCAAAACCGAGTGTATTCAATTCTCGCGTCATTCTCGAACTAGCTCTCAGAAAGTCTCTAGCATTACGAAGTATAGGCAGTGTCATACTTATTGAAACATATCTGATAGATTTATGATAACTGTATATACAATACTGGCCCTTTTATGACCAAAAATGTTTCAATTTTCTATCTTTTTTGGTGGTTTCGAGACGTGACAGTATTAGATCAAAAGATCATATTGAGATGAATGAGTAAAGCTTTTTTAAGATGCCTTTTTAGGCCTAACCAATTTTTAATTCAAAGTTTAGGAAAATAAAAACAGTAATATTAATGCCTAACAGAAGCAGATAAAAATTTATGGAGCGCTCGAAGTTGACTTCCCGTACAAAAATTTTAAGCTGTAATTCATCTGCATACGCGCTTTTTTATCGCTACCACGCTGTAACCATTAAGGCTACATTTCTGCAGCTCAAAAAACGGGAAAATTTCACAGCAATTCTAGAACTGCAAATTGACTGCCGTTTCTACATTTTCTGTTTGTTAACTGTTAACTGTCTAGCCTGGCAGAAATATGCAGCGCAATTCTGCAAACACTATGCAAAAGTAGAAATACCAGCTGTTAGTTTAAAACTGTAATTTGACCGTTTTTATAGATATGTTACAGGTCTGCAAAAGTGATGGAAAAGTAGAAATGCAACTGCTAATTTAGAACTGTAATTTGACCGTTTTAATAGACATGTTACAGATCTGCAAAAGTGATAGATAGAAAAGTAGAAATCCAGCTTCTAATTTAAAACTGCAATTTGACCACATTTATAGACATGTTACAGGTCTGCAAAAGTGATGGAACAGTAGAAATACAGCTGCCAATTTAAAACTTTAATTTGACCTAAATTGACCATTTTTATAGACATGTTACAGGTCTGCAAAAGTGATGGAAAAGTAGAAATTCAGCTGCCAATTCAGAACTGTAATTTAACCACATTTAGAGTGATATTGGAGGTATTCAAAAGTAGGAAATTCTACTTTTGAATACCTGCAATATGTCTATAAATATGCAATAGTTACAGTTTTAAATAGGCAGCTGGATTTCTACTTTTCCATCACTTTTTCAGACTTGTAACATGTCTATAAAAATGGTCAATTTAGGTCAAATTACAGTTTTAAACTAGCATCTGGTATTTCTACTTTTCTATCACTTTTGAACACCTGTAACATGTCCATAAAAATGGTCAAATTACAGTTTTAAATTGGCAGCTAGATTTCTGCTTTTCCATCACTTTTGTAGACCTGTTACATGTCTATAAATGTGGTCAAATTGCAGTTTTGAATTGGCAGCTGAATATTTTCTTTTCCATAAGTTTTGCAGACCTGTAACATGTTTATAAATAAGGTCAAATTACAGTATTAAATTGGCATCTGGATTTCTACTTTTCCATCACATTTGCAGGCCTGTAACATGTCTATAAATGTGGTCAAGTTGCAGTTTTAAACTAGCAGCTGGTATTTCTACTTTTTTATCACTTTTGCAAACCTGTAATATGTCAATAAATATAGTCAAATTGCAGTTTTAAATTGGCAGCTGGATTTCTACTTTTCCATCACTTTTGCAGATCTGTAACATGTCTATAACTATGGTCAAATTACAGTTTTAAACTAGCAGCTGTTATTTCTACTTTTGCATCGCGTTTGCAGAATCGCGCTGCATATTTCTGCCAATACAGACAATTAACAGATAATAAACAGAAAATGTAGAAACGGCAGACAATTTGCAGTTCTGGAATTTCTGTTAAATTTTCGCGTTTTTCAAGCTGCAGAAAATGTAGCCTTAATGTATACCTATTACAGCGTGGTAGCGATAAAAAAGCGCGTATGCAGATCAATTACAGCTTAAAATTTTTGTACGGGTGTGGAACACGAAAAAAAGAGCTTGGTGAGGAATTGTCAAGAAAAGATTCGTTACCAGCTCCTGTTGAAAATAAGTGTATGAATTTTAATTGATGTGCATTTGTTTATGAATGTTTTAATAAGAATTAGGCCTAATTCACGCGCGCGCAAAAATATTCATGTTTTTTGTGTTTGTATTCATTTGTGTTTATATTCATTTGTGTTTTATATTTTTTGTAAACCTTGGATTATTATCGTTCCTTGAAAAAACAGTATAGAAAGCTTTAGTCGGATATTTGTGTAAGAAAAAATAAGTATAACTGCTTTAAACAGAATCTTTGACCGAAGGGATCGGTTCGCTTGAAAAACAAAGTAATAAAATTTGTTAGCTTGGATAGGACAAATCAAAGATTCAGAGTATTATATGACATGCACGTGCATTAGTAAAAAGTGAAAGTTAAGATAAATAAAAGAGAAAATGAGGGGATAGAATAATAAGGGTAAAGGCCGATGCTCTGGCCAAAATTGCAAATTGGTAAAAACATAAACTGAACTTTGAATATGGGGGTGGAAAATTGAAATGGAACTTTGAAACCTAGCTAGGAGTCCTCACCTGGACATAAAAGAATAATAACTTTGGAATGGGCTAGCGAAGAAGCTAGAAGTCCTTAGTCGGGCATAAGAAATAAAAAGAAATGAAGCTCAGACCTAGGCAAGGAGCTATAGTCTTCGGACATAATAATTAAAAAATGGAACTTAGGAAAAGGAAAAGGTATCACGGAAATAATGGAATAATGGAAAAGGTTTAGATACCACGAAAAATAAAAGAAATGGAAAAGGTTTAGATACCACGGAAAAAATAATACAAAAGAAAAGTTAAAGTAAAGGAACAGTTTGAAATAAAAGAATTTGAGTTGACTGGAATTGAATAAAACGTTAAATTCGTCTAAAGCAAAAAACTGAGTGACTTTGTTATTGATTGGAGTGATTCTTATAAGTTACGCGACGAACGGGGACTTAAGGTTTCGATTTTTCAGTCGGTCGGAACACTTATAAAAAATTGAGCTCTCCCAAAATTAAAAGTAACGGATTAAGAGAATAAAGCTATGAAAGCGAAACAGCTCCGACCTAGCAAGGCTAGCATCGCGAAAGACAGTGTTGGCCCAAATTTAGCGTCGGCGCTGGCTTTCGTGGCGTCACTTAATTCTTGGCTCACCTTCTCAGCACTCAAATTGAGAAATAGGGCTCAAACATAAAAGCGTCAATTTACCTCTTTTGGATTTCAGAGCACGTTATAATCAAACATTTCTCTATTTTTTTCACCCAATAAGACCAAAATGTTTGGTGAAAATACGTTGACCCGTGTTAATTGTTAATAAAGGTGACTCTCCTAGACTCCTATGGACAGCGAGATTATTTGAAGGTCAATAATAGACTTAAGGCCTGTTCAGACGATAGAACTTCTTGACTCATTTAGATGAGTCAACTTGAGTTGAGCAAACTAGTTGGGTCGTATGAAGAGAAGTTGAACAAGTTGAATCCCCGAATTATAAATTGATCACTCTACCAATTTTTGCTGACTCAACTTTTTGATCCATCTAGTTGGGTCAAAAGCTGTATCGTCTGAAAAGGCTTTAAGTCAACTTGCCTCTCGGCATACTCTTCTTTCAATAAAATATATATTACGTTAATTTTTTCTATGAAGTCTATTTCAGGATTTGGAATTAAAAAGTTGATTTGATAATCCCGTCCCGCAGTTTTTACGTCTTTTGACAAAGTAACGAGTCGCGACGCAGCAATGGAGTAACATTGCCTTATCGAGTTACGCTAACACAGGTAGATATAATATGATGTAATCGTAATGTTCTTCTTCTTTGTTAAAAGTCGGAAAGAGTATTTGTTTAGAATAGCGGACACAAAATGATATCGTACGACAGAGCAGCGAAGAATTAGTCTTCTTTCGTTTGTAGATTGTGGATTAGAATTTTCAACGTTAATAAACTGTACAACCTTTACAAATAGCGATGTATCCCGAGACACTTAAACTGAATACAATACACACGGTATTATATATTTACATTTTATAACAATTTTCAGAGAGAGAAAAATACTAATTTGGCTAAACACCCTCCCTCCACATTCTCCGCATCAATTGTCAAATTTAATACTGTTTATTTGGATTATGTTCTTTATGCGCAGTCACATTTCGATCATTTTCGAATTGGACAAAACTGCACGCTGAGTCAGAAAAATGAATTTTGGTTTAATTTTGATTATTCTTTTTCAGTTGTATCCTTTAATTTATCAGAGTGAACGAGGCGATCCTGATGAACCCTTAATTGACGACTACGATGGAATTATTGCCGAAATCCAGATATATAGGAGAAATCTCAAGTAAATTTACTGACTGATAAGTTTAAGAGAAGGATATCCAATACTTGTTTCGTTGTTTACCTAAGTTTAAGCTTACTACGGATTAGCTCATTTTGAAGGCTGTCGCGGAAAGTTCGTCCTTAAGGGATTTCTGTCCATTGGGAAAGTTCGTCCTAAAGGGAGGTTTCTGTCCATTGCAAAAGTTCGTCCTCAAGGGATTTCTGTCCATTGGGAAAGCTCGTCCTAAAGGGAGGTATCTGTCCATTGGGAAAGTTCGTCCTCAAGGGATTTCTGTCCATTGCGCAAGTTCGTCCTAAAGAGAGGTTTCTGTCCATTGCAAAAGTTCGTCCTAATGAGATTTCGGTCTATTGGGAACTCTAACGAATGGAATTTTTATCCAATGGGTTTCTGTTTAATGGGAATATGGAATGGCTTGTTGTTGGTCGTTCAAAAGATTTAACAGATTGATACAAGATATTTTTAGGTATTGAGGAATCTACGTGGTGTACCAAAATGGGAGGGTGGTAGGTCAAAATTTAAGTACAGTGGATTCTACGAGCGATTTTTAGTGCAAAATGTTCAATGACATTTTGCCGACATTAGGAAGCTAAAATTCATATTTTCAAGTATTATAAAATATCAAAACCTTATAATAGTCGAAAGAAACGGTATACTATCCTTTTAACCTAACTTTATAGTCCTACATTTAAAACATCGATGTTAATTAAAATTTACTAATCTTTTTATTTTTAGCTTGACGTATCAGCAAGTGTACGATGTAAGACATTCATTATGATCAACAAAATCTTGACGGCGACGCGACAAATCAATTCATTTTCTCTCGCATACTTTTAAAGCTTTTTGTAGAAACACATATTTCTTCTACTTGGAATCTAAAAGATGCCATAGACCCCACACTAGGCCTTGAAAACTCCAGGAAATACAGTCTCCGAATGATTTTAAAATTCAAATTAGGTTCAGATTTTATGGATAATTTGAAATAAGGACCTCCGACCAATCGCATAACGCCCTGCCTTCTTGTTAACAAAATTCTCGTGGCACGCTCCACGCCGAATGAAACTTAGCGCCAGATTTGATAAAAATTGCCGGCGATGCGACAATCGGTCGCGAGATGTAGAGCGTGTAACGGAAATTTTGTTAACAGGAAGGCAGGGCGTTACGCGATTGGTCGGAGGTCCTTATTTCAAATTATCCATAAAATCTGAACCTAATTTGAATTTTAAAATCATCCGGAGACTGTATTTCCTAGATGTTTCACTTTGTAGAATGGTCTTATAATTAGTAGAAGAATCGATAAAAAAACACTAATAGATTTTCCACTTTATCCTCCCTCTAACAGGAAGGCAGGGTGTTACGCGATTGGTCGGAGGTTCAAATTTCAAATTAACCGTAAAATCTGTAGAAGGTCAGCCAGAATGTTAGGGGTGCCACAGGCGACGACATTTGCTTCAGCCGTTTAATCCCAAAGATTTGGCGTGTTTTCGATAAGTCGGTTCTTGTTTCGATAAGAGAGTTGGAAATTCACATTTAATTTCGATTAATTGATTAGTGTTTTGATTTAATTCCGGATTCAATTTCCAGTATATTGGATTAGTTTTTCTGGCCATTTTGGTTCTGTCGGCGTTAACGAAGGCTTTTGAAAAGTCGAACCAACTTGGATCTTACATTGTGGATGTATTTTGCACCACTCTTTCATAAAAGTAAGGAGACAAACGTCATTGCCATTCTTATCAACAGTATACTTGTTGTTGTTCTCTACGGGTTTTAATTTTAGGTTTTCCGGTGAAAATTGTCCACCGCGTTTCGGAACATTCGCTAAATATCTGGTTCGCGACTTTCATTGTCCTGAACATATTTGTGTTGTGCGATATTACCGCCGATGTCTTAGTGGGACAAAAAATTATAATGAATCTTTAACCGATATCCTGAAAGTAAAAAACCTGATGTACACGACACTTATTTCGGATGCCATGGGAGACTTTTTTAAAGTAATTCTATGGCCTAGCGAGTGAAAATTACGATGCGTCTTGAACGTTGTTCTCTATTAGGGAATACCCGGAATTGAAGGAGAGAAAATTCGAGAAAGGGCTTCTTATGATATGGACTACGATCGTTTCAAAAAAGTGATGAAAGGCGAACTGGTTTATATCGACTGGCATGAAGAAGTGGCTGACCTCGATGAATTTTGCAAAGATGAACTAAGTGGGAAGAAATATGACGGCCCTTTGTTGTACCGATCACCTTTCCCCTTGAAAACGGATGCAGTTGGGTTATTCTTGTCACGAAACCACTCCATTGACAAGGATACAATGCGGGGAATAAATAGAATGTAAGTCTGCTAGTCAATTACAAATTCATTGCCCATGTCATGTAGATAATGGAAGCTGACTTGCCCAGTTGATTGTCAAATGGTCAGGAGTGTAGCCAAAAAAAGGTCTTTAGTCCCCTTGAGCGAGATTCACATAGAGTGATTAACCCATACCACAAATACCAATAGTCGCTTGGCATCATTCCCCAATAAAAACCATAAGAAATTAAGAATAGTGCTAGGGTAGCGAGTCTGATAATAATTTGTTTGACTAATTCTGAGTCTTGCGTTTGCAGTTTGCGTTAAGCCGCTTCATCGTGCCTGTGTGACGTAGCGATCAAGAAGGCCTACGCGTGGATGAACACAAGATGCGTCACGACAGAGAACCTAGTAAATGACGAAGATTACGCCGATAAGGAGAGCGAAGTGCGCATGTTACTCAGCATGTTCATCATTAGTTTATTACCGGCATGCCTCGTTTTGACATAGGAAATCTGTTACAAACTATGTCCGTGTTTCAAAAACGCTCCATTAAAAGACAATCCGTCGCAAAAAGATGGTGCGAATAAATATCTGGGCTACAAAATGGCTAGAAAAAGCGTAATTCACAAGGCTTCCTCACTTCAGAACCTTATATTACAGGACAAGTACTGCACCATATACAGAATGATTCAGAGATGTATGCGTTCCCTTTAACAGTAGATTCCTTACAAAATTTGGAGTCGAAATTTCCTGAGCGGTTTTGGGCTAAACCGAACCGTTACAGAGTGATAAGCCCTTAAACTCCGGGCCCATTTGGGCCCTAATACCCCCTTCAGACGGTGCGTATAATCATGGTCTAATAAGACATAGCTTGTTTAATACTCTTGTCACTTTTGAAAACAAAACAAAAAACAAGCAGATCGTAAAGCGATTTTGGTTTAACGAAATTCAGGTTTTCAAAAGAAACTCGCGATATCTAACAATGCATCTCACAATCTTTCTCAAGCAAGCAGTGGTTTTAACGCGTCGTCTGAAGAGGGTATTACACAAGAGGTAAACAGTAGTTTAAAATGAGCTATCATCGGTGATTGCCAAATTAAAAAGTTCTTACAAAATCACATTTTTGCCTCCATGCTTCCGCTGATAGACAGCTAGAGCTTTTCACCCTCTTCAGACGAAGCATAAAAAGTACTTCAATACGTCAGAGTTTAAGTCGAGATGCTATTTGTGAGGATGAAATTCAGAGGCCACCCGTACAAAAATTTTAAGCTGTAATTCATCTACATACGCGCTTTTTTATCGCTACCACGCTGTAATATGTATACATTAAGGCTACATTTTCTGCAGCTCAAAAAACGCGAAAATTCCACAGCAATTCCAAAACTGCAAATTGTCTGCCGTTTCTACATTTTCTGTTTATTATCTGTTAATTGTCTGTATTGGCAGAAATATGCAGCGCGATTCTGCAAACGCGATGCAAAAGTAGAAATAACAGCTGCTAGTTTAAAACTGTAATTTGACCACAGTTATAGACATGTTACAGATCTGCAAAAGTGATGGAAAAGTAGAAATCCAGCTGCCAATTAAAAACTGCAATTTGACTATATTTATTGACATGTTGCAGGTCTGCAAAAGTGATGAAAAAGTAGAAATACCAGCTGCTAGTTTAAAACTGTAATTTGACCATATTTATAGACAGGTAACAGGTCTGAAAAAGTGGTGCAAAAGTAGAATTCCAGCTGCCAATTTAATACTGTAATTTGACCATATTTATAGACATGTTACAGGTCTGCAAAAATGATGGAAAAGTTGAAATCTAGCTTAAATTTAAAACTGTAACTATTCCACATTTATAGACATATTGCAGGTATTCAATTCAAGTAAAATGTCCTACTTTTTAATACCTGCAATATGGATCTAAATGTGGTCAAATTGCAGTTTTAAATTAGCAGCTGGATTTCTACTTTTCTATGACGTTTGCAGGGCTGTAACATGTCTATTATAATGGTTAAATTACAGTTCTAAATTAGCAGCTAGATTTCTACATTTCCATCGCTTTTGCAGAACGGTAACTTGTCTATTAAAACAGTTTTAAATTGGCAGCTGGTATTTCTACTTTTGCATAGCGTTTGCAGAATTGTGCTGCATATTTCTGCCAGGCTAGACAGTTAACAGTTAACCTAGAGAAAATGTAAAAACGACAGTCAATTTGCAGTTCTAGAAATGCTATGAATTTTTCCCGTTTTTTGAGCTGCAGAAAATGTAGCCTTAATGTATACATATTACAGCGTGGTAGCGATAAAAAAGCGTGTATGCAGATGATTTTCAGCTTAATATTTTTGTAAGGGATGAGTACAAGTTGGGAATCCAAAATAAACCTCTCCAAGTCGAGACGCAATTTAGAGGCTATTTTTAAATATTTAAATAAATATAATTGATATTTATTAATTTTAACGTCATTAATTTACCTTAATTCCAGTTAAATCGTTTTAAGAAACTTTATTCTTAAAATCATTTTAAACATAGCTATTGTTGATGTTCAAACTCAGGCGTGAGCCTCTTTACCAATTTTTGGAAAGTTGGTATATATGGCGACTGATTAACAATAATAAATTAGAAAACACGCAATTGCGTGAATCTTTGGTGGAAGCCTTGCCATTTGGAAGCTATCGTTTTAAGAGAAACCTCTCTTTTTTTGGACAGGTCCATGACGAAGCAAAGTTTTCCACTACGTCATGGGTCCTCTTTTGAAAACCCAACGCTGGTTTCATCCAGTGTAGGACCACCATGCTTTCTTTATGGAGAGAGAGCCAGAAAATTCCCCAGTTTACAAGATTGTGTTTGTGATAAATATAAAAAAGGGAATACATGAATATATATATTTTTTACATGAATGTGGTAATTTGAAATCTTAGTTATTTATGACTATTATTTTAGTTAATTTTAAGTATTAATTACATTTAAAGAAAGTTAATTTAGAAAATATACGTCCATTATTTTACACTCCCCCGGATAATACTGAAAATTTAATGTGGAAAGTATTATCCCATGGAACTAACTAACGCTAGGGACGGTCCGCACCGATAGAACTTCCAGTAGTCTCTCTGAAAAACATTTGTTGATAAACCCTCCCGCTTTTAACTCCCCCCTCCTGAAATTTGGTGATTCAAAACGGAATTGGGCTAAATACTTAACGCCACCTATAATTTAGTTTTCGTACTAATATACGGGATCTGCTGTAAAAGTCGTCTGCTATGTAAGGCGTAGTGTAACCTTTGTGTAAATTGTGATACTATGGAACTAACCAACGCTTAGAAATTCATTTTATCCCTAACCTTGAAACATAATTTATTTACGGAACTAAGTATTTAACATTTTATAGGTTGTAACGTTGTTTTTAAAATAATCATAAATATGGCGAGACCTAAGAACATTTGTGTGTATAGTGGTTATAGAAGTGACAATCACCAAGCGCATAAACAGTACATGAAAGATGTAGAGTTTATCGCTTTTCCTAAACCTAAGCGTAATTATGAAATAGCAGACTGCTTTTAAGGCTTTTTGCTACCCCTCCCCCTTTTAAAAATTGAATCACTTTTCCGCTTCGCACCAAATGCTCGCTAGGGTGCGTTGTCACCGAACATTTCTCAGATATTATTCACCCTTGTGGACCGTCCCTAACGTTAGTTAGTTCCATGATTATCCTAAGGTTATTGCGCGACATCAGTTATTTCTAAATTACAAAGTTGTTTTAGTGAACGTCTAATGGTCGAGCCATTTGTTGTTTTAACTATACAAGAACGGTTATTTCCGTCTCGACCTTTAACCATTTCAATTACGCGACCGAGTTTCCACATGTGGCGTTTTAATTTATCGTCCACAATTATGACTACATCGTTTTCTTTAATTTCACTAACTTTTTTAGGCGTTTCACCATAGTGAGCTGTTCTTAAATTCATTAAATATTCTTTCCTAAACCTATTCCAAAATTTATTGATTAACAATTCTCAATATTTTATTCTTTTCGTTAATTCCACACGTGAAGTGGTTACATTTTTTAAATTTTGGTTCAAGGGTGGTAAAGCAGTTAATCTGCGACCTATAAGAATATCAGCGAGTGACAATGGGGTAGGTTCATTTACGTCACTGTACACGTAAGTGATCGGGCGCGAGTTTATTATAGCTTCAGTTTCTATAATAGCGGTTTGCATTTCATTGTATGTCAGGGAGGAATTTCCTATATTCTTTTTAAGCGCTGTTTTGGTGGACTTTACTAGAATCTCCCACCATCCTCCATACCAAGCGGCCCTTTCTATTATATACTTCCATGTTATGCCATGCGTGCCAAAAAACTCCACAAGTTTATCCACATTTAAATTTTGCCAGATTAATTTTAGGTCAGCGTCGGCCCTTTTAAATGTCTTGGCGTTATCCGTGTAGATAACGCTCGGTACCCCTCTTCTTGCTACTATTCTTTTAAATGCTAGCAGAAAGTCGTAGTTGCTAAGAAATGGTATTAACTCAAGGTGGATCGCACGCGTAACGGCGCAAGTGGCTAGACAAATGTAAGATTTGCTCATTTTGTCTCCTGTTTTAACTAGTACGGGACCCGCGAAGTCAATTCCCATGATGGAAAAGGGGGGGCATTCATTTATTCTGTCGTGGGGCAACGGTGCTATAGGGGTGTCCCCTGATTTAACGCTCAATTTTTTGCAAGTCAGACAAGCCTTGACGACAGACCATGCTAATTGTCAGATAGCTGGTATCCAATATATTTCCTGAAGTTGCACTATTGTGTCATTAATGTCTCCGTGTTGCACTTGTTTGTGACTTCTGATCATAAGCAATTTAGCAAATTTTTCATTCTTGTTTAGGAGTATTGGGTGTTTTTCTATATAGTTCGTGTTTGATTTAGCTAAACGCCCACCTACACAAATAAGTCCCTGGTCGTTAAGGATGGGTTGGAGAGTGGCTATTTTTGAATTTGGATCTATGGGTTCTCCAGCTTTAACGCAACTAATTCGGGTGCATAAATGCTAGATTGGATTGATTTAACCCACGTGATCTCAGCTACTCCCATTTCGTCAGCGGTTATGGGCCCACCAATTTTATTTAAGTTTTTTCCTTTGGTGTTTCTAATGAACCTTATAACATATGCTGTGATTCTTAAGTTTTTGTCTAGGGAATTGTGTCTTTATAAATCTATTAAATGGTGAATGCCTGCTTGTTCCTTTACGTTAAGCGCTAACGACGTAACCTTTCGTCTTTCATTGGCAACAGTGGACATATCTGGGTTTTCTGGACGTAGTTTTGGCCAGTTGTCTTCGGTCTTTTAACCAGTTAGGTCCTTCCCACCAAAGTTTACAGTTCTCTAACTCTCCCCCTTTTACCCCCCTTGTTGGCAAATCCGCCGGGTTTTGTACACCTGGACAATGAAACCACGTGTTCTTGTCTGTCAGTTTTTGAATTTCGCTAGCTCTGTTAGAAATAAACGGCTTCCAATTTTTTGCGGTACCCGTTACCCAAGCTAAGGCGATTGTGGAATCAGTCCAATAATAGTGTTTTATGGCGAGGGGCTCAAAAGTGGGTTTAATGTAGTTTGTGATCCTAGCTCCTAAGAGACATCCCATTAACTCGAGTTTGGGTAGTGTGAGTTCTTGGTCCTTTAACAATTTTAAAGGGGCTACTCTGGATTTGACCGTCACTAAGGTTACACCCGTTTGACCTGATATGGTTTCAAAGCGAACGTAAATAGTGGCGGCGTAAGCCTTTGTACTAGCATCACAGAAGCAGTGAATTTCTAATTGTTTAATTTTATCACGTGCTCCCTCGAAATAATGCCTATTGTCCTTAATATTTTGTAAGAAGGGCACTTCTTTTGTCAAATTTTCGAATTCCTTCCCCAATTATACTCCAAGTTCCGTATCCCAGTCTAATTTTTCCACCCATAATTTTTGGAAGAGAATTTTGGCTCTTATAGTGAATGGCGATATGATTCCCATGGGATCATAAATTTGGGAAACTGAACTTAAAATGCATCGTTTTGTCATTTTGGGGTTTTGTAAGGTTTGTATTAATGGACCTAGATTGTAAGATAGGGTGTCTAAGGTGGGATCCCATCTAACACCTAAGAATTTTCGCTCCTTCATGTCTATCTCATTTTCGAATAATTCTTTCCCACCTGTGGTTGGGTGATTTTCCCAAAGTTCTTTTAATTCCAATGAGTTCGTTCCCCATTTTCTGAACCTCATGCCTGCTTTTTGCATGACCAACGCGTCTTCCACTGAGATTTCATAGCCTTCCTTAACCTTGCTCACTCCGGTAGTCAAGTCGTCCACGTACAAATCGTTTCCTAGTTTTTGTTTTACTCTAGGGTCAATATTGTTTACATTTTGTATGTGGACTTTGATAGTACACGCGAGCAAAAAGGGGCTCGAGGTGACCCCAAAGGGCACCCTATTCATTCGGAACACTCTGAATTCATTTTTAAGGATCTTTTCCCCTTCTTCTTTTACCCAAAAAATCTCGTGAAATCTTTGTCTTCCTCGTCTAGCGCTATCTGGAGAAAAGCCTTGTCAATATCGGAAACTATGGCTATTTTGTTTGTACGAAATCTCAATATTAATAATAGTATGTCGGGATTTAGGTTAGGGCCAGGGGAGAGGCAATCGTTTAGAGACGGGGTACCTGAAGAAGCGTCGTTTACTACCCTTAATTTTGTCGTTAGGACATCTTCTCTACATACACCTTGATGGGGCATGTAGTAAGTCCCAGGTAGGGGGCCTTCTAGTTTTTCTTTGGGTACCTCCTCCATAATTCCCAACTCTATCTGTTCTTCAATGACTACTTTATACTTTTCAAAATAGGCTGGGTCCTTCTCAAACTTTTTAATCAAGTCCATAACGCGTTTTTTAGCTATTTGCTCGTTATTGGGCAATAATTCTTTTGGGCATTTCCAGGGAAACTTAACCACATACCTTTCCCCGTTAAATTTGATTTAATCACAAAAATTTGTGACCGTATCGTCGTCGGTTGTTTCTTTCAACTCTTGACTATTGATACCCATTGTTTCTAGGTCAAAGAATTTCTGTAGGGTTTCATCTACCCTTTTCTGAGTGACGCCTATGTGCATAACTGACCCCTGTTTTATTTGGTTTGTGGGTTCCCCCGAAGGTCCGTGTAGGGTCCAACCTAAAATGGTTTCTAAACACACTACCCTCTTGCTAAACCTTTCGGATCTACCCGTAGCTACTTCCCAGTATATGTCGCCACCTATCAAAACATCTGCTTCATTTCTAGAATTTATTGGATCAGAGGGATCGTCTGGCATTTGTAGGCCTTTGGATTCCATGATTGCTCAATATCCTGACACCCCATACTGACAATGTGATTACAAACGTACGGTGATTCTACGGATATGAACTCAATGTATTTATCTGAGAATTCCCTATTTTCTAGCCTAACTTTAACCGTGCGACAGTTAACCGTTTCTGGTTCCTTCGCCGCGTATCTAAAGACGTCGAGTCGTTGTTGACCAACAATGGGTAGCTGGAGTTTTCTCGAGAGATCTTCCCTGATTACAGAAATTTGGCTCCCCCCATCCAAAACGCATCTAACCTTAGTTTTAGTATCTGGTTTTGAGGGGTTTTTGGCATAAGCTATGGCGGTTTGTAGCTGCACTGATTTATCCATGTTTTCTACACGTGCTAGGGCTTGCACTATGGCGGTATTTCCACTATTTTGGGGCTCATTAGCCCTTGGATTTAAGTGAGAGGGGTTTCCCTCACATACTGCAAAATTATGTTTTTGATTGCATTTTCTACATTTTTTGAATTTTGATCTACAAGATCTGGTATCGTAGACATATGTTACATCGGCCGCTCTCCCTAACACTAGTTTGTTTGTGCTCCAAAGTGTATTTATTACAATAAATTGACCTATGGTCAGAAGTAGAGCAAAATATGCAAAAGATATTGTCTACGTTAGGGGTATAATTGCTTTTAATCCCCATGGATAACGCGGCGACCGAAGGGGTATATCTAAGGTTTTCCATTCTAGGTTTTGACCTTGCTTTTTCTTCATAATAGGGTTTAAATTGGGTGTCTCTTTTTGTGCTATTAATGCCCGACGTCCCACCTATCATCTCAGCCATCTCTCGGCTTTCAATTTGTCCCCTAATAAAGCTAATTAGGTCCTCGATATCCCATGTTTTGTTTATATCTATTGGCCCAATATTGGCCGTTTGTTTTTCTTTTCTATAAACGCAATACGCTGTCGTAATATCTGAAGGCAAGCGAGCTAGTAACTCGGGGCAAGTAGAGGAAGCTTTAACGACTACATAGTCACCCATGGATTTTAAACTCCTAATGCTAATTTCGCAAATGTTCAATACTTGGCGTAGGGCATTGATATTTTTGGAGCTTGTCACTGGCTGAATTTCTTTTAGTTTGTTTAAATGACAATACATAGCTAACTCGGTATTCGCGAATCTATTTTTTAATATATCTATGGCTTCGTCATACGCCTCCTCGGTATGTTCGAGGTTTGCTATCTCTTGGAGAGCTTCTCCTTCTAAGTATGATTGTAAATAAATTAATTGGTCTACCTTGTCGATTTTCGTGCTGTCGTGGACGGTGACCTTGAAGCGTCCCCAAAAGTTATTCCATTTAGTATAGTCCCCATTGTATTTAGCAATGGTCAGCGGCGGTAGTTTGATTTCCACCTTTTCGTGGCTGGAGGTTGCGATGTGGCCCATTGTGTTTATCCCGAGCGTTGAGCCGGAAGCTGAACCTGGTCCCATCGGACCGTTGGCTCCTCCGTAAATAGAAGTGTTGGATGATTGCGGCGGTGTTCCACCCATTTTCTTTATCATCCGGTTGATTTTTAGTTTAATTGCTCCTATTTCCTCCTGGTAAGCAATGGCTTCATCTTGATGCTTTTCTAGATCTACTTCGTTTTCGATGAGGGGTTTGACGGCATGTTCAGCATGATTTAGATCCTCTTCCCGTTGCATTAGCAGGGTTATTCCGTCTTCCAAATCCTCCAAATCAGGAACTGATGTACTTTTGACAAGGTTTTTTAGCTCGTTGATTTTTCTTGTCACGGCAGTGCGTGCGCTCTTCCTAGCCGCTTTCGCTAACTTTAGAAGTTCTTTTGTAGTTTTTACCGGTGCCTGATGAGGCTGTTGGCCGGTTGCAGATGCGACGCTTCCGGCGCCTTGGTTGAGATTACCAGCTCCGGTGTTTATTTGTCCCGGTGATACCGTTTGGTTATTAGGTTGCACTACGATGTCGTCGCTCGCCATCGTTTTGAAGAATGTTTATTTTAACTAAACTAATTATCGTTTAATCCCGGGTTACGGCACCATGTCGATTATCGGAGGGAGAAAGTAGATTTAATTTCCAATAGTTGTCTTCGTACTATTAACTGGTTCTTTGGCTTTGGGAGAGCTGAGATAATTTAATTGCTATCAATCGGACTGAAACAATTGATAGCGGGAAATAACTAATTTATTTTCGATGGCTTGGATTTAACTTGAACAAAGTATAGAGACTTGGTTGTTTTTACTAAAATATTTTATTAGTGAAAGTCCCTTTTTTTGAGCACAACCTTTCGGTAGCGAGTTTGTTTTCTATCTGATTTTAACCTGGGGTCCTGGCTCCCTCCTTCCTTTACCTATACCCCTTTTCTTTGGGGATTAAGAGAAACCTCTCTTTTTTGGACAGGCCCATGACGAAGCAAAGTTTTCCACTACGTCATGGGTCCTCTTTTGAAAACCCAACGCTGGTTTCATCCAGTGTAGGACCACCATGCTTTCTTTATGGAGAGAGAGCCAGAAAATTCCCCAGTTTACAAGATTGTGTTTGTGATAAATATAAAAAAGGGAATACATGAATATATATACATTTTTACATGAATGTGGTAATTTGAAATCTTAGTTATTTATGATTATTATTTTAGTTAATTTTAAGTATTAATTACATTTAAAGAAAGTTAATTTAGAAAATATACGTCCATTATTTTACAGTCCTAAAAAGTATCTGAAACGCGCCAGTAATGATCCTGAAAAGTATCTGAAACGCCCCTGCAAAGTATCTAGAACGCGCCAGCCATGGTTCTGCAAAGTATCTGATACGAGCCTGCAATTATCCTAAAAATATCTGAAACGCGCCTGTAATTATCCTACAAAGTATCTGAAAAGCACCTGCCATTATCCTAAAAAGTATCTGAAACGCGCCTGCAATGATCCTAAAAAGTATCTGAAAAGCACCTGCAATTATCGTACAAATTAAAGTATCTGAAACGCGCCTGTATTGGTCCTTACAAGTATCTGAAACGCGCCAGTAATGATCCTGAAAAGTATCTGAATCGCGACTGCTATTTTCCTACAAAGTATATGAAATGCGCCTGCAATTATCCTCAAAATTATCTGAAACGCGCCAGTAATGATCCCGAAGTGTATCTGAAACGCGCCTGCAATTATCCTAAAAAGTATCCGAAACACGCCTGCAATTATCCTACAAACTTAGCAATTTCCGACTGTAACATGCATACAAAATATCTGGAAGGTACCTGTAAGGAGCCTACAAGCATCCTGATTTCTTACGGGAGTTACTATTTCCCCTCTGTTTTCTAGCTGTAAGGTAGCTCTTTTATGACTCTAGAGTAGCTAAATTTTGTATACTGCTGTACTGAGTTTTCCAACGGATGATATTTTTTCTGCAAAACTTTAAAATGTTCTGCATTGCTCTCTGGAATGCATCTTAATTTTGTCTGAAGTTGAACCTTTTTCAGGTTTATTCCAGTATTATTCCAGAATATTCCAGTTTAATTGCAATATATTGCAGATTCGAAAAAAATCTACTTAACAGCAAAATGCAGCCGTAAATTTTTGTACGGGTAAACGTGCAAGCTTTACTTTCAATAAAAACGATAATTTTTGGAAATTTCTTTATTTCGGTGTAACAAAAGAATTAAATTGAAAAAAGGGAATGTTTAATTCGCTCCCAATGGACGTCTCTTGTTCGCACGGGTGAAAAATAAATGAATTTATTGGTTCCCCACAAGAATGAATCCAGTGGATTTAAATATGGAAAACGGCGAGGCCACAGCACTGGTCCAGCTCGTCCTATCCATCTTCCTGGATATTGTTCGTTAAGATATTCCCGAACCGCACGACTGTAGTGAGCGGGAACACCACCCTGCACGATCTCATGCGTGCTCGGGTAGCCAAAGGTAAATCTCCCAATAGTAAAGGTCGATATTGTTGAGCCAATTCATTTATGGAAAACTGATGCTGAAGACTTCCTTCTCGGGTTAGATGAGGTTTTTCTGCAGTCCAGTAGTGCAAATTGTGTAGGTTTATTATGCCCTTTCTGGGAAAATTCGCTTCATCCATGGAAAGAATTTTTAATAGAACGTTGGGAGGGTTTACTATTTGGTGAAATTACAAATTACCCATGGCGTATATTACGGATTTAGAGGCCTCTCAAAAGCAATGAAATAGACCCTTTATTTTTTATTGCAATTTTTGACTGTGAATCCGGTAGACCAAAATAACTATTAAAAGTCACTTCGGGCTTATCTTGAAGTATTTAAACGACTTTAGTTTTCCTACTGAAGCAGTGATAATTGATTTGTAACCGATAGATTATTCTGAACTGGCAGATTATTTAAAGTCCGAAATGGCGTACCGAACGTTTAATGCCTTTACGAATAACGAATACGCGGACATGCATCTGTTGTTAGGGGAATGTCGTGGTAATGCGAACGAGGCTGCGCTAAGGTACGCTGAACGATTTCCTAGGAGACGAGCACCAGACCTTCACACGTTCCACAATGTTGATCGACGATTACGGGAAACTGGCGCGGTTAATCGTGACCTCGGCGTTAGGGATCGCGGTATTGTTCGTGATCGCCAAGAAGACGAGATAATGAACTACGTCATTAACGACCTTACGGTAAGCACCTGGCAAATCGGTCATTTCACGGGTATACCACAATCCCGCATCTGGAGACTTCTTAGATCGAACGGACTAAGGGCCTATCATTACCAGCGAGTTGTTAACACCAAATGACTATCCACAGCGAGTTGATTTCAGCCGTTGGTTATTACAGGAAGCCCTCAGATGAGCGGTTCCCGTATGAGCGGATTCCATAATAGCGGTCATCATATCAGCAGTTCCCTAAATAGCGGTTTCCCGAAATGGCAGTTTACCCGTTACAACAGTTACCGATACAGCGGTTCTCGAAAACGCGGCGTACCATTACAGCGGTTCTCGTAAACGCGGCGTACCATTACAGCAGTTCTCTAAAGAGCAGAAGAACAGGAATGCGAAAAACGACTGTTGTTTGTTATAGTGTACGCTGTGTCATATGAACTTAAATAGAACTAGGTCAGATATGGTTAGCTACAAGTTGATTATTTGAACCCCCAATAGTGTTAGGTTTGGTTCGGTTAGGTTTGGTTAGGTTAGGTTAGGTTAGGTTAGGTTATGTTTGGTTAGGTTAGGTTAGGTTAGGTTTTGTTAGGTTAGGTTAGGTTTTGTTAGGTTAGGTTAGGTTTTGTTAGGTTATGTT
Organism: Phalangium opilio; assembly: GCA_019434445.1. Lineage (NCBI taxonomy): Eukaryota > Metazoa > Arthropoda > Arachnida > Opiliones > Phalangiidae > Phalangium > Phalangium opilio. The sequence continues at coordinate 169,797 of JAEQBA010001684.1, forward strand.
AGGCTGGGTTGGGTTTTTTAGGTTTTGTTTTGATTGGTTAGACTAAGGTTAGTAATATTTTGGAAATGGTGTAACAATGTTACGCCTTTTCCAAAATTAGTTGTTTGTCTTCTTTCATTTCCCAAATAATAATATGCCTTTCCAAAAAATTTCTGTTTACAATTATCCACATCCGAAATAAAATAAGCTTTCTTGAAATATTTTCTATTCTGGTATTAGAATTGTAAACTGATAGAGCCTGAACAATAGTGTAATATTTAAGTGTACTTTAAAAACACGATCCGTTAGTAGGTCACATTACTGACTAAATTATCACAAAAAAGGTAGTTTTAGAAAACAACAAATATAACTGCATTGTTAAGAAATACTCGAAACTGAAGACAAACACTGCTATTTCCCAAAATAGCAGCCGCTATTTCTAAAACAGCGGCCGCTCTTTCTAAAACAGCAGCCGCTATTTCTAAAACAGCAGTTTTGAAGAGCGCTGCTGTTTTTTGGAATCGCGGCTGCTATTTCGAGAACTGCCCTACCGGGAACTGCTCATACGAGGTACACCCGGTTATTACAACGCGACACAAACGATCCCAACTTCCTGTCAAATTCTTTCCATGGATAAAGCGCATTTTTCCAGAACAGGCATAATAAACTTTCATAATTTGCACTACTGGAATTCAGAAAACCCTCATCTAACCCGAGAAGGAAGTCATCAGCATCAGGTTTCGATAAATGTCTGGGCCGGACTTGTTGCCAACCATCTTGGTGGTCCGTTTATGCTTCCACCACGTCTAACTGGTGAAGCGTATTTAGAATTTCTTCGTCAAGATCTACCTTTACTATTTATTGGAAGATGTCCCTTTGGCTACCCGAGCACGTATGTGGATCCTGCAGGATGGTGCTCTCGCGCACTACAGTCGTGCGGTTCGGGAATTTCTTAACGATCAATATCCAGGAAGATAGATAGGACGCGCTGGACCAGTGCTGTGGCCTCCCTGTTCTCTAATTTAAATCCACTGGATTTTTCTTGTGGGGAACCATGAAAGCCATGGTTTACGTTTCACCCGTGCCAACAAGAGACGTTCTTTGGAAGCGCATTTAACATGCTGCGGTGAACATTCGATAAAATCTGGAAATGCAAAACAGTGTGCACGGGTCTTTTAGACGTCGGGCTCAGGCATGCATCAACGCCAATGGTGCTCATTTTGAGCAACTACTTTAATATGACGTTGAAGACCTTTTTTCTTCAATTTAATTCTTTGTTTAAAGAAATTTCCCAAAATTTGCTGTTTTTTATTGAAAGTAAAGCTTGCACGATTGGCCTCTGAATTTCATCCTCACAAATAGCATCTCGACTTAAACTCTGACGTTTTGAAGTACTTTTTATGCTTCGTCTGAAAAGGGTGAAAAGCTCTAGCTGTCTAGGTGCGGAAGCTTGGAGGCAAAAACGTGAATTTGTAAGAACTTCTTAATTTGGCAATCACCGATGATAGCTCATTTTAAACTACTCTTTACCTCTTGGTTAATACCCTCTTCAGACGACGCGTTAAAACCACTGCTTGCTTGAGAAAGATTGTGAGATGCATTGTTAGATATCGCGAGTTTCTTTTGAAAACTTGAATTTCGTTTAACCAAAATCGTTTTAAGATCCGTTTGTTTTTGTATTGTTTTTTTCAAAAGTAACAATAGTACTAAACAAGCTATGCCTTATTAGACCAAAATTTTACGCACCGTCTGAAGGGGGTATTAGGGCCCAAATGGGCCCGGAGTTTAAGGGCTTGTAACTCGGTAACGGTTCGGTTTAGACCAAAACCGCTGAGGAAATTTCGACTCCAAATTTTGCAAGGAATCTACTGTTACAAAGAACGCATACACCTCTGAATCACCCTGTATAGACATGCTTAATTGGTGATATTCCAACCTTAACAATAACATTGCCCTTTTAGGATAGAGAAATTGTGAGGCTGAAAAATCAGCTGGCAAATCAAATAAAAGGAAAAAACCTGATCCATAAGAAATTCAATTTAACAAAGCGAAGACTCATTTGTAAAGATAAAAAGCTTCAAAGTCTCAAAGAAATAATCGCGACTTTGCGAAAAGAAAAATTAATGTTAGAAGAAAATATTGTACAATTGGACGATATATTTTCTCCTACCTTAAAAGCACTTCTCGAACATTTAAAGGAAGCGGGGCCAAAAACCAAATACAAGGAAGCTGTAAAGCTCTTTTCCTGCTACGCTACAAATGATTCATTTAGAGTATAATGGTGGTCCTGGCGTCCACTAAGCTGGCACTATTTGGGCCTGCGATAAATATAGAGATCGTTGTCTAGGAGCTTATTTAGATTTAAGTATAATTAACGATAACGAGTAGGAAATTGAATATTGCCATATCAGAATTTAAAATATTTATTCTATCAATTAAGCAAATACATATTGATAAACACTAGCTAACACTACTTACGTACGAAAATACTAAAAAGAAATATACTAACAATTAAACTTAAGACTAACAGATTTTGAAATAAGGTAAACAGAACAATGGACCATCTTAGGCCGTCGTAATTAAAATAGAGTTTTGAATGGTACTTAAGTGGTTGGGTTTCATCGAGGTCTGTTGTTAGAGCACGGTGTATAAGTTCGTTCCGGTGACGCGGCACAATGTGGTACGGTTCACTCTGCTGTGGACGAGAACATCGAGATGGGTACGGCGGAGAGAATCGTTCCGGATCAGCTTGTGGATGGTGGTTTATGGCGTACTCGCGAATCCGTGATAAGTACTTTTATATTGGTCGGGAAGCGTTAACGCGTACGCGGGACACTTCTAGGTCCAGAAAGGCCAGCTCGTACATTGGAGCGGCGACCTGGGGCCTCGTAAACGTGGCCGATTTGTCCATAGACGTGGGGGGTTCCCAATTAGCGCGGCTGCTGGTTATGGGTTAGACGGGCATCCTTGGTCTATAATTCGCCTTCTCGCGCTACTTTTCGGAAAAAGAGTTGTCCCGTTCTATATGGAATCTGACACGTCTCTGTCTTTCTAGGACCTGGTCGGTCCTATTTATAGTTTTTAATGCACTTGAAACCACAATTGGTCACTGCCAATCAAAATCACCCAGATCTCCTCTCGCGTACCAATCGTATTCACAAGTTGCACTCGTATATAGCTTTTTAGTTTACAGGGTTTATAAAAGTTCAGGAATATTTACAAAAGTACATAACAAAAGACTTATTTTTCAAAAACATGGCAACGTTCAAATCCTCGCCTTTTTGGTTTTCCTCCGAAAGGGTTGAATATTTCGTGAGGGGAATGGACGGTAACTTTTCATTTTTAAACTGGTTAACAATGTAAGCTTAGCGGTACCCACGGTCAACACCTGCACAGCTCTATGAACGCACGGACAATACTATAGAGTGAATGTTTTCGTGTCTCCACAAAGGAGGTCAAGGGTGAGGTTTAAGAATTTAAAATTTAGTGTAACGAGGAATTTTTAGGTTTTGCTTGGTAGAAGTTAATAAATGGATGTGAATAGTTTGGATTTTGAATAATCCTGAAATTACACGTTACAAAGCTTATAGTAGCATTCTCCGAGAATTTGCTATAACTATGCATTTCTACAGCCCTAAAGCGTATGAATATCTTCGCCGAGTTTTTTGTTTGCCTCATCTAAATACACTCCAAAATTGGGCTTCCAAAATAGATGGAGAACCTGGATTTATGACCCAGAATTTTCAGTTCCTAAAGAAAGAAGTGGATAAATCTAAATTCCCAGTTTTGGTCTCTATAAAATGTTAGATGAAATGTCCATCAGGAAATAGATAAGTTGGAATGGAAATCATTTGATGGATACATCAATTAAGGCACTAGCATTAAGTCAAAGACTGATGATGATGAAGTTGCTACCTTTGTGCTTGTGTTTATCGTTGTTGCCATAAATAGTAGTTGGAAGCTACCTATTGGATATTTTTTGTTCATTACATACTAGTCTGGCTTTTTGATACTCTCGTTAGAGTAGCTTTTCATCAACTGAATTTAACTGGTGTTAAATAAACATTTCTAAGGCACACATACTCGAAGTTGTCATGAATACAAAGGAAATCAAATCCGTTTTTCCAAACCCTCGTCAAAAAGGTAACTTCACACAACTAATATTTATGAATAATTTAAAACGTTTAATTCCTTTCTTGAACAGCAAATCTAACAGACAACATTGTCTTTGTTTTAGACGTTTGCCACATGTTGAAAATTGTCAGAAACTTGTGTTAACATCACAATATGCGTGTGGATCAGCATAGTGGTAAAGTATATACAAACTTGTACTTCTTAGTCATAAATTTATATTGGAAGTTTTATTTTTTAGGATGCATTTTGGGAATTAATCGTAGATCTTGAATTGGTGCAAGAGGAAGTATGTCTTAGCATTGCCACTAAACTGAGCCGATTTCAAGTAAAATTTCAGATTCAAAAAATGAAAGTAGAACTAGCAGCCCAAACTTTGAGTGCTTCAGTGGCCAGAGCTCTGAAAATCCTGAAACAAATTAAAGAGAAAGAGTTTCAAATCTGTGAGGGTACTCTTAATTTTATGGAGACAGCTGACAGGTGGCTAAAACATACTAAAGTTATTGAATGTTGGCTGTAATGGTTTTAGATAACTCAGTGAATTTTATATCCTCAACTCACGGAACCCTAATTACTAATAAATAACTCAAATATTAATATTAAATTAGCAAGTCTGAAAAAAGCTAACGAATTTATGCTGAGAATAACAGACACAGACGGCAATCGGATTTGTGAGTCCACATGTAAAACTGGACCACTTGGATTTGCCATTTCCATTAGCAGCATTCTGCATTTGGTGGAAGTGTGTGTATCAGATACGTCAAGTTTTTACTCTAACCTTGGGTATAACTAATTAATCAAATATTACCTGTAAAACATAGAGAACTCCCAATATATTCTTCTCCATAATACGAACAAAGGGTGGTTGGACTAATAAAACAACCGTTGCGCAATTAAGATCAGTATACAAGAGCTCTTTCTTTAACAAAACTTGAAGCATCTGGATGACCTAATGTGCTAGCTCTCGATGTCACCGCTAATCCAGATATCTGTGAAATGTCAACAGCCTTTCTAAGTGCAACAACAACCACGGAGTCGTCAGATAATTAAGTGTCTGACGATCTTACTGAGCTAGACTTTTACATTGATGGCTCAGTATGTAGGTGGTTTCGTTGTGATAAAACTCCGAAGAATTCTGAAATGTGATACATGCAACAATGCAAGTCTAGCCTAGAAGAAAGCAGTGGGAGCACCAACTTCCATGATTATTGCTTATCAGCAAAAGAATTAATACATTTACGTGATCATGGAGGATTAATTTTTCAAGAAGTCTTGTCACGCTGCTCCAAATTGCGGAAAAATGAATTCGAAGCATAAATCTTGAGAAGCCTGGAACCCTTAACAAGTCACTAACCTTAAATATTGAGTCCCTCGTTAGAAGGTGCTTGGACCATTAGAATCTCTTCCTGGACTTAAATGACCGCATGTGTGACCAAGAGATATGTTGGAATCACCATTTGAACTTTCTCATCTCCAAAATTTCCTACATTTACACAAACCTAAGGATAAGGAAAATTCCTCAAAACTTTAATGAAAAAATTAAGAGAGAAGCTCTGAGTAAAAAACTTAGCGAAATAACATTGATTAAATGCAAATAAATATAAACTTTGGAGATTTCGAGACAAACATTTCTGTATAATAGTTAGATGCATTAGAAAACAAAATCAGCCTTAATTAGAATTAAAATTGAACTTACTTTTACTATCATAGCGGTTTCCAAACATTTCCTTTATATCTTAAGAAATAGGAGGCTAACATCAAGCTGAAGGTCATTGAAAAATTCGTCAGCCATCTTGGTTGGTATATTTTTAACCGCCGGTATGGGTAGGCCTAGGAAGAGAGCTTCCTGATAATTATTTTAATGAACTTCCTAGTCATACAAAAAGAGGTATTTTGAGAAAATGAGAATATTTGACAATTTATACCCGTATGCACTACAACCGAATTATGTTAAAGAAGTTAGAGGGGAAGAGGAGTTTCAAAACTTGCCTCCGACAGAATTTAGACAAGTTAAATTATATTTAATTAAGGGTATATCGCCATATAATGAAGAGCAATTAAGAAACTACAAGAAATTAATGGCTTACAACGAATTTGAAAATAGTTTCGTACGTAACGTTCGAGCAAAAAAAAATATAAGCCACAATTTCCTGGTGAACGGTACAGTAAGTTATTTTGAGTTAAGTTTATAAACAAAGCCCCACAATCATGATAATGCCCATTATAGGTTTTGCATTCACAATCTTTAAGGGATGATCCCTTACATTGTTGTATTATTGACGATGAAAGTGGCAATATTTGGGGCGGCCACTGTATCTGTGATGTTGGATTAGATGAATGCTTTTAGCATCTCAAAAAAAAAATGTTAGCTTCTCCGTTATAAAATCAGGATTTTGTCTCAACAAAGATTGATTCCTTATCGGGGCATCACCTGATGGCATAACAAATTGTTCCTGTTGTGGAGGTGGAACTTTAAAAATAAAATGCCCATACTCTTTGAGAAATCTATCCGTTCACTCTCCCCATAAAAATTCTTTTTTAAAAGAAAACGCTGCAGGACTAAAATTAGATCATTCTCACACATACTATTACCAAATTCAGTTTCAAACTTTTGTGACTATATCCTCTTATTGCGATTTTTGCGTGTGGACAACTAAAGATCATCACATACAATGATTCGAGCCTAACCACAATTTCTTTATAAAATCCCTAAAAAAGGCCGTAAATTTTTCAACCGGGCTATTCTACCCAAACTTGTATCCAAGAAAAAGAAAAATGCAGTTCTTAGTGATAAAACATTTTTTTGGTTTTAATTGATATTATCAATAATTTTGTTATTAATTTTAAGAATGCAGGTGTTGAAACATAAAAACGAATTAATCATGGCAAAGCTAAAATCGGAATAAGAAATCTGATTACTAAGCCTTCAACTTCTACTGCTCTCATAACCCCACTTTCAATAATCCCAAGTAATAATCCTCCAAAAAACTCAAGAAAATCACATAATGTTACTGTGGAGGTGATGAAGAATTTGAAATGATTGTTATGAAAGTTATGATTTAGCACCTTTTCTCCTAATTTTGACGAGTCCAAAAACAGCACCATTAATATGGATAAAGAACACCTCTGAAAGCTTTAAATGGCCCATTTTCAAAACTTCGCATCTGAAAAATATTTTCCACCGGCACATTTGTAACACCTTCATGAGCTTTATCTTACACCTTTTAAGAATCATATTTTTAAAAGGTGTTCTTCTAATTTTCATCTAATGGCGTGAATTTTGGCTTGATCTATGAAATAGTGCAGAAAAGGATTATTACACTCTTAAAGCGAAAGGTGGCATTTAGCACCTTTTGTTAAATTTTGACGGGTTAAAAAACAACACCTCTGAAAAATATGTCCCGTTGACACATTTATTACACCTCATTTCGCTTTTCCTTACACCTTTTAAAAACATTAAATTTAAAAGCTGTTCTTAGAGTGTTTGTATGTTATTCCAATACTCTTCAAATGGCGTGAATTTGAGCTACTGAAGTGGGAAATAGTGCAGAATAGGCGTGAAATATTGTAGTAAGGGTTTTTTGATATAGTGTATTCATATTACAGATGGGCACCTTTACCACACTGTGCTACTTTTTAAAAAGGTGCAATGTACACTTTTAATTGTACACGCTTAAAAACTGGAGTGTTTTTAACACATTTAAAAGTATTTTTTATGGGTCCAAAATTGACAGACCGAAACCATTGGAAGTTCCATTCAACCGAACTCCCGCACCTTTAGCGGCTTTCGAAAAGAGATAAATAGCCTCAGAAGACTGCACTTAACGCAAGTGTTTATTGCTAGCTTTTCTCCGATAGGAGATTCATTTTCAAACGATTTGATGGGTTATATAAATATAAGGAAAGGTGACAAAAGCCATAATCCATAACATATCCTTTGTTATTATTGTAAAATGATGCTTAAAAAGATGAATTTTAATTTCAAATAGGGTAAATAAACAAGTTCCAGTAAATTGTTGAGCTATAAATGGATTTTTAATGAAAGTTTTGTCTGTAATTCAAATTTACGTCAGCAGAATCGAGAAGTTTTAGAGCAGAATATATTTTGTTTTATATGGGTTATCCAAATTTTCATTCAACAAAATTTCAACACTTTTGGCCGTTCACGAAAAGCGTGGGAGTCGTGAGCACCTAACGATTAATTCGCCTTGTTTGATTGAATTAAAAATAAATTGTACTTTTCGAAACAGTTCATTAGAAGCCAAGGCCATGTTTGACGCCGATATGTACGATCATTTGGGGTGGTGGCTGTGCCCCTTCACCTATTGAGGACGTCCCATATTACGGGATTTTAGAACTAAGTGAGAAACACTAAGAACAGTTTAATATGTATGGCAACAAGACAAAGATTTGAAAAAAAATTCCTAATGATTTCTAAAGATTTGAAAATTTTCAGACATTTTTACAATTTCAAAATATTTCGTAAGATTTCAAACAAAGTTGGAAAAATTCTATGATTTCAACAGAGACTCCAAATTTCCATTGAAGTTTTATGATATCAACAGATTTAGAAAAATTTCCAGAAATTTCAACCAAGATTTCATAAAATTTCCAGAAATTTCGAATAATATTTCAAAAAATTTCCAGAAATTTCGAATAATATTTCATAAAATTTCCAGAAATTTCGAATAATATTTCATAAAATTTCCAGAAATTTCGAATAAGTTTTCATAAAATTTCAAGAAAATTCAACCAAGATTTCAAAAAAGTTTCAGAAATTTCAACCAAGATTTCATAAAATTTCAGCTAAAATTCTCGATGAATTTAAGTCTGATTTCCAAAGACTTCAGGATTTCCAAATATTTCAAGATTTCAAAAATATCAAGATGTTGGAAATCTGATTTTATGGGCGTATGTACACTCGATTTCGCAAGTGATCAGCCCCTCGGTAACAACAGACAGACAGACAGACACACAGACAGATGGATACGTCGAGAACAGAACCTCTCCATTGCATTCATCACCCGGTGAAGTAAAAAATCTAGTCTCTATATTGTCTTCATATGAGTTCAAAACTGTTCGACATTTGTCCAACGTGGGTTAGATATTACACCAATATGGTCTTGATATTAGTCCAATATTGGGAGGATGCTGTGCATTTTTGCCCACTCGCATAAAATATGGATACTGTTCTGACCATTTCGAGGTAATAATTGATTACTAAATAGATGAATCTGTATCCAATTTTTGACGAGACTCCAAATTTGGCTTATAACTCGACCGTCCCGTTTTGGACACTAGTTACTTTATCCAAAAATAGAAGAATAACTGCGCTGTCGCAGAATCAGCCGTTTGGATTCATTTACATTCAATTTTGGACTGCCACGTTTTCACTAAGCTCTGAAAGTTCCGTTTTAACAACTAAAAAAAAATGGTTTAGAGCTAGTTTTACGACATTTTGAACGTGAATTTCATACAAAATTTTCCCATTAAATATATTATAATCCACGAAAATAATTCATTTATAAGAAACTTGGCTTAATTAACAGTTGCGAGTTTTTAATTAAATGTAAATTGATTTTAAAAATATTCCGAAGTAAAGGGGAATTTTCGTTAATAAAGGGTTTTCAAAATAAAGAAAACGGTTGTAGAAATGCATTCTTAAGCCAGGGTTGTGACTCAATCATACACTTAATTAATAATGAAAAAATTGATTAACAAGTGATTAAATAAATTACCAAATAAGGGTATTTAAATGGGGTAAGCTGGGATAAAAACATTTTCAGAGATAACCAATTTCCTTAATTTTTTTTATTCATAGTTCATATTAATGGCTATTAAAGGCCGTTTCCCAGTGTTGCCAGGCCATTGGTAAGTCAAAAGAATGCATAGTTAAACACTAACAGTTCCGTTTCACTCGGTACTTGACCGCAACTTAACTCACAGAAGGCCTGACAACACTGCACATTAGTATAAGCCTAGATAGGGGAAGACATTTTAAGTAACCCCTTTAGTGAAAACCATAATTAAGATATTTAGATAAGTCAGGTCAAAGGTAACGTCATCTCATATATGGGCAAAGGCCTATCTCAATATTGAAGGTTATTTACCCATTTTTACAAAGAAAAAGGCTTATTGAATCAAGCCATTTAGAAACGCAGTTCAAGATTTTGCTAATTTTAAAAGTCCACGTGGTAGGCCTAGGACATGATAACACCTGCAGGCTGTTGCCCTTACTCAGAACGTAAATAAAGGGGGGGTTATATAAGCACATGTTTTTCTGCGCAAGTAATTCCCAAGTGTTGCTTTGCTTTTACGTTCTTTTGTAAAAAGGTAAACAATTAAACCTTGAATATCTCAATTTCTTAATGCAGGTCAAAGTTGAACTTGGCCCGATAGCAACAACCCCTTCTTCCATAAAAGATAAGGAGCGAGCGACCCGATACTGATAACAATGCAATTGTCTCAACTTCTCAAGCCTTGGTCCGGTTAAAGGAGGGGGGAAGTACCTATTACCGAAAACAACTTAATCTTCGACCATGTTGTCACTATTTACTATTCCTGGTAAAAACCCATCTTTGTAAGTAAAGCATAGTTCTTATTGGACCATTAGAAAAAAGGAGGCGTGGCGATTGTAGACCATTTATCTATATAAGCCCAATTGAACACTATGACCATCTTTCTTTTCTTTATCAATTGCATAGAACAGTCATGAATTATCAACGAAGTCAAGGTAAACCCAAACCCCGTCACGGTGATTACCTTTCGATCTGGCAACGGTGGTCTGGGACCACAGGGCAAAATCCTTACACCCTCGACCGTCGCCCGGGAGCCCAGAAATCCGCGGCACCAGTCCACGGTCCCCAACCAAACGGGTACCGTGGACGTGGTCGCCATCCTCGGGGAAATCCGTACCGAGGACGTGAAAGGGGCTCATACGTCCTAGATAACAGGGTAAAGACCGCGCCGAACACGGCCACGCCGCTGCCCACTACTGGAGCAGCCGTTGGGGACGCCAACAGGATCCCGCCTGTTAAAACGCTAGGAAGGGCTTCAACGGACCCGAAGCCAACGAGGGCGGTTACTCCGAGGACTACCCCAACCGCATGCACCCCGGAACCCCCGTAGAGACACCGCAATGCCCGCCTAAAGCTGATCCGGCCGTTGAAGCTTCCAGGACACTATAAACCATGTCTCAAATTAAGAAGAACCTCGCGCTGGCCGCGACTTCGTAGAAGGTCTGGACGACACAAACACCGGTCCTGGTACCGAGCTGCCATTATCCAGCCATGAGCGTCAGAATCCTTGAGCCGGGAGCACCCAAACCGAGCTGTCATCATTCAGCCATCTTATAACGTCAAGAGATCACCAGAAACCGCCGACGCCTCCATCGCTTCACACCCGTGAACAACAATGGTGATGAGTGAAATTCATAGGCGACCGTGCGTAAATATTATTAGTAGACTGACTGGCATCGGTCCTAGATGCATGCTGCATGAATTATTTTGGGGGAGGGATATAAGTAATATCGTTAATAAACATACAGTTTATTAGTAGTAGTAGTTTAAAGAATTCAGTCGGCACCTATAGGGTAGGATCGCCGACATGTGTCGTATTCCCTCAAACTTTTCCGCCCAGAAGCTGGGCTTACAGGAGCGCGCCACACTCCCGGCGTGGCTGTTCTTGGTTTTCTACCTCGGCTCTTTCTGGTAGCCTTTCTTGATCCGGTACTTCATCTTGAAACGGGATTGTTACTTCTAAATCAGACCAAAAACTGTTTTCGGGGTTTTGTTCAGTATGTTTGGCTTCAGCACGTTCTATTTTCATTGGGAATATAGTTTCTTCAAATTGAACGTCTCTACTGATGAACACTTCATCAGTATTAGAGTTCCATAGCTTGTACGCTTTTGCGTGTGTATCATATCCAATCATAATGCAAACGATTCCCTTAGGTGACAGTTTGGAACAGGGTTGGGAAAAATCCGGATTTTTCTTGAAAAAGCCACTGGTATGGTTTTTTGCTGGTTTAAACCGGATTTTATTGGATTTATCTGGCTTTTTTTAAACTACTCTCTAGTGCTTAATTTTAGCACATCTTTTTTACATTTAGTGCGCTAGTTGACTTCTGCTAGGCCGTCTAATTGAGAATCATTTTATGGTACATAAAAGTTGATAATTGAGAATCATTTTTATGGTACATAAAAGTTGATAATTGAGAATCATTTTTATGGTACATAAAAGTTGATAAAACTATAGACATTTCCGTTAGAGATGAGTAGGGCCCCTGATTAAATCGGGATTTTTCAATCCAACCCGACCCATATCGGGTTGGGTGAGAAAATTACTTAAAATGTTTTGCTGGTCGGGTCGGCTAGGGTTATCATATCGTCTACACGGGTAGACATTTTTATTATCTTCAATAGGGCAGGGTTGGGCCCGGGTAGGCTTTTATTTGATCTTCAATAGGGCAGGGTCGGGCCCGGGTAGGCTTTTTTGTGATCTTCAATAGGACAGGGTCTGATAAAGATTTTTCTAAATGCGCGGTCCGACCCAACAATTTAGCGTTGCGAAAAATTCAACTCAGTCTCACGAGTTTCGGGTGGGACAGTGGGAGGAGGGCGTGTCAAACTAACCCACAATGTATGGGAATCGACCATTTCGATGAAATAAAGAGGTAAAGACATGTGGGTCAAACGTTTCCTTCCATCTCACTTTATGGTGCCTGCGCTGTACTCTATCATTATATTTTTTGAAAAATCCACTGGATTTTTCATCGTGGTTTAAATCGGTTTAATCCAGGTGGATAAAACCGGACTGGATACCAGCGTGCCAACCCTGGTTTGGAAGCTCTTTTGTTATTTACTGCCCATGCTCGGCATCCGAATATTCTGAGATGGCTACTGTTTATAGCCTTTCCTTTCCACAATCCCAAAGGCGTTTTCCCTTTGTTTGCCTCGGTCGGGCATCGATTGCGTATGTATGCAGCAACTGTCAATGCATCAGCCCAAAAATGTGTTGGCAAACCCGACTGCAAAAGAAGACATCTTGCTGAATCCAGTAGGGTTTGATTTGCCCGTTCGGCAATTCCGTTTTGTTGAGGGGTTCCAGGAATTGTTAATTGTCTGTCTATTCCCAGTCTTGATAATTCCGCTTTGAATGAGTTACTCATGTACTCGCCCCCGTTATCACTCCGTAACATGACGATTCTTCTGTCCTGGTAATTCTCTACTTTTCTTCGAAATATATCGAATTTCTATTCCACTTCGTTTTTGCGTTTCATCATATACACTTCAGTATACCTTGAATAATCATCAATAAATGTCACAAAGTCTTTATTCCCTCCTTTTGACATGGGGCTAATTAGGCCAACAACATCTGTGTGAATCAGTCTCAGAGGATAGTCTTCCCTTGAAATACTCTTATTGGGAAACGGTTTGCTTCTCAACTTTCCTTCTAAGGAAACGTCGCATTTCTTGTCATTTCTATTTGATTCGTGTACTTCTATGCTTATTGTATCTGCTCTGGCCAACTGTTCTACTGCAGCGAAATGTAAATGTCCGAGTCTTTGATGCCATAATTCTTTACTATTTGACATCTCCTTTACCCATTGAAATAAGTTGTCCTCCACCTGCTACGTAAACAAGAGATTCTTCATCATGGAAAGTGATAAACTTGTCCATGCATGACGTCATATGGTCAGTGGCGCCGCTGTCAATAACCCATAACATTTCTTTGCACGCGTTCAATTGCCTTGTCACAGCTAACGCTTCAAATCGAGCTTCACATGCTCGTTTCTTACTTGTTTCAGTATTTATGACGCACGCAGCTTCTTGTTTCTTATAATGCGGCATAGGTTCTTCTTTGTCTCAATTCCGTCCAATATGCCCGAATTCTTGACATTTATTACAGCGCAAGTTAGCGTGTACTTTATCTTCCTCTTTAAGAGCTATCAGATCGTGAATTATACGGTGAAGTTTGGTCCGGAGAATCAGCAGTTTTATACTCTAAGACTATTTTTAAAACGATCATGTCGCCTTTATGCGGAAGTTTTACTGGAAATAGAAAATTCAATTTCTCAAAGGAATCCTATTTTTCCATGTTGCTGATTTTCCTCGTACAAAGAGATTTTCCTAAAGAATTATACAGCCGAATTAACGACTGGTAAGGTCACGTGGAAACGTGAAATTCCAGATATTAAGCAACATAATTACTATTTAATTAAGGAATTAATGACACCCGAAGAACATTCAATCATACTCTTTTTGGCTTTGAGATAGCATTTATCTTTTGTCTTTGAAATTGCCAGGAAGCTCTCATATAAACAATTCCCGTAGGAGATGATCCCATAATAGCGCTCCTCATAACCACGGAACCCTAAATAGCGGTTCTCGTAAACAAGGCGTACCGTTACAAATAGCAGGTCCCTAAAGAGCAGTACAAACAAAGTCGTTTATGATGGTGTAGGTTTTGTTATTTGACCCCAATAGTATTAGGTTTGGTTAGTTTTTTTTTATTTTAACCTCAACAATATTAGGTCAGGTAAGGTTATGTTAGGTTAGTGTATGATGATCTAGCTGTATTTAATAGGTAAGGCAAACTGTAGGGCTAAGAATTGTTCTAAACTCGAGTTAAAGTCTGCTGTTTCCCAAACAACTGTTTTTATGAAATCTCGGACGCTATGGGGTTTTATAGACTTTTGGTCGAACTCAAGGAAGTTCATAGGAACTTAAGTGTGTTTGAAAGGTTCTGAACAAGCGAGAACAGATATAATCGCTCCATATGCTAGAAGAGATAGTCTAAGTAGTTGACGTCAGACCCTTTGTCAAAACAAAACTTCTCGAAGGTTTTTTGTTTGTTGTTTTTAAATATCAGAAGAAATTCCAATAAGTTAACCTAAGTTAAACATAGCTTTACATCTTTGTACTTCGAGGAGCTTCTATTTTTGTACTAATTTTCAAACCGTATTTTTTTTATCTAGCATACTCAGACTTCACGAGCAGTGGCGCCGCCAGGATTTTTTTACAGATAGGCTAAAGAAGATTTGGGGGGCCCCTTATAAAATTTCAAGAGAATAATTTAGTTGCACAGCGTCAATAAAATTAAATAAAATTCAATTGAGATCTATTTTTATCATATTATTCATATAGAGAAGTTTAATATATTAAAGTTCAGCATTATCAGACAATAGACATTTGCGAAAATAATATAAACACGGAGAGGAGAGAGAGGGGGATTTTCAGTTAGGCCCCGTAACAGGTCACTGTGCACTGTCGATGGGGTGTGGAAAAGGGAAATCCGTTTAACAAAAGGAGTCTAACTTCGAAGTTTTATTGGACCAGAAGGAACGGGAGAGAAGAAGGTTAGGAAAAGAGCGCGAAACAAACAGGATGACCCAAGGGCTGGGCTCATAATTTTAGACACATCGTAACGAATCGAAATTTTTTGAATAGCCCCTCCATTTGCTAGCTTTAAGTGTGATATAATGATTACTAGTAATCCTAACTTCAATTCATTTTCTTCTGTTATAATTATAATAGTGCGACACTAATAGGAAAATTGCGCACCCTTTAACAGTGCAAAAATGATTAATCGTAACGCATAAGTAAACCCTTTATTGAAGTACAGAAAATCAAAATGATTCTTCCCTAGATGCGCTATCTTTAACTGTGCTAAAATGATTTCCCGTAATCTGTAAATCAATAATTTAACTTCTTTAATAATTGTAATAGTGCGACAAAAACAGAATTTTGAGTGAGTTTCTCCACAATAACGCATATCTAAACCATAATTGAAGTACAGAAAATCCAAGGGATTAGCCCCTCGTTTCCCTGACCTAAGAAATAATTACCTGGGCCGTAATCCTGACGTTCATAAATTTACTTATGCTAAAATTGTAATACACGATATTAAATATATAAAGATACTATATACATCCTTTTGCTTTTAAAACTATTTTCGCTTACTGGAGAAATACACGTAAATTCTGGGATCGTGATAAACACCACCTTAAGACCATTCAAAAAATATACCATCAGCATATACTTGCTTTTGCATTTAAAGTTAACCTCGATTTCCTTGAATGTTTAAATAGAGGAGCGGGATTGAATGCGTGAAATTCTCATAGTCGACGGGTGAGGTGACAGAAATTTGGAAGGGAGTGTTTAACACCTTCCATTTTATTAAGGCAATCCAATAATCGTTTCTTTCGCTTTAGATATATCGAGAAAACGTAAAACACAATTCACAATCATTAACCTCACTTGTACAATTAAGTGAATTCTTAAACTTACTATTACTATCCCCCTCCCTGTAAAAAGAATGAAAAATATCACCTCACCACAATCCTTTTTCATTCACTGTCCCTTCAATGACGAACCAAACATATACACAAACACTACTACGAGATTGAAAACAGGGCAGGTCAAACTAAGAGCCTCATCGTAGATGTACATCAAATGATGTGGGTAAAAATCAAAAAGCGTGATAACTCTTCAAGCTATTCAAAAAATTTTAACACGAAATTGTTAACCCATTTCCAATTTTGTAGAATATTGTAAAAATCAGATGCCAAAAGATTCATGATCCTTGTGAAACTTTTTCTAAAGTAAATTGCCTTGTAGGCCTAGATCAAAATATTGTAATAATGGCATTTTAATATTATGGGAACCTAATTTCGAGGCCACTCTGAAATTTACGGGTAGGCTGTAGCCTACCAAGCCTACCCCCTGGCGGCGCCACTGTTCACGAGCAAGCCATCATCGTGCGTAACATCAATAAGAAAGTATTCAACTACGAAAAATGTGAAAAAGTGACAAATTACGAGGAGGCGACGCCATTTAAACTCGAACAACTATCAACATTGTTTATTATCACGTTGTATCTTTACTTCATAGCCGGTGTGGTATTGGCTTGTGAAATATTGTACCATCGACGTCTCAAAAAAAAGGCTTCTAATACACTGCCAAAGAAGCCCATCCTGAGGTGTACACTCGAGTCAAAAACGTTCTACTTGATAATGAACGACATGAGTAACTTGGGAAATAATCGATACTTTTTCGACCCTGAATTATGACTTACACATGTACACCTCAAGGGCGGAATGACGATAATTTCTGTTATTGTTGTCGCAGTACTTTAGAAAATGTTTTAAACCTTAGCCTAAACTTTCTTGATACGCAACCACGTTTACTCATGCAAATTTACTAACCCGTTGACAATAAACGTACTAGAAACATAAAATAATAAGGCTAGTACTTAGTTTTCTTACCTATCCTCAAAGAAAATTCGCCTTTCACGGTATTCTGTGTCAGGGTTGTTTGATTTAAATCAGTTTGATTTAAATCACCGATTTAAATCAAGCGATTTTTATAAAAAAAATCATTTGATTAAAATCAAGAATATATTTTTATTTTTAAAAAATGTTTTATAAGATTCCAAGAAGTAGTTTAAGAAACTCGAGAAGAAACTTAACTAGAAAAGACCTAAAATTAAAAACAATCGTGGTTTTGGTATATTTCAGTTCAAGTTTTTCCAAGAACTCCAGTTTGTCTTGCTGAAAAGGCTAGGAAATGAAATAGCGGTCAAGCTAGTCTTTTTATACAAGCATTTGAATAGTAACAATATCCAATAGCTGCTTAAATGTCATGATTATTTTCCTTTTGGTTAATTTTGACTCAAAAGTTTTCATGTTGGTAATTTACTATCTAGTAGTTCAATAAAAATAAAAAAAGTCAAATAAATTAATTAAAATGAAACAAATGTGATTTAAATGAAAAAAATGGATTTTTTTGATTTTTTTGAAAAAATCAAAAAAATCAACAACCCTGTTCTGTGTCGAGTGAAATTCTATTTCGGCGCGTTCTTCTTTATTTAATCTTTCACGCTAAGGTTAAAATAACTGTCTCATAATCTACACACCATTTTCGACTCCGGTAAAAGTATCGAAACCCATAAGTCATAACCTCAATTTTTACCTTTGTTGGACGGTTAATGTTATATGATTAAAGTAACTTAGCTATAAAGTATCCTATGAAAAACATTAACATGTACAAAAATGGGCCAAGCCTCGCATCGTGCCCTTTCCGCCGTAAAACGTTCTGAGATCCCATGTAGAGCCAAGTCTGCCTTTTGTTCTCATTCAATAGCCAATTGAACAATTATGTTATAAATTAAGTCCTTTTCCTAATTAAAAACCAATATTCTTTGACTCTATCATTATTATACATCTTTGTTCCTATCAATAATATCGTGACTTGGCAAGCGCGTATAAACTTGTAAATAGGTTATGCATAACTCACTATATAATTTGTACATAGGGTTGTGCATGACTCATCTTATAAACTTGTGCATGACTCATCTTATAAACTTGTACATATCCCCTCGACCATAAACGATTTAGTGAATATCCCTTCGATTATTTTAAAATCGGCAACTATTTAGTGAATATCCCCTCGACTTCCTTTTAATATTACTTATCTGCGATGGTGAGTTATGCATAACCCTATTTACAAGTTTATACGCGCTTGCCAAGTCACGATATTTTTGATAGGAACAAAGATGTATAATAATGATAGAGTCAAAGAATATTGGTTTTTAATTAGGAAAAGGACTTAATTTATAACATAATTGTTAAATTGGCGATTGAATAAGAACAAAAAGGCAGACTTGGCTCTACATGGGATCTCAGAACGTTTTACGGCGGAAACGGCACGTGGCGAGGCTTGGCCCATTTTTGTACATGTTAATGTTTTTCATAGGATCTCACTTCTTTTTGTAGACCCTCTCGTTATACTTCGGTAGTTATATTAAAACAAGACCCTCTCGTGGTACTTCATTTGCCAATATAATCGCCAACGTTTGTCCATATTTACGCTGAATTACCCCTTTCGACCCACAGAGAATATGTAATAAAGATTGTACGCGATATCCTAATATAAGAATGTAGCATCAGTTACGACACATTTCTTTTAAACTACTACTCCCATTAGCTTTAATATATAATTAAATTTCGGTTAACTTTGGACCATTACGTCCTTTCATCAAGAACACACACTATTTCTGTTGAAAAGACGGCAGCGCCATCTAGTTTTAAAATAAAGCACTAAAGAACAATTTTTTAAAAATTTCGGTATATTTTAATTTTTCTGTGCTTTATAAAATAAATGAAAACTAAATCCTGAATTTTAAGTTTCTATATCCTCTAGAACTACCTTAGAATTTTGATGATCGGTGAGTAAGTGAGTGACAAAATAAGGTAATTTTCACCTGCGATATTTCGAAATGTGTATAGGGTAGGAACTTGAAATTTGGAAACTATAGCTAGGATTGACAGTCCTCGCGGCAAGCAAAATTTCAGACTTTTACCTGTACTCATCACGAAGTTACAGTGGGCTTAAAAGTGCCACGAGTTGCTTCGAGAAAAGGATGTCAGTGCTCGACTTGGCTGGGAGCACTGCCGTGCTCCCAGATAATTGGCGACTAAAATATAAACGATAATTTATGGAAGACCCTGGTCGCAACGGTGATAAAAGCGCCACCTCGTACACACAAAGGGTAAAAATATTGCCTTTATGAAACTGGATATTTCCCCACGTGAAAATCGACACGAATGGGCCTAGTTCATTTCGGAGGCTCCATTGAGACTCGAATCAAAAGCTAAAATTCAAGCCCTAATTGATAGCGGGAAAGATGTTCAATTGCACCGAATCTGCATGGTGCAATCTGTTTTTGCTATTAACGAACTTGCTTCAATTACTGAGTAGAGCTGCATTTAACTATCCGTCATACCAAGAGTGTTGTTTATATACCCATTCCAACGGTTGTTATATCTTTAACATTATTGATATCGACGGTCAATTAATTCATTTGATCTACTTTTGAAAAAATATTGCTTTTTATTTTCAGAAATTTCGTCATAAGATTTTGCGAAATAAGCAACAGCCGTTTCAAGTTCTGGGCCAATGTACGTTTAAAATCTCAAGCGATGTATAGATTTCTAATTTTGGTTCCATTTCATAACAAAATTTGAAGAAAAAGGAAAAATTAAATATCATGCAAGCTTGTTTCGGTCTACGTTATAACGTATATCACAAATAAATTTCAGATCATAGATATGTATTGGATGATAAAAAATACGCTCTACCATTACGAAGAATTTAAATCAAAGTTTTACCCGGGTTATTTCTTTTGCGAAAAGATCGTCACAGCTTCTTCGAAACCTGGACAGGAAATTAAAAAAGTATCACAACTTTTAGATATGGATGGCAATGTAATTTTATAGACAAATTGGATGACTAATATTTCAATCAATTAATCAATGATAGAAATATTCTGTTACACTCTTAAATTTCATTGTAGACCGTATTTCTCTTGGTGGTTTCCTTTTTCATCATATCTTGTTGTTTAAACTACAAAACCCTGGATAAGTTTACTGAAATTTTTGCTAAAGATGGCACTCCACCGAAGCTACAAGGATATGTCACTGCTCACTCATTTGAAAACGTTTATTACCAGCAATGGGTCAAGTTTTATCTTGTGCCGGTTCTCTCTTTACTTTATTTTCAATGTTCGCTTATTTGACAGGTAGCGAAAAATCCCTTGCATAAAGGGGTTCCGGGTGCGATACCAATTCCCAGTAACAGCAAATGTATTGTAAAATTATTATTCGAAAGGCGAGGCGCCTACCTCATCAAAGAAGACGACTTTAAAACAAACACGAATACTATCAAAACAACAAACAAATGGTTTTATTCCGAGTCGGTTCACGTTAAACAAGAACCGCCTTACTTTGAATTTAGATACGTGCCGCTTTCGAGCCGCATCATTGACACCACCAAGACGGAAATTCTTCGAAAAGTGTTAGAACTAACTTTTTCCATTATTCTAATTTTATTCAGTTTTAGAAATTGAAATAGCCAAATTTTCGGTTTGCTTTTTAACACGGAACACCAATTCCATCGCTGGACGACGCCAGAGTCGAAGGCGCTGTTGGACCTCGTTACTTGGAAAAAACCCGAACCAAAAGTCAAGTCATTAAACTTCTGCACCGTTTCTCTCCCTTTCGAATTTTGGGTCAAGGGTATAGTCGTCTCTTGCGTCGTTATGGCATTGGAGATTTTGTCGGCGTGCATGATCAAAAGAAGGGAAAAGAAGAAAATCAACCCGAGCTTTCTGAATGATCAGTTTGTCATGTAGTCAGTTCGTTAACCAATGCTATCAGTTCCCAATATGGGGTTTAAAAATCTGTTTATATAATCACTGTGTTGAAAAATCTTAATTCTTAAAACTTAAATGTTTTCTTGAGAAACTAACTTTACGATTTTACACTTCAAACTTAACAGTGAAATTGCATTACGATTCTTAAAATAAGTATTTATAGAAAGTATTTTTTCATCCAAAGTCTGAACACTGATGATTTTTAGCCACATCGTATGATATCTACAGGACACATCTACCTAGAGCTCGGCATTATCTATCCATTATCCACGTCATTATATCTTTATCCACAATCGAAAACTATCCACAGAACTTACGTGGTAAAAAGTATTATATCCACGACTTTGTTTATAAATAATAGGTTATCCACTAATTTGTGGATAATGGATAGAAAATGCCGAGCTCTATTAAGGCGGTAGTAAACCTTTTTCTAATACGACCAAAAAACACAAGAAGACACTGATTTTCGTAACAGGGTTCTCAGTTTTATTTGGGGGGTGAAAATAGCTTTAGCATGAATTTTTTCCCTGCTGGGCTTCAATAATACTACCCGGGTTGCTAAATAAAATCTTCGCGCTTTCACTGATAACCTTGAAACGAACCAAATCACCAGTCTCCAAAATTATTGAGTTTGAAGACTTGAGCAGCTACAGTTTCCATTCAAACTTTCCCACAAAAAACACACCCCTTTCAGCCAGGCAGGAGCCACCACCACACTCAGAAATCACAACAGAAAACCACCAAATATTTTCAACTTCAGACTGATCAGGCTGAGGGATTAATACTGGGTATGAAATTCTGAATCATGCCCAACCTGATATATTTATATACGAGGTTGCTTGTAGCGACATCTTCGAGCTTACGCTTAAAACATTGTTCGAATATACATTTCTTATCGTAATTTAAAAATTAAGCTTCCAAGTCCCAAATATCATAAAATTCGTCTGACTTTTATGCTTCGTCAGAAGTAAAGTTTATGTAATTGACATTATTAGGACTTGAGATAATAGGTAAAGGATCACCGCAAGCAAGGCGATATTTTTTTATAAATATTGACTAATCTCTCATGCTATCAATAGCAATAATATATTATGAACTAAAGAAGATTTTGATTTATATATTATTCAAAACCACTAACAAATAACATTTGTGGTTCGTTAGATAATAGAGACGGGAAATGACCCTTTTCAGCCAGTTAAGAGTTGACTTGACTACCGCCTTAAGAGTTTTTTTTTTAGGGCCACCTAATAGCTGTTCAGTGTTCACTCGTTAGGTGTTTATCGCATCGAGGAGCTGTTCAACAGTGTCTTTAAGGGTCAGGGTTACGGGACTAATTTTAACACTACTAAAGGGGCTTTTCACTCTCGGAATTCTTTGTTCCATGTAGCTGTACTACAATTATAACAGAAGTGAATATTTTGAAGGAAGGATATTTTATCCTTAGATATAAAACGGTTGAATTACGGTTTGTTTTCGATAGAATAGATTGCCTAATAAGAAGTGGAGTATGAACTTAATATCGACCATCTTGTTATATATAGAAGCATAAGTTAATATGTTAAGTTTCATACGTTTGCCAATGTTTACTGAGAGCTTGCCATGAAGTGAAACGTCATAGATTCTCGTAAAGCGACGCCTGGTGAGGCGCTGTGAAAGGCTTAGTATAGACTAAATAGGAAGATGGACGGCAAAACCGATTGTTGTCAATTCTCGTGTCGTTTTCGAACTACCTCTCAGTAAGTCTCTAGCATTACGTGTAGGGTCATACTTATGGAACATATCTCATAAACTTATGATAGAAGCCATTGTTTGATCCATACATTTTGTAAAAAATGAGGTCACTGGCAAGATATGGGCTTTAACGCGAGAAGATGTTTCTTATTGGATATTGGCTTGTCTTAGATATACAACAAATGGTAAAATTCTATTGCGAAGAAATTCGAAACCTTTTTAAACTATATTGAAATATTTGGAAAACTCCATAAGCAGTTTTCAGAAAAGAGGTTTTTGTGTCTTATTGAGCTTTCACGTGAAATATTTGTGATTTAAAAATTATTGTATTTACTGAAAATATCACATAAACGGAAAATAGATACATTGCAAAGGTTTGTGTATCATTTTAAAGACTTTGTGTAATTGCATCACCATTGTTTGTCATATTAATTATAAAGCGCAGTTACAATTCAATTGAAACTATTAATGTTGAATCCAATTATATTAGCCGATCAACAATTGTAAATATTCACAAGACCATCGATACTTTAACCATAAACATATTATTAAAATTAATTTAACTTTATAACTTAATACCATTCGTATTTTAGAATCGTAGTTTAAAATTAAATAAATGTTAAAATATATATATTGGATGGTGTAAACCTTAATCGAAATATTAACGAGGATAGATAATTGTTTTAAGCATTTTTTACGAATTAAGATGTAATACTAACTATAAATATCAAGGCACAAGAAAAGCACCTACAAATTGAGTGATAATTCATTATTATAAGCACTTTACAATTTGAGTGATAATTCATTATTATAAGCACTTTACATTTTTCAATACGATTAACTGGATTATTATACTAGCCGATCATTAGTTGCAAATATTAACACGTGCATGACAATTGTAAACTTAAACATTTTATTAAAATTAATTTAACCTGCGATAGCCCGTACAAACATTTATGGCTGCATTTCGACTTAAAAGTAGATTATTCAGAATCTGCAAAATATTGCAAATATACTGGAATAAACATGAAAAAGCGTCAACGTCAGACAAAATTTAGATGCATTCCAGAGAGCACTGGAGAACATTTTAGAAGTTTTGCAGGAAAAATACCTGCTGCTGGCAAACTCAGTACAGCAAATATAAATACAAAATTCAGCTACTCTAGAGTCATAAAATAGCTACCTTACAGCTGGAAAGCCGAGGTGAGACAGAAATTCCCGTAACAAATCAGGTTGTTTGTATAGCTCATTATAGGTATCTTTCAGATATTTTGTATGCATTTTACAGTCAAAAAAGGTAAATCTTCCGAATTGGGGAATAAAATGGGCTCCGGAGCGAATTTATAGTTAATAGCGAATTATAGCAAACTTGCAGAGGTTAACGGTAATAGTTAGTATTGGGCGCTGTAGGTTAGCTGTGGCATAGGGGCTAGCAACTACCCCTCTATGCATTGTAAAGGGACCCACCTGTAAACAAGCCACAGGCATAGTGTGGATATCCCTTCAGAGACAAAGCTTAGATCATTACAGGGGCTAGCCACCATCTCTATATGCATTAAAATCGTGACCCATTGAAATATAGGCCACTGCGTGTTATGGACACGAAATAAAGATTGATTATTATTATAACACAGGCTCGCCCGATTATGATTTCGTGAAGTCAGTTTTCGTCTGCACCTGCTGGAAAAACACCGGTCGCTTGCTTCATAGAGCTTGATGCGTGTGCTTCTGTAACTATAGGTAGCAAGTGACATCTGAATAATGTGATATTCTTCAAGATGTTCCCAAAGAGTCAAATTTATTAAAAATATCTGTTCAAAAAAACAATATTTCTAACCAAATATCAATAAAACTCCAAGTTAGAATTTACTCTACTTTATTCTAAAGAACATACAAATATTCTCTAAAATTGCGTATTAACGCATCATTCCACTTTGAAATGTTCATAGTATCCTGGAATTTTTCTTTAATGCAAACTAGTGCATTATAACGCCCATTAAAATAGGATAAGCCTTCGTGAGGAACGAGTAGATCGACCATTATTTAAACCGAAAGTTCCGATAGCAAACAGTTAACAAAAACGGCTGAAAACTAAACGTAGCTTATCTATGTGCACCAAGTATTATCCGGAAAAATTGAAGATAAACAGAAGAGTGAATTATATTTTTGTTAGCTAAGAACGGTAATCAAACGTTAATCGTTATTTCAGCGCATAATGGCACACATCATTTTTAGCATTCGGTAATTTTCCCAAAGTTCGCTCCATTAACGACCAGAATCATTATCGTGGCTATATATTTTATGGTTGTTGTTGATGATAGTCTTGTTGTATAAAACACGACCGACTTTGTCAAGTATATAGCGCTGTCACATGTATAGTGTCATCTTGAGGAGCAAGTCGATAGAATTCTTGTCTCTTCTTTTTTTGAAACTTATATAATATGCATGGATTAGCATTTTGCGTGCAAAAAACTGGACAGTAGGTATTGTATTCCCACAAAGGTATGTCAATATTGATTTCTATTGGAATTTGCACTGAGCAGCTTTATCAGACACTGGAGTGAAGTTGCAAGAATAATACATCAATTGGTCTCCCTAAATAGTGCTTCAGGGTGACAAATTGCTAGCAGCCAGTAGGAAAAAGATTTAATGATTCGATAAAACTCACCCCTGAAAAAAGTTTATTAAAGTCAATGAACATTTTTCCTCCATACATGCATTTTACCGAATACGAATAGTACATTTCCGTGTTTAAATTGTTCCGGTGTCAGGGCTTCTCGGTTGAGTCATTTCGGTGCTTTCAAACGTTTGACTGTCACCGCTTTCGATCCGAAAAATTGCAATGGCAAACGTAAAACGACTGAAAATCATACCAAAGATTGTTTGAAAAAGGTAAAGGGATGCAGTGTCACATATCGTGATTTTCTTCAGAAAACCTTAATTCCGTTGCAATATAATAGTTTTACAATTCGTTTTCTTTTTAAAAGTAGCAACAGTATTAAACCCGATATTGCTTATTAAACCGAGATATTACGTCCCATCTCAAGAGAGTAGGACCCAAATGAGTCCGAAATTTAACGGTTTGGCTTAGAACAAAACGGCTCGAAATTTCGACTCGAAATTTTCCAAAGAATCTACTGTTATAAGGAACGCTTACGTCTTTGAATCACGTACTCTGTGTAATCGAACCTAAATATCTGAGATCAGTTTTGGTCGTATATCCTTTAAATAAATGTCCAGTCTCGTAAATGCTACGAACAATATCCGAATAATTTGGATTTTCACTGATTTTGCAAATCAATTAAAAGCCCTCAAGAAAAAGAAAACTTTCTGCACCCAAAAGAACATATAGTCGATAGTTGCAGAACCGAAATGTCTATTACTGAATCGTTTGTATCCTCAGTGGGTTTATTGAGATAATAATTTTAGCACGCGATATGCCATTCAACAATAGGATTATCGCCGGGGGCTGTTCACAAATTACCATTCTACTCTTTTTTATATTAATTGACAGGAAAGTGCGGACACATCATCAAAACTAGACTTTTCCGTCAGATTGTGTATATCCGATGTAAGATTTGCCGTAGTTCACAGCACCTTGAATATTGCTTCAAATTGTAACCCTCAATAAAATATCTAACTAAAAAGGAAGTTTCTCCCGAGGGCCATAAAAGTATTGAATAATAAAGAAAACTTACGGTGTAAATCCAAAATCAGTTAATTCTTTTATTCTTCAATGGAGATTTTAACAAAGGGGTAAACCCGTACTACCATACAATAACCTCCGTCTTACGAGGCTGAAGGGAAAAGCATATCGTCCGGCTCGGTACTAGATTGTATCCGAACTAACTCAAAATTATAATTTTTCTCACTAAACTAGAGAAGGAGGAGGAGCATGTAACATGGAGGCTATAGGCCCTGCCAGATCCAAGGAGTAGAAACTCCAAGGAATCTGGCAGCCATGTTACAAAATGAATTGTTAAATTTATTTTCAACAGGTTTTTGGTTACTGCATAGCCGAAGGTAACTCAATCATTACGGACGAAGCCCTTTTGTACAATTCTGATAGAATAGTTGTTGGTCATCCCAATGTCTTTTTTAATGCACTCGTAAACCGACTGTCTAAGTAAGTATTAAAAATAACACATAATTATATTAATTCGTATAAAACAACAGCTATTTATCGTCGAAATAAATTTATTAAAAAAGCACAATTAAAGAGATCTAATCATTTAAAGTTCATTTTATCGAGATGGAAAATGCAAATGAGAGCGCGCGAGGATTTCTACTTAAATATTCAGTATTTAAAAGTAAAGATAAACTGATTCCATTCTGTATACAAATATTACGTTTATTGGTGGAAGTGACTGGTGAACAGTTTATAGTTTAAACCGCCAGGTACAGGGTCATCGAGAGGGAGTACAAGTCGGTCAGTTTTTCTGGGACCCGTTATTACAGATTGGGTAGTGCTCAATGTCTATTAGAAACAAAAACTCACTTCACCAGTCACCGCCTTGTCTCCATAAGCTCAAACTACGGGTCATAGATTTTTCATTTGTCGCAGCCACGAGTTATTTTTTAGTTTTATATCTCTTGAAAAAAAAAATTTAGTGTAACTATTGAAATATTTTTAATTTGTTTATTTTACCCAATTATAACGTGTTTTTATTTTTAAGATTTAAAAACAGTAATGCAACATGTAGGAATAATTTGCACATATTTTTTCGTATTTTATGTGCATTATTAGCGACCTTTTCTTAGTGTCATTTTAATTCAATAATAAAGCAAACCTGTTTGATATAGTGAAAGTACATTTTTTATACTAATCACAGAAGATGCTATTTTCAACGATTTAATAGTCATATTCCCTGGTTTTCAAACGGTAAAATCTATTTTGAATTTCCCTTTCGAATGGGACTGTTGAATGATAGAGGTAATTAATATGGGGAAGCCCTCACATAAGCATTTCCCGTATGAGGGGATTTCATAATAGCGGTTTCCCGAAATGGCAGTTACGCGTTTCAGCAATTACCGATACAGCGGCTCTCGTAAACGCGGCGTACCGTTACAGCAGTTCTCTAAAGAGCGGAAAAACAGATTTGCGAGAAACGACAGTTGTTTATTATGTTGTAAGCTGCCCCAGCTGGGTTATATGAACTCAAAAAGAACTAGGTTAGATATGGATAATTTGGTTAGGTTAAGTTGATTATTTCAACTAAATAATATTAGGTCAGGTCAGGTTAGGTTTTGTTTCGTTTGGTTAGACTTAAGTTAGTAATATTTTGGAAATAGTGTAACAATGTTATGCCTTTCTAAAATATTGTTGTTTATCTTCATTGACTTCCCAAAAAATTACTGTTTACATTTTTCTATTTCCGAAATAAAATAACATTTCTCGAATTATAGTATGCCTTTTCCAAATTTACAATTATCTACTTCCGAGATAAAATAAAATAAGCTTTTCCATTTCTATTATTTCCGTGGTACCTAAACCTTTTCCATTTCTATTATTTCCAAATTTCCAATTTCCATTCTTTAATTATTATGTCCGAAGACTATAGCAGGCCTAGGTCTGAGCTCCATTTCTTTTATTTTCTTATGTCCAACTAAGGACGTCTAGCTTCTTCGCTAGCCCTATAGCAACTTTTAGTACACATTTTAAGGGACATTTTTACCAAAAAAGATATACATATACCGTAACGTGCAACTGAGTAAACACACGATTTCGTGCTACCCTTGTCAACAACCTTCCTCTCAGAATTCGAAAGTGAAATGACCCGTTATAGTTTCCAAAATTCTCTTTTGGGCGCCCACTAGGTGTGAGTTTTATGTTATTTAGGGGGAGGAGTATCTTTTAGTACAAATCAGGGAAAAACATCCTAGTTTCTGAACCCGTAAAATTTTTGTAACTATTGTAGATTATTAAAAAGTGTTCTTTTCGGGATTAATTATTCCTCAATAGTGTAAGGGTATAAAATTTATAACAAGCTAACGTCATTAGGGAAGGCTATATTTAAAAAATGAACCATATATAAGAATCCAGTTAAGGGCACACCTTTTATTGGTATCTTACTGCAAACGCTACAGGACCATTCAATGCTCTAGAAAGCTAAAATAGGCCGGAAAAGAATTTGTTATACTTTGACTGTTTTGTAAATGCAATGGCAAGCTACCAATTTTAAATTCGGTATACCTTTGTTTGGCCGATAGCGAGCTTCTTCAGCTTGTACAATCCCCCCCTTTCTTTAATTTTCGATCATTTAAACACTTCACATCCCAAGAACATTAAATATACCACTGTAATCCCCAACGGTGCGTGAGACCACGATGTCACTCCAAGTCCAAAAAAAATAATGTCTTAAATTTGAAATACGAGAAATGTTAAGTTAGATGAGCTAATAGAGTCTTTAACGCTTGATTTAAAAAAGGTCAATGCTACTGATGTTAACGAAGCAGTACCACAATTGAACGAGTGTTTACTTTCAACTATTAATTGTTATATGCCTATTATTCACTATGGGAAATATATTAATTCTCCTCCATGGTTATAAAATGATATTAAACACACGATGCACCTCCGTGACATTGAGAAAAAGAAATATTACAACGATCCCTCAAGGATTGTTACCTACCGTATCCTATGGAATTCTGTCACTGCAAGAGTTAAAAACGCTAAAATCAATTATTTTAAGAACCACCTCCTCCAGTCTTCAAACCCAAAAACTATGTGGAAAAACCTTAAAACTTATATTCAATGTGAGAATCACACTATAACCGCCTGAAAAACAAACGATACTGATACTGTATTTACAGATAATAATCAAATAGCCGATCTTTTTAACAATCATTTTACGAATAACCAGGCGATAAAAAGTGCTTCCCCCGATCTCTCTATTTGAATGTCCACAGTTTGATTTCACTGAAATAACTGAAAGTGCTGTATTCGAACTCATAAAAAAATTACCCAATAGCAAAGCTATAGGCACTGACGGTATCTCTACAGCGTTTTTAAAGGGAACTGCTATCCTAATAGCCTTTATCATATGTCGACTTCTTAACTACTCACTCACTTCTGGGGTTTTTCCAGATATCTGGAAGGATACTAAAATAATTCATTATTTAAGTCAGGCGATCCTCTAATTTTAAACAACTATAGAGGCATTTCAATACTTCAAAGCACTTATAAGATCCTTGAAAAGAGGGTATATACCCAGTTAATGAATTATATTATTGAGAACAAACTTTTTCACAAGATGCAATCAGGCAATATACCAGGTCATTCTACAAAAACCGGCACTCTTAACTTACACGAACGAATACTTAATGGCATAGAGGAAGATAAACTCGTAGGTGTTGTTTTTATTGACTTATGTAAGGCATTTGATTGCGTTAACCATACTATACTTTTGAAAACTCTTGAAGACTCAAATTTAAGTCAAAATGTAATCAATTGGTTCCGTTCTTATTTGGCGAGCCGTAGACAACAAGTTTATATCAGTCGATATCCCTCCCCTTTTGAACGCATTAAGTGGTTGATGTAGGCGTTCGATCATTCCGTTTGACTGGGGATGGATAGCGGTTACTTGCTGGTGTTTCGCCCCCAAATGGTCTGCAAGCTCCTTTAAGAGACAGGAAGAAAACTGTCGTCCGCAATCAGAATATATGCTATTTGGACATCCGTAGCGTGAAACATAACCATCGTAAGAGGCTCTGCAGACACTCTCGGCGGTGAAACTCGTAATCGGGAGTGCCTCAGGCCATCGAGTAAAAAAGAATCTATGCAGGTGAGCAGGTAAGAAAATCCTTCTGATGGAGGTAGAGGTCCGACCAGGTCGACATGGGCGTCTGAGAATCTCTGCGTAGGTCCTAAGAAATGACCATGTGGACTGATTGTGTGTGGTCCAATTTTGTTCCTCTGACAGGGTATGCATTAAATGGCCATTAGAAAATTAGGTGAAGATGAAGAATTTTCCTTCCATAGGTGTTTATTTGTGTCCCATTTGCAGCAAATATTTTAAAATCACATTTCGAGTTATGTCCCTCTTGTTTAGTGGGTGGAATGACTGACATATCAGCGCCGGTGTCGATTAAGTCATTATGTTTTTAGGTTTTGTCGTATATGAAAAGGCGATGCGAGTTCTGGCCATTGAAATCGGTCGTCGCCATATCCAATCGGCCTTCTAGTTTTCCGGGTCCATTCGCGTGTGTGATGATTGGTTCCGAGTCCATGCGAAAGGAACCTGGCATTTGTTTGCTTTTTCACGGAATCAGAAGTGGTACAAACAGAGCTTCCCTCTAGATTGTGAACGGTTTTGTCCTCTGCCACGACCATCCCTGTCATGATACTGAGCACGACCTCTGGTGAATGAATCAAACTTTTGGTTAAATTCCTCGATTTGTTGAGCAAGGCGCCGAACAGATGGTGGTTCTTCGGCCTCTGGGTTATTTGCACTAACAGCTGATATTTTGGTTGGGCGGATGGTCTCGACGATTTTATCAACTTGAGCGGCAATTTTGTCAAGGTTTCTTTCGTTGCTCATGACTAATATACCTCGGACTTGCTCAGAAAGTTGGTCCATGAACATTGATTTTAGTATAGAATCATTGGCTTGTGAACCAGCTTGAAGACGCATCGTTTGTAGGAAGAGTTATGGCTTCTGGTCGTCGCCAATTTGCATTCCGCTTAGTAGTTTGCGTAGCCTTTTTTCGTCCTCATCGCAGAATGAAGAGATTATTAGCGCCTTTAAATAATTAGGTATGCGAGAGGCAACTTAATTCACCATTGGCAGGCGAATGGTAAATTAACCCACCAATTTAAGACGGATGGTAACTTAATTCCCCATTGGTAGACAGGTGGTAACTTAATTCACCATTGGTTGGCAGGTGGTAACCTAAATCACCATTGGTTGGCAGGTGGTAACCTAAATAACCACTGGTTGGCAGGTGGTAACCTAAATCACCATTGGGTTGGCAGGTGGTAACCTAAATCACCATTGGTTGGCAGGTGGTAACCTAAATCACCATTGGTTGGCAGGTGGTAACCTAAATCACCATTGGTTGGCAGGTGGTAACCTAAATCACCATTGGTTAGCAGGTGGTAACCTAATTCACCATTGGTTGGCAGGTGGTAACCTAATTCACCATTGGTTGGCAGGTGGTAACCTAATTCACTATTTGTAGGCGGGTGGTAACTTAATTCACCACTGGTAGGCGGGTGGTAACTTAATTGACTTATCCTGTAAGAATTTTTATTTGAAGATTTTTCGCTTGATATAAGTAATAAACTACAGCAAAGGAATGTCTGTCGAACCTTGAATCTTTTCTTAGTCTTACTCTTTTTACGAGTTTTTTTATGCATCAACGGTTTTTATCGAGATATAATTTCTCGCTATTTTGGCCGTTTTTAAACTAAATCAATCAAATCCTTTTCGTTTATTATTGTCAGTGGTCCAGTAATAGTGTAGTTCAAAAATCCATATATCGAGCACTGTTCCGTTTTCCCTCCTATTTACGAGGCTTTAATTGATTCACGCAGCGCACAAAAGTCGTTAGTTTCTTCAGTTTGTATTTAACTTCTTAAAATCAATATCTATATTAAACGGAGGATAATGTTACATTCAACATCTCGAATAATGCTACAGACTGGGGTTGAAGACACAGTGGCGTAGCGTGCCATCTCGGCGCCCGGGGCGGGAGACCCATTTTGCCGCCCCCATTCAATACGTAATTAAAATTAAATTTCGAGACATCATTTCACAGGCAATGAGGTATCTTTTATTGAAGGTAAAATAGGATCAGCGGTTTTACAAACGGATTCTACGGCCTTACGAGCAGCGAAGTCAGAAATAACTTTGTCAAAATCAATATTTGCAGCCAATTCATGTTCAATCGACAATATAGCCAAGTTTGATAGGCTAGTGGAGCTCATAGTGGATCTGAGATAATTTTTGATTAGTTTTAACTTCGAAAAACTTCTCTCACAACTAGCGACACTAATTGCCATAGTAAAATATATACGAATCAAGATGACTATATTTGGAACCGAAATTCCCAGATTCAGTTTTTGAATGAACTGGAAGAGCTCCGGTGGTCCTTTTCCCCTTATATCTTCCTCTGATTCAGAACTGGCGACAAACTGCCGGAGACGCTTCCGCTCGATCTGAAACTCGTCCTTGTCGATGTCTTCTAATACATGGGAAAGATCACACTCGTACTTGCTGTACAAAAGTTTTGCTGGCGTCAAAAATCCGAACTTGTCCGCTATTTCTTGAACTTGCTGAAATCGAGTCGTCATTTCGTGAATGATCTTGTCAAATGATGCAAACACCTCTCGACGGAGTTCCTGCTCGTGAGACAAAGCTGCATCTGCGGATTCATCGCCAGGCATGCGTTTTTTCCTGCGAATTCTTTTCGTTTTGAGTTCGATTCCGAGTTTTTCGCAGAGAGTCTTAGCAAAGTCGATTGCGGCTTGGACGAAACGGTCTCTGCTTTCCACTAGGACAGCTTTTAAAGAGCAGTTTCTGAGCACACTTATCCACACTCAGTCCTCGTTGCTGCAGGTAAATCTGTGCGTCATCTACTTCAGGTAGCACTGCAGCCCAAAAGCCAAGAAAAGTGAGGAAGTTGAATGACTGCATGGCTGTCAGAAGAAGACTGGCTCCCGATCTTGTTTCGGAAGTTTGAGATGAATCCGTCAATTCTTCGAGTACCTCAAGAACTTTCTCAAACTTATTTTTGAGCGTCTTGACAGCTTCATGTCTAGCGCTCCAGCGCGTTTCAGTGACTCGTTTCACTGCTTCACCTGTGACAGCAACCAAAGCGTTCCACCGAGCAGTTGATACAGAAAAGAAGGTAAACAGCTTCTCCAGAGTTCCAAAAAACGTCACGGAATTCACTGATTCAGAAGCAGCGTGTACCCCAGCCAAGTTGAGTGAGTGGTTTGTGCATGCAACGAATGTAGCTTTCGAATTCAGTGCTTTAACCCGGGCTTGAACTCCATTGTGGATCTCTGACATTGTGGCAGCGTTGTCATAAGCCTGTCCTCTCAAATTCTGTATGTCCAGTCCGTCTGATGTTATCTTCGCGATTATATCGTTGCTGAGATCTTCTGCATTTTTTCCTTTTGGTTCGAAGAAGTCGATGAAAGATTCTACCACGGCGACCTTATCTCCTTCGATATGTACGTATCGCAGAACCTGGCTCATTTGGCCTTTGTGGGAGATGTCTGGTGTACTATCGAAGATTAGGCAATAATATTTAGCTTCTTGAATACGACGGATGATGGTGGATCGAACTTGCTGTCCCAGTAAGTTTATAAATTCATTCTGGGTTTCTGGAGATAGATACGAAACTGGGACTCTTGCTCCCAGCTTTATCTTTGTCAGGTGTTCCATTAGAAGAGGATCATATTTAGCTAGGAGGTGCACTAACTCCAGAAAGTTCCCGCGATTGCCACTATCATCTCCTCGAAAGTCTTCTCGATGTCCTCTGAAGGCCAGATTCTGTTTGGCTAAGAACTCGATAATATTCAGCAACCGGTACAGTAAATCCCTCCACTTCTTCTCCTCACTTTCGAAAACTTCTTGTTGTTTGTGATCGATGGTTGCTTTACGGTTCAGGCGAACTTCCAACTCCTTCCATTTCAAGAAGCTCTGCTCATGGTCCAGGCTGTTCTCATGGTCTCCGATTCTTGGATTTAGCTTCCACCATTTGTTGAATCCTTGTTCTGATGCGAAGTTCGAGCCGGAATTGCCAAACAGCTTGCAACAGAAACAATACAAGGATTGTTTCGAAGGCGAGTACACCATCCATGTTCGGAGAACCTTTTCACCGTTAGATAATGGTTTGTAGAACCACTCTCTGGTTAGTTTTCGGGTACCGCCTTTCGTTGAAGTCCCTGAGCGAACAACATCGGCAATTGGTTTAAGTTCAGATCCTTCCCGTCTTCAGGAGACGGGAAGGATCTGAACTTAAACCAATTGTGACCACTCTTCAACCTGCCTCAGATGATCTACCGCAGATGATCTTTTGTAAATACAAAGACGTAGGTGATTTGAAGTGTGAATATAACAGTAACCCAGCCTTATACATAGTGCCCCTTCGAAATGAAATAAAATCTCTAAAGGAGCTCAGTTCTGCCTATGGGTATGTAATTCATAATTATAATTTCAACGGAAGTAGCTTATCAATAATTAGCAATAACAAAAATTATTATGCACTGGAACAAATAGAGAGATAATGTTTCAACTTACGGTTTTTGGGGTAACGATTTCAATGCGAATTGTGTCCCTTTAAAGCAAAGGGCGGCTCCGTTGATGCCCCTTAAAGATGGCTTTTCTACTACACAGTGGTTAAGCTTTGTAAAGGCTAGTTAAGCCAAAGGCAGGAACCAATGGGACCTAGTGCATTAGGTCTGATAGATTCCTGCCTTTGGCAATGTAAAATTCGTGTCGAGAAGATAAGCTAGCATGCAAGAGGTGATATGTAGCCGTTTGTTACTTGAAATGTCCGCGGCAAGGATGTGACTAGTCAGGTTTCAGGACGTGACTAATCAGGGAAGGAATGAGGTTTACTTGGCAGGTGGTGGGGGTTAAGTCACCTCCGGCGGACATGGGGCAGTCGGCACGTATAGGCTAGGATCGCCGACGTGTTTCGTACTCCCTCTAACTTTGTAGAAGCTTGGCTTACGAGAGTGCACCACACTCCCGACTAATAACGTTCTTATTTGTTAAAATTGTTCCCTCCAGTTCTATGAACTATGAAGCAGTCGATAGTCAGGTACCTAAACCACAACCAAGCACTCACAGCCATGATCGAGCAAGCTACTTAGTCTAGTTATTCCACTGTTACAGAAGAACAATTTTAGAGGCATCAAAATTTGCGTGAGACCCCAAAATGGCAATGAAAGAAATTGTATATGTTGGAAATGACCGATATTTCAAATATAGGTAAAAATAAAATTTGCCAAATCCTAAATGCTATATCGTTGATTTGAAAATGAATAAAATATTATAGGTATGCTCAAGAGACGGCTATTAATTATACGACAAGAGGGGTGAGTTTATAAATATTCGGTGGCGTAATTGAAGCAGTGTCTCGGAATTAAGATGACAATTTCATTTCTTGTTAGTATTCGTGGGATGATGACAACTTTAAGGCACAGTACGAGTTCACCGCGGAGTATTTTAAACGATTCCTCAACCTAAAGTAAATTTCACACTCCGAATATTGATTAAAGGGATACTTTCTTTTAATTTCATTGCAATAAATCCTTATAAGGTTAATTTATTTCGATAGATAGACAAATAAGGATTCTGAAAATATATATGTTTTTATATTTTAGTTTTATTAATGATTTTTAAATTACGATTAAAAGATCCAAAATGCTATTGCTTTGCGATCATGAGGACACCTGGTGATACAGAGTCGAACCACCGAAAAACGTTACTAGTTCGTCTCTATCAATTTCGACAGCATAAGTCTCTTAGGCTCCGTAGTGTTTTTCCTACTGGTAGGGGGATTCATTCTGTGAGCGCAGTATGATACAGATTGACGGGAGTTCCGTCACTACGCGGCCCCGCGGGGTAACTTTCGCCACGGGCACGGCATCGGCGATCCCATACGTTCGCCGAGGCTTAGTGAGTTTAAACCAATTATTATCATTGCACCGTTTCCGTTAGAACTTAAACACTGTTTATTTCTTAACGTGGTTTTAATTTTACTCTCTCGGTTACTAGGCATTTTATTTTAATAATAAATCACAAAATATTCTAAAACTCGTCCATCGTAGTTTATTTTACACGTTAACTCCATAGAAGCGTAAAACTCAAGGCGCCAAACATTACAACCATGGAGCAACTGCTCATGCACGGCCATAAGTGTGAAAAGGCTAATTCTCGTTCCTACTACTTTTTACTCCTAAAACGACAGTTTTCATTCCAACTACTAGCAACCAATCAGAGGCCGAACTTTACCTACGTAGGTAATGGGTTGAAAATGGCGACCGATTTTAAATCTGGCGTTCAAAATTTAAATTTTTATTCACGTTTATTTTAAATAATAAATGTTTCTCGCGATTTCTACTGACCCCCATGTTTTTAGGGGGGGTTAATTTATAGAAAACCAATGTTAGTTTGACCAACTCAGATAAATCCATTCTATCCCTTTAAAAAAAGGAAATTGTAAGACATTCGAGAACATAAACTTTACACGGGAAATATGGCAAAACAAATTTTAGTAATCCGTCCTTGCCTTTCAATCATATAGATTGTACGTTCAATATTAAATTTGAAACGCTTAGTAGAGACGAGTAATTGACTTTTGTTTAAAATGGAGATCTACTTCCGAAGTCAAGCTCTGTGGTATCTTCCCATTGCGTAGAACTCCATTAGACCGAATCCCGCCAATGTTTTTAATGAATTTAGCCCAACCGCAGGTTAGGTATTTACAATTCAAACGACGCTCTTTGTCGAATTAAGCGAACCCAAAATGCTATGTACTTTAATTTCTATTAATGTCGTTTTTTAATGAAAGCGTTTTAAATACATTTTTACTGCCTTGGAAACGCCACTATTTGACGACTAATCGACTATGCAACAAAATGATAATAAAAACGACCTCGGGAAGTTTTCAACACCGTGTGTTCTAAATATATATACGGAAAAAGTGAAAATTGGACTTGACTATTTGGTCAGGCGTTAACATTGAACAAAGACGCTTTCATCCAATAAAACGTTCTTGATCAAAACCAGGTTAGGTTAGGTTAGGTTTGGTTTACTTAGGTAAGGTTAGGAGGACGTCTCTTCCTCTTTTGAGCGGTTATACACTTCAAGTACCGTAAAACGGCTGGCTTAAAGTATTTTCATGATGAATATAACGTAAAAAATAAATCAATATAAGCAATTGGTTTTATTATCTCATATATTTCTGATTTATTATTATTTTGTTCTTATAATCCTTAGTTTTAAAATAATAATTTAAAAAATGATTGGATCTAGTGTTCATTTTACGCATGCCTTAAATTGTTTTAAGTTAATTTAATTTTATTTATTTAAATTCCATCGGGAAAACCCGAAGTGCGGGTTTTTCGGTGCAGTGGGATTGTCCCATTGGACAGAATCGTAAATCCGCCAAAGTGCGGGTTTTTCGGTCGAATGGGATTGGGTAGTACCCAACGGGTACGGTTGATTGGGATTCGGCGCAATGCTACTGAAGCAATTTCTATTCGCACACAGTAATAGACCGATAAAAATATTCGCCTACTAGTTGTTTTACCGCAATACACACCGTCTAGAGAAACTCAAAACTATGGTCCTTCATGATTTGTCAGAATATGAGGGCAACTTAGTAGAGCGTTTTAACCTAATAACGCTATATCTAGTTGGACGAAAAAAGAACGTGTTGCCAGATGTTTTTCAATGTTTTTCAAGGTTTTCCGACTTGGCAGGAAAATGAGGCCTTATGTATGTTTCTGGATAAAGCAGACTGGTCACGACTCTTCTCGTAGTATTATAATATACTCGTTAGACTTGTAGAGTTGTAGGCTGGCGTGTCCGAGGCTTAGCCTCTACTTTGAAACTGGTAATTAACAACTTAAATATCGATAGAGAAGGTGCTAAGCCTTAACTGCGTTGTTTATAACAACAAGGACTCTAAGCATACGTCAAGTAAAAAAAATATAAAATTGTTTTTCGTAGTTCAAGGATTTCAAGTAGCATCGAGAATAACATGACCCGATGCCTGCATTTCCAAAATCCAGTGCTAATGAGGGAAAAAACTTACAGGCGAATTTTTTATTGGTCTATTTATTCATTTTTACCATAAGTTTGTGATAACGTTTCCCCTAAGTATACAGGGCAATGTTAAAAACTATGAGAAATTAAACTAAGCTTACGGGATGTTATAAACTAAACATCTTATTGTAATTATATTTTATCGATGACTTTTAGGGTGGATTTCATAAAGAGAAATATCATTACGGACGTTGGTAATATATACTATAATTTGGAGGTATGCGAGTTTTAAACACTGTATAAAAACCGAAATTCGAAGAACAAAAAATTAACACACTGGTTTTAGAAATCTCACATTATCGAGTACCCTTTGACGGGCTCATTTTTCGAGAATCGACTGGATTATATCACTCCTTCTCTGACGTGCGAAACAAACAAAATGATTATCGTGTCCCACCCGAAGCTGTCAGTAACGTCTACTTCCTGGTCCTTCTTAAATATGGACATCGAAGTAAATTCCACTCAATAAGAAACCACTCTGTATCCAGTTCATTGAATTTCTATCTTGGTTTAATTAGGTTGAGATATTAATGGTGGCAACCTTGGTACTTCTTTCATTTTTGCTCGTCATTGACTCCATCGTAACCAACAAATACAAATCGTTATCCACCAAAAAAGTCGTCAAGAAAATGACCCAAGAAACCCTGGAAAATGTCTGGGAAAACGCCTCGCTATTGTGCGGCGAAGGTGAACGATTGCTCGTCTATATTTGAAAATAATTTATGTCATAATAAGAGAATCAATCAGCACAGGGATAGATTAAATTTTAGAAGTATTAATGGAGAACGGTTAGTGTTTGATTCAGTCCGACTCATAGCTCAGTAAGGAGACCCTCCCTCTAACACGTAACGAAAAGTTTAAATTATCTTATAAGCTTACTTGAACTACGTATTGATGACGTTGCTGGCGGGGACGGCGAAAAATACGTAATTCCTTTTTACATCTGTCGCTATGACCCGCCTCTTCTTTCATACCCCCCGTCCCGAGGAAGGGTGGTCCGGGACTTTGACGCGCGTCCAGATTACTCGGATCTCCATTCCTACTTCTAAAATTAAATCTATCCTTGATCAGCAGTAATAGTTTTCCTCTAAATTACGAAGGGGGCCGTCGTGTTAATCAGACATAATGCAAATGAGATAATTCTTTTATGTAGGGATTCCAGTAATTTTACCACACATTACTTGTCGTCTTCTCGCTACGTCGTGGCTGATCGGAGTAACATTCATTCTGTTTTTCTTGGGTTGTTTCATGCGCACGGAGTTCTCGACGGAAAGTTACAATTGCATCGAAACGCTCTCGGACTTGATGAAATCGGGGATTAAACCTGCTATACCCTTTTTTACCGATTTCCAATATCTTATGGTAATATCTTCGTGTTATATCCTCTATTTTTCTGATGTCATTGTTGTATCTATAGGCAACCAACGATCCGGTTGTTAAAGAATGGCTTGACAAATTCGATTTCTACAAAGAGTTGTACAGCTCCCCATTCAGTTATCAAAAGACCGATGGGTACATTCCTATTCTTTCGATGAAAAGAGCTCTGATCATAAACGAAGACATGCTGATTTCAATTATGGAAACCTTATTGAAAGATCCCAAGAATAAACAGTTCTTGGTGGAAAAAGGAGGATTTTACTTTTCCCAGCAAGATCTTAAACTCGACTATAGATACCTCATTTTCAACACCTCTTGGATCAGAACCAAGCCACAATTGAACGCCCAACTGTTGTCAGTACGAATTTACGAATTTTATTGAATAATGATAAAACGGGCTTTAACTCTGTTTTATTACAGGACTGAACCGATGTTCGAAAAGCAAGTTTTCAAGTATCAGAAATTAACTTTCGATTACACAGTAGAGCAAGTAACATGGAAGAAACCGTTGAAAAGCACGGTTGCCTTGGACCTCAGTAGTGTCAGCGTTCCTTTCTACTTTCTTCTCATGCTGTGGTCAGCAACAGGAGCCGTTGTCACCGCGGTATTAATCTTCAACTAACTTCGCT
Source organism: Phalangium opilio (assembly GCA_019434445.1). NCBI lineage: Eukaryota > Metazoa > Arthropoda > Arachnida > Opiliones > Phalangiidae > Phalangium > Phalangium opilio. The sequence continues at coordinate 210,649 of JAEQBA010001684.1, forward strand.
TAAATGCTGAAAATGAAGTAAGTCACAACACGGAATCGAAAATTCACAAATTATGGTTCTACTTCAAAATCTGTTACACAATCGAAAAAAACACCGTATTTATGAGTTTGACTAGTACGGAAATAGTACACTTGCAGTTAGCGTTTGAAATTTAAACAAAAGCACAAATCGATTTGGAATTTCTTGTGAAATATAGATACAAATAAAAATTAGCTTTTTCAGACCTAAAATGTTATCGTTGATTTTATACATGGTCTTGTCATTAAATACATATAACTTTGGCACTAAATCAGCTTATACGACAATAATTGCCACTTTATTGAATAACCGGTCAATCACAATGTGCCTTTAAATGAGATAAACAATTGACCTTAACTTTTGAAGTGATAAGTATTCCCATAGAAAAGCTGTCCATTTTCATGTTAAACATTTGTATATCCACCCTTAATATTTTTAATAAATTACCAAAATTAGCAGCACACAAAATATCATGAATGAGTCCTAGTTTATGGTACAAAATTACGGTAGAAAATTTAAACCGATCCCAAAACAAGAAGAGTTTTGCATAGTTTTTGGAAATTAGGTTCGAGTAAATACGAGGAGAGAAAAGGTATACCATGAAATGAATCAATAATTATAATCTAAGCTTTGTCTCTGAAGGGATATCCACACTATGGCTATGGCTTGTTTACAGGTGGGTCCATTTACAATGCATAGAGGGGTGCAGGTGGCTAGCCTCTATGCTGTATACTAAATATTATTACCGTTAACCTCTGCAAGTTTTGATGGAAAGGAGAAACCAGGTTAGACCGCAGAGGAAAACTTCTTTTAACAAGCGGGGAGAGAACTTGCAAACTCAAGGCAGAAGGATTTGTCACCCGGTGCCACAGTCCGGGATTGAACGCGGGATCCTCTTGCTGCGAGACGAAAGCGCTAACCGCTACCCCGCCCCACCTCTTTTATTGACAATATACCAATTTAAGTTTTATTTTGTCCTTTTCATTATTTTCACTATTTATTCAACAACAAGGGGTGCTTTGATGCCGCGTGGTCGAGACCTCCCTCCTTATTTCCAATCGGGACGCTTTCTGCTTCATCGGGCACTGAGAATGTTTTTAGCCACATCGTAGTATACGATGATGCTCTTAGTTTAACCCCGAGCCGTAGTAGTAGTAATAGTAGTGGTTGCTTTCGTTATTGTTATTACCTCTCCGAGTGACGTATCTCACGGAGAAGTTCTAATTTCGACATGTCTGTCTTTGTGTCTGTCTGTTGTTACACCCCAGGGGTTCGCGTTCGAAGTTTGCAAATCGGAGCAAATGTGTTCTCAATTTCCGGACCGCATTTTTATTTCCGGAAATTTGGAAAACTGTATTACTCTTACACTGGCTATTACTCCATTGTCTGTCTAACACCACCGAATTCTGGTCTTTTATGCATCCCACATGGACACCAGTCTGTACTTACTGGCTTCTAAATACCACCATCATCCGGTATTTTGTCCTTCCCACATGGACATTAGTCTGTTCTTTATTTTCATTGGGTTCCTAGCATAATAAACGCTGGCCTTTTCCAAAAAAATTTTATATCTATTAAGATACTTGAGTAGTAATCATCTGCTTTTTCCAAAATATTGCTTGTTTTATAGGTCAAGTCAGGTAAGGTTTGGTATAGTTAGGCTAGGTTGGGTTCGTTTATGGTTTGGTGTCCTATATAGGGTGTTTCTGATAATCATGTCATAAATTAAAGGGTGTGTTCTTTAGGACAAACTGAGTGAAAAGTGTCAAAGAACATGGGGTCTACAACGCTTAGTTTCGGAGGTGCGGGCCCCCAAACATTGACCCCCAAAACGTGAAAAATGTCACAAATGTGGAGTAAGAGATATCAGCTTGCTCATCTTGTTTAGACAATTCCAATACCCTCCCATCTTAGAATTCTAATGAGTCATTTTCTACCAGAAGCGTATTATTAAAGACAGAAGTGTGCAAGGACTGGTTTATAAAAGTTGGTCCAAAGTGACAAAAAAAGAAGAGTTTACAGTTAATGTATCTTTTATTCGTACATGTACAAAGTTAGCAGAAGTTTTAGAGGTATTGTTGAAAATTCCCACCATTAGCATTAATGCAAACATGTACCCGTCTAACGAACGATTCTTGGACATGTTGAAAGATGCCTGGTGTGTTTCGGATTGTTTCACACCCTTCAAGTATTCGTTGTCGCAAGTCGTCCACATCTCGGACTTCACTCTTGTACACCAAGTCCTTGAGATGACCCCAAAGGTAGAAATCACACGGATTCAAATCGGGAGATCTCGCCGGCCACGCAACTGGTGCTCCTCGTCCAATACACCTCAAAGGAAATGTAGCGTCGAGATGTTCTCGAACCATGCGGCTTAAGTGTGGTGGTGCCCCGTCTCGCATGAACGACATGTCACGTAGCAATGCTAACGGTATGTCCTCAATTAGTTGCGGTAAAGACTCTCTTAAAAACTCGAGATATGCCTCGCCATTTAGTCTGGGTGGTAGAAAATGAGGCCCTAATAAATGTGAGCCGACAATTCCGCACGCACCACACATTTAAACTAAATTGAACTTGGTGACTCCTAACAGTTGTTACATGTGGGTTTATCTGACGCCATTCATGGTCGTTGTCATAGTTCAAAATACCATTCCGGGAGAAAGATGCCTCATCGGTAAATAAAAGAGTGCGTGGGAATAGAGGATCTTCAACTCTAGCCACAACCACCGGCAAAAGTCTAGGCGTCTAGGATAATCTGCAGGGTTAAGAGTTTGCACCTTCTGAATGTGATGCGGGTGAAACTGATGTCATTTTAGAATTCTCCATACTAAGACGTGATTGACGCCTAACTGTCGTCCAACTTGTCTGGTACTAGTCATCCTCGAACATGGTAAGAACGTCTTGTTCGATGTCCGCGATGCCTTCTTGAAGATCTCGTTCCCGATCATTTCGTAGTTGTAATTGACCCGTGTCCCTCAAGCGCCGGTCAACTGCCTCGAATGTTCGTCTATCCGGTACGCGACGTTGCGGAACTTGTTCCTGATATTGTCTCCGTGCCTCCATAGAATTACCCCGCGCAAGTCCATACATTAGATGCATATCCGCATATTTTGCATTAGTGTACGCCATTATGTCACTACTGGAGGTTTAAGCGACTCTGTGACTTTTTGAACAACAGCATCGTACTTTATACCAACCGACCGCAATTTTTACGATCTGAGTAAAATCTTTATATTTCTGATTGTTTTACGTTCACGTAAAAATCATATCTGGCCTATGCTACATTTTCTTGGAGGTGGTTTGCACAAGGAGGAGTATTCAGAAATTGCAAGCTCTTAACCATGCAGATTATCTTAGACGCCTATTGTTTGGGGCTAGAATTGAAGACCATCACAATGACCATGAATGGCGTCAGATAAACCCACATGTAGATACTCAAAGTCAACTACTACAGATTTCATGCTTTTTAGAAGATAGTTTCCTAAATGATGATTCTGCTAATGGTTGCAATGCGGTTTATATACGTTTCAAAGTCCTTTCAGACGTTTCAAAGTCCTTTCATTCATTATATTAGCTATAGCGTATTAATCACATGATGAAGGGGGTGGTATGCTGAAACAGGTATGACAATAGCTCTTAAAAGGACCAATCGTTGCCCCTAATTAACAGTCGGTCCTTGCTATAGTGATTACCAGAAGAAAGTTAAGGCCTAGACTCCGTCGGCTAAATCAAGCATTATCCGTAATAGGCATAGTGAACCAAAGAGGAAATAATTGAGACCCGATATGAAATAAACTATGGGTTTTGATTTTCGTGTCTGTAACGAAGAGACATTAACGGTTCAGAGTGAGCCGAAAGTTAAATCCACATTTAAGTGATAGATACTAGGTCCTCAATATAATTATTGAGGATATATAGAAAAAGATTAAACGCTTTAACCTTTACAAATGCCCTTGTCAATATCTCGCAAATTTGAACTATTCCTTTACGGTTTTTCTCATTGGCTGATGGACCTTTGTTTAGAGTAAATTTTGTTTGAAAATGTAGGCCCTCGTCTCGACTCAGAGAGGTTTATTTCGGTTTCCCAACTTGTTATCGCTTCAGTTGGCAAATCGGAGCAAACGTGTTTGCAATTTCTGGACCGCATTGGCAGTTCGGTATTTATTGGCTTATAAGAACAACACCATGCACATGTCTTTCGTGTATACCAAGGTTAAATTTTTGTAGAAATCGTTCCCACGGTAGACTTGGTGTTAACAAACGAGAGCCAATTGGCCTCTAACTGACATAGTAAAAAAATTAATGTTAAATGTGATGTCACGCATCGAAGAACCCCTCCCTCCCCTCTTGTCATGGACCGTCATAAACTTACAAACCCCCTTCCCCATAAGAGTGTGACGTAGTTTATGGACGGTCCCTTACCATTGAATGACATGAAAAGAACTCTTACAAAACCATTATATTTTCTTTTTTGCAACATATTAAATGAAAACATGGGGATTTCCATTAGATCGAAGTGCCGCGCCTTGGGCGGTTTACGAAATGCGGTTAAAAGTCTCCAGGGGCTGCACTTTACGAAACTGATCTTAGTAATTTTTTTCCGATAAACGATTTGAAGTTTTATGTAAATATAAGGGAAAGTTGAAATACGCTATAATTCGTGACATTTCCTTTGATATTATTGTAAAATGATGTTGTAAAGACCAATTTATATCTAATTCAGAGAGAATAAGCATGTTAAAGTAAATTGTTGAGATATTATCGGATTTTAAAGAAGGTTGAGTTAAATTTTTGTGGGTAATGTAATTGAAATACGTAAAAATTCTCAAAACGTATTAGGCAAACTGTCAGGATTGAACACCTTTAATTTCATCTTGGATAATCCAGCGCAAGTAGTAGGGACTATACAAATAGCCACGGATCCAAGATGGCCGCCACCCCAAGATGGCGGCCAGAACCTCATCCACCAAACTTGCAAACAAAGATTAAGCTAAACTCCTACCTGATCAACCCTACCTTCCAGCATGCTATGACTCTTTAGAGGGGTTTTACCCATTTTTTCCCCAAAACAAGCTCGGCTTAACCCTCGGAGGCTGTAGTTCTTTTAATAAACCAGTCTAGTTATTTTGTAAGATTCTTGTTTGAATTTCCCGCCATAAAAAATAACCTCTAAAGTATGTCTGAGAAACAAAGACAAATATATAAATAAAGATTTTTTAATAACAAATACCAAATAATATATACAATAAAATAGAGAATAACAAGAATATAAATAGAGAATAGCAAGAATATAAATATAAACAAAAATTAAATTAAAACCAGAAATATTTACCGCTACTTTTACCGCTAATGAAAACCAGTCTTTAAATCGAAATTTTGAAGGTAATTGTTTTTATCTCTGGCGTAAAAAGCATCTTGCTCAAAGTGACATTTTGATTTTCAAAACTTGATATTTTAGTCGAAATCTTAACTGAAAGCCGGTCTTTAAATCGTAATTAGCGCCGCGTTTTATTAACAATTTCACGACATCAACGTGGCATTCACTCTAGCGGGGCGTCGGCCACTAGCTTTTTTCAGGCACTCTGGTGGTACATGCCTCCATTGATTCATGAAGATCTTGGGCATTTCGGCTCCGAATCCTATCCACGTTGATCGAGCGAACAGCTGTTAAGTTTGAGAAGGACATCAAAGTCAAGGCCTCACTGAAGAGAACGTGCTCCAGTTGGTGCAGGGTACGCAGAACCTTATGCGGTGGCAGGGCTTGTCGGGTTGTACGGGCCATGTCCTATAAAATTCTTCGTTGACCCTTTACCTCCCGAAGGAAGTTACATCCGAGCCACTGTGGGGCCTGGTCGTCTTGTTCTGGTCTGGTTGTTTGAGCCAGAACTTCTCCTTCATTGCAGTGTCAGCCCGACCTTGCGAATGAAATCGAACCACAACCAAAAAGCTTTGCTCGTGCATTCTGATGGCTGAGGCGACTTCACACAAATTTTACGCAACTTTCAAGAGACCAATGGAAAACATGTCAAATTAAGTCTTGCCGCGGAAGAAGTAGCAGGACTTAACTTAAATTCGATTTTCCTTCATTGCAATAGTCCGTTGTATGGACGCAAATGACGCTGCAATGAAGGGCGATTCATGAACTTCCTCAACATTATTCCACCTGGTTTCTTAGTCCGGGACCAAATTCTCCGGATTTCGGACGTAAATCTCCTGCATTTGGTCCGGAACTATGGCCGATGTTGAGTGGTGGGCCGAAAAAATGCGACTTCACACAAATTTACGCAACTTTTTGTGCAGCCACATGTAGCAAAGCAGAGATTGCACTGAAAAGCTACGTAAATCGAGTACATGAATCGAACTTGGTCTCTTTTCAGGCTATTCCTGAAAAAAGACAGTTGGAATAATCGAACTTGGGCTCTTTTCCTTGGTCTCATTTCCGTTGGAAAATTGAGTTTGGTCTTTACTCACCCAACAAAAGCGGCACGAGTTAAAGCAAGACATCTTTAGTTGGACTTTTAAGAGCATAGCTGAGCAACTGATAACTTTCTTCACGAAACACGGAGCTTATATACTAAATGACCGAGAGCAGATTTAATATTAAACAATTTCTCTAGATAAAAAAATTTATTTTTTAAGGACCACACCCTGTCGACCACACCCTGAAACGTACTATTAAAGCCGAACGTCTTATATAATAACCGCTTGAAAACAGGTTGAAACCGGCTCAATCTAACCAGGGCGTTGTCTTTTTTATCGGAATCGGGTAAGGTCAATTACCTAGCTACGTAGATTTTTCAAGGGTAACGACTTTTAAAAGTTTAAGAATTTTTAAAGTTTTTTTGATGAAGATAAACGGCGTGTATTTTAAGATCGTCCATAGCTCAGTGGTTAAAGGCAGGGTCTACTAATGTAATACCCAAAAAGGTGGCGAGTTCAAATCCCGGCCAGTCTACCGAGCTATGGACGATCTTTTTTATGTATAAAATAAGGTTTGTTTAAGAAGTTGGGGTTAGTTGATAAACAGGCGTTAGTCATGAATGACGACTTTTTTTTAACTTTAGCGTCTAATACGTGTCTAGATATATACCCAAACAATACCCAATCAAGTTTTAAAAATTATTTGCATCAACCTCTTAACTTGACTAGCGATTATGAAGTTGGGCTGGCAGAAATCATATTTCCAAATCATTGGGTGAATATAAGCGAAGAGTTTAACAAGTTTGAAATTCAGGTTGTAAGTGACCCAAACCGTGACAACTATGCAGCTGTTCGAGAGCCTGTTGAATATCAAAAAATAGAGATACCTGTCAATCGTTATACCAAGACCAAAGAGTACGAACTGCCCCAAAATTTTGTCGAGCTGTTAAATGATGATGTAAACAGTCATCCGTATTTAAAAGGCAAATTATCTTTTAAATTAGTGAATAAATATAAAGACGGGGCCCTAGGAAAACAGTTAGATACAAACTTTCCCGTTTACCTGCAAGTTTTAGGAGAGGAAAACATACGGTTCAAAATACCAGCTGATTCCCCCTTGACCACGCTATTTGAATTTAAAGAGAATAATTACGAAGATGTTCCATATATATCCAAATATCCTGTATCAAAGCATGCTAAAAATATAAGTTTAAATTACACTAATAATTACGTGGAAATCGAAATTGATAATGTTGGAGATAGTTTAAAAAAAAAATTTGATTACAAGTACATTCCCAAAGCCGCCATTAAACGTAAAACAAGCCATGAGGTTCCGCCAATAAGAAAAAAGCCCCAGCCGGAATATAAACCTGTACCGCCATCTATACCTATTTTACCGCGAACTACGCCTTTTCTTCCGATACCTATTGCTACGACTGAATCCGTAGTATTTGTACAACCACAGCCATCCAAAATAACCCCTCCCCCACCACCACCACCACCCAAAATAACTATTCCAAAACAAACCTCTCCAAAGCCTTATTATCCAACATATTCAGGGCCTGACCCCTCTAAAACGCCAGCTTCAGGTAAACAGTTACCTCCAAATTCGACTAAACCGATACCTCCAAGTTCAAATAAACCGATACCTCCAAGTTCGGATAAACTAATACCTCCGAGCTCAACTAATTCAGCCGCTACTACAACGATTAATTCAGCATCTACCACAACAACTAAACCAACATCTACTACAACAACAACAACTAGGCCAACCCCGTCTACCTCAGATCCCTTAAAGATTCTGACTACAGAGCCACCAAAGGCTGAATTACCAAAGTCAAAGCCGGAGCCAACGAAGTCCGAACTACCAAAACCAAAGGCTGAATTACCAAAGTCAAAGCCGGAGCCAGATCCCCTGAAACTTCCGGACCCCCCCCAAAATTCCAGCTCCGGACCCATATAAGCCTGATCTATCAAAACAAGAGGCCCCGAAACCCTCTACCTTCGAACCACTGACGCCGACCCCCTCGCCAACGGAGGTTGAGGAAATATATATATTTCCAGACCCCTCAAAACCTGACTTACCGAACCCCGACCTATCGAAACCCGACCTATCCAAGCCTGATCTCTCAAAATCTCCAGACTCTACAACATCCTCTACTTTTGAGCTACCCGTATTACCGACCCCCTCCCCACCACCGGTTGATGAAAAACCCTTGTTTCCGCAGCCGGTTGATCCGCCAAAGAAAACACCCGAGCCGATTATCTCTGAAAAGCCTAAGCAAATTAACCCCGAAGATTATGATAACTATAAGATATTGTTCTTACCGCAAACTTTTAGAGCCAGTAAAACGCCAGAGAAAAACGCCGAAGGGCTTTATAGAGCCGTAACGCGTACTTTAGAAAAATTAGTATTTAAAAAAATTGAAGTAACATATCACACTATAGATAATCGGGGTGATGCTCTCATGTATAATTTTAAAACACCGGAATGGGTGGAAATTAAATTTTCTCTCCAACTAGCTAAATTGCTCGATCTTGACCCCAATAAATACTACACAGGACGCAATCAATCTGGTCCTTTGAGGATGACGGTACAAGAATATACCATAAACGAAAACAATGCATATCTAGAATATCGAGTCAATAGAACCATAAAGCGCTATACCCCTTGGGAAGAACCGTGGCTTTATTTCTTTTTTAAAATGTCAGGCGAGTTTAGATCGACAGATGATTACAAGATTTATGAAGATATTGCCGAAAACCTACAAATAACTGCGCGCAATTTTGACCCTCTAAGATTGCAACAGGCCGAATTTAGCGTTATTAAACAAGGAGCGGAGCATTATTTTAGAGTCCATTGTCCGGCAAAAATTGAAATGCTCTTCCCAAAAGAATTGAGTGATATATTAAATTTAGAAGCTGAATACGTTGGTGGGACGTTTCTATCCACTAAACCTTTAGAGCGTAATTTTACGCATTTCAAAACAACTAATGACACATTTGTCAATTATCGCGTTCATGACTCGCTAATGTATCTATTTACTAAGACTAATTTTACAAAAATTAAAATACCCGCGGGCGAATATACCTGCGATTTGACGGCGACCGGGGCCGTAATTCCCTTCTCTTTACATTTAAAAATTATAAATCAGTTATTGGGTGTTCAAAAATATATGCCTCGCCAGTATTTTAAAATGTTCATTCTCAAAACGGAAACGGAAAATAGATACTATGTTCGTCTCGAAATAGAGCCAGGTGTTCGCGTATCGGTAGCTGGTCCAATGGCCAAGTTATTTAACATTCCCGAAGAGGGAGAATTTTTTAAACACAGTCACTCGGGAGTAGCTTTGGTAAATCCCCGATTAAGATCAATGACATTGACAGCTAATAATAATTTTTGGACTAGCGAATACGATGTGGATAGATTTCCAGAAGATCCCGACTATGCTGACCAACCGTATGTACCCGGGTCTCAAGGCAAACGAGTTGACAATTACGCGTGCGAGATTCCTCCCGGGGTTTATTATCATATTAGCGATGTTTTAAGTGCTATGAGCGAAGCCATGTCCCCGGCGCATAGGAAAAGTCTAAAATTTACGCAGAATGTCGACGGAACCGTGACGTTTCAAAATTAAACGATACGGTCTCAATTTTGTTTCCCAAAACAACACCCGGAAGAGGGCTCGGGAGGCTGTTAGGCTTTAGTGCCAATCAATTAGATCGGTATCTTAATAACGAGACTTCGGAGTACCCCGCTGATATCATGAGAGGCGTCGATGCCATGTTTGTTTATACCAATATTATCCGTCAACAAGTGGTGGGTGGTGGTCAAGCCCCTCTGCTACGTTTCATAAAAATGCCGGCTTTTTCGCTGCTAGACGAAGAGAACCAGGAAATATTTAATAATATCGACTTTTATCCAATTTCAACCAGCGATATACAAGAAATTGAAATTGAATTGAAATCCGATTACGGGGAAAATATCCCGTTTAATTTGGGCAAAGTATATATTAAACTGTTTTTTAGGCGTCGACGTCAATAGAACAGGAGCAATGGTGCCTAATAGGGTTAGTCCCCCTATTATCGGACACATTTTAAAACATTATGGTTAAATGTAAGGAAATCACAGAAAACCTTTGAAAAGTTTATGAAATATATATTTTGAACGTTTCTGCACCTAATGGTATAGAAATAATTCAAAAAGAACGATGTAATGTTGTCCCAATCATGGATTTTATTCGGCAAGTATCGTACCCTATTATCGGCTATTTGGATGTTGATTCGGACACCCATGTTCCATTTATCGGACGCCTATACATCCAACTCGGACACTGGGATCTCAGAATCGCACAGTGGGTCTTTGTAGCCCGGACACTGGGATCTCAGTATCGGACAGTGGGTCTTCGCTATCGGACACTGGGATCTCAGAATCGGACAGTGGGTCTTTGCTATCGGACACTGGGATCTCAGAATCGGACAGTGGGTCTTCGTTATCGGACATTTGGATCTCTGTATCGGACAATGGTTCCTCAATTGGAATACCAATTTTTTTTTAACAATAAAAGACCCGTGAAAATTGTTACTTCTCTGACACTTCTGGATCCATTCTGAACATCACTAACCGCTTTAAGCATTAAATATTTACAATCCCTCTAAGCCTACGTTAAATATTTGTCTTTAAAACGTGTTTGAAAGCTGTCCGATAATAGGTTTTCTACATTAGATACGATTCGCGTTTTATTTTCATGTAAAGAAACCTAGAACTAACTGTTAAAGTAGCAATTTATAGAAAAAGATTCGGGCTTTACAGCCATAAACATAACTTATAGTTGGCTTCTATTTATATACCTCAAAACACGATTTAAAAATGGGGGGAAGAATTTTTCCGGCCCCTCAATTAGTTTTAATTAATCAAAAAAATTGGATATCTGGTTCGTTCGCGCTTTCCTCCTCTGACATCGCGCCCCTTCTCTGTTTTTACATGCAACATACAGATTTCGACACCCTCTTTAAAACTAGGTAACTTACAGTGTTCCTTTTTTCCCCGGCAGTTTTATAAACAACTTTTTAAAAATGTGTCCGATAATAGGAGCGTCCGATAATAGGGGGACTAACCCTAGATACACTCTGTATTTCCAAAGAGGATCGTCCCTTCCGGCTTTACACGCAAACGTTTTCCAATCGGGGGGTCGTTTTAGTGTTGGCGGCATCTTTAATTCTTTATTGCGCAAAATTACACCCTTTATTAGGCCGGCCATTAGTACTTTAGCGTCCGAAGCTGTTGGGTTAACGAGTAGAGTAATTAGCGATGCCCAAAACCCCGGAATATCACCTCGAGAATCGATTAAACGAAATGTCAAACAATCTATAAATTCCCTACTACATAAAGGCGTGAACCGGTTCGTCAACACTCAAAGCGGGACGGGCCGAAAACGAAAGAGGACTGCTAAAACAAGCCGGAGCAAACGTGTTAAGCGACGCACTAAACGCGATTTTCTAGACTAAACATGTCGACCTACGAAAGTGTTCTTTCCGACTTTGAAGTATTTGAAAAGCCAGTGGTGAATAATAATATTGTTGGGACTAAAACGACTGCTCATTATCCAATTGCTCCCCTAACTAATGCAAAATATATAGAATTTATCATTCCTCCCTCTAACAATTATCATGATTTGACTAAAACTCTTTTGAGATTAAAATTTCGCGTTTTACACGAGGACGGCACGGCCGTTCCAGATGCGGAAAAGAAAGTCTCGGTAACAAATTTAATAATTGCCTCGCTATTTTGTCAAGTAGAATTATTTCTTAATGGCGTCGCTGTCCAGCAACCTAATAATATGTACCCATATATGGCCTATTTTAAAATACTTTTAAATTATGGACAAACGGCGGCCAATTCCTGGTTAACTTCTATGTTATATTATTTGGATACCATTATCGATCCGGCGACGGCTTTAGCAGATGCCAATATTAACAAAGAAAATAGTGGTATTGGTCGTCGCGCTAAACGCGTGGCACAGTCAAAGACGTGCGATGTAATTGGCGAATTATTTTTGGATATGTTCAAAACGCCCAAATTCTTACTAGATAATATCGAGGTGCGAATTAGACTTCATCGAAGCTCCACGGATTTTGCTATTATTCACAATGAAACGGGCAAAAAGTATAAGATTGATTTAACGGAATGCACTTTGTTTACGCGCGAAATTGAGGTTAATCCTGAACTGCAACTAGCTCACGCCCAGATGTTAAACTCGGGAATAAACGCTCGCTACAAAGTAAACTCTATTGTTATGAAAAATTTCTTAATAACCACCGGAACGCAAGATTTTATTAGGGACAGCTTGTTTACGGGGCAATTACCCTCGCGAACTGTCGTGGCTTTCGTTACTAATAAAAAATTTGTAGGGGAAGCAACTTCTAACCCCCTGGATCTCCAACACTTCAAACTCGATTTCATGCAATTCTCTTTAAATTCGCAAAATTATCCCGATATCCCGTTTACGCCTAATTTTGACGACGACCAGTACGTTAGATGTTACAATTCTTTATTCGAGGGTCTCGAGATATTAGGTCTTGACCGAGGAAATATAATTTCTTACGATTTATATAAGAAGGGCTTTTTTGTCGTTGTTTTTGATTTGAGTAGAGAACATCTCGCTTCGTTAGGTCTAAATTCCATGCCCCAGACTGGTAACTTGCGATTATCGTTAAGATTTAGCTCTCCGCTAACCGAAAACGTCACGTGCATTGTCATGGCCGAATTTCCAAACAACCAATTAATAATATCTAAAAACAGAGAATTATTTATAATCACCCCAACGTATAAAGACTAAAACTTTATAAATACAATATCAGTCGCGAGCCAAGATGCACCAAGTACACACCGTCACGCCAAAGCTCGACATTTGCGTCATTGAATCGATTGAACCTAAAATATTAATTCAAAGATCGGATACGCGTACAAAAACTATATTAAAACCTAACGCCTGGTACGCTTTGTTTCGGTTTCAAAATGAACTCACGTCCTTTTTTGACGGAAAAATACCTCGCTATCATATTTGGTTGCCCGTCAAAGAGCGCATCAAGCTGGAATGCTTCGTCAACTCGAAAGATGAACGTCTAATCGATCTTCGATACTATGAACGAGGCAGCGGCAGTCGTTATTTCCTCAACTTTAGCACCAGCGAAGGATTCAGCCTGAACAAAACAGGATGGCAGACATTGATCGACTTAAAGCCGTTGATTGACGAGGATCTCAAGGCTAAAGGGATAGCTGTCTGTCGCATGCGCGAATTAATTTTAAACGAGCTCACTACCACTTTGTTTGACGTCACTTCCACTTGCGCCAACGTCGAGTGTCGAAAACAAATATGCCACTCTCAAAGCTGCTCGGAATTTGACACAAATTTCAGCGATCGAGTCGAGCGTAATTTGCACGAAGCGTTGCCTCAACTGGATCGTGAGAAAATTTTGCATCAATTTGAGACCGAACACGGATGGATCGAGGATCAAGAGGATATTTACGCTTATTTTGTCAACAGTTTTGCCGATTTAAAGAATGCCTTGATTTATGGCTATTAAGATAAATGTACTGATATATCGTATTTGTTTAACTGATATTGTTTTTATAAAATACCTTTGCGTGTATTAAATAAAGTTGTTTATTGGGAAACCATTTAGTCGTTATTTATACTTGTCAAGACATGGACGCTAAAATTAGAAAAATTTATTACGACGTGGCTAATCCGGCCGCCTATGGGTCGCTAGCCAGATTACAAAAGGCCTTACCGGACGTGCCAAAAGCAAAATTAATCGCCTTTCTCGAGAAACAACCCGCCTACACGAAACATCGATTTCGACGTTTCCGATTCAAAACCAACCAGGTGTACGCCTCGACTATCGATGACGTTTTTCAAGCTGATTTGTTGGATCTACCGAAATTAAAACGTTTTAATAAAAATGTTCGCTATGTTTTGTGCGTCATTGACGTCTTAAGCCGCTACGGATGGACAGTACCTCTTAGAAACAAAACATCTGGCGAGGTTATCGAAGCTTTTAAAAAAATATTTCGAGAGAGGATCCCTTTAAAAATATACACGGACTACGGTGGAGAATTTAGTTCGCGCAACTTTGATTCCTTCTTGAAACGGCACAATGTGCAAATACATTTTGCCCGGAGTCAGCATAAGGCCAGTCTAGCGGAGCGCTTTATTAGAACAATTAAGGAACAAATTGCCCGGGTTATTACGGCCACAGGGAATAAAAATTACGTTAAATATTTACCTTTAATTACTCAAGCCTATAATGAACGGGTTCATTCAACTACTGGAATTGCACCGGCTCATGTTAATATAGATAACGAATCAATCATTTGGAATAAACTGTACGGGAAATCAAACGGCATTACTCGATACGCACCGAGGCTTAAAATTGGCGATCACGTGCGTCTCTCTATAGCTAGTAGAGTCTTTAGAAAAACCAGCTCGGGAGGCACGTTTACTGACGAAATATTTCGCGTTGTTGACGTCATACCCAGGTCACCACCCGTCTATCGCGTAGCGGATTTAAAGGGGGAGCAAATTCTGGGTGTTTTCTACGGCGCTGAACTACAAAAAGTCTCGTTACCTGAGACTAAATTATGAACACTTCGCAAATAAACGCTCTTTTAACTTGCGACAAAAGAACGCGACCCTATTATTTAGGGTGCTTCCCAGTAGACAGACTCCCAGAACGGCCAAAAAGGCCCAAATTTTGCTTTATATTTAATAATGAAGCAGCTGGAGAGGCTGGAGAACATTGGATAGCGTGCTTTTCTAACAATGACACGGTGGAAATGTTTTGCACTTACGGAAAGTCGCCGCGATACTATAAAGTTAATTTAAAACGATACGGGAAACGAGTTGTTTACAATAAACAACAAATTCAACATCCATTCTTTCAACTGTGCGGTATCCATTGTTGTCTGTACCTAGCACTCCGCTGTCAGGGCGTGGCTAGAAAGACGATATTAGACGCCATCTATGACCAGAATCTTAAACTTAACGACTATGTCGCCTTATTATATTTATCTTTACATTTAAAAAAACATGTACACAGATATTGTTCGCAATAAAACAATTTTTTATTTGTCTTAATATTACATTTTATTAATCAATATCGCGCCATTTATGATGTCGAGGTCTTCGTTCGTTAGATGGAACTACTGGACCGAGATTTTGAAGCTCGTCTTTCTTTTTCCGAGGTTTTTTCTTTTTTTTCTTGTTCTTCTGTTTAGCGGAGGCCGTCTCAAACAGGTTTTCCAAGTCCGTTAAATTGTCCCCGTTTTCCTCCGCTAAATTCTCTTGTTCATCGGCGATTTCTTCTTGAAAATTGTCGGGATTTGCATAACCGACAGCCCCCTCTTCTAGCTCTCTTTTTGGCGTAAAAAATGTGTTTTGCAAATGATTTGCAAGAACTTCGGCTTGCCGTTTCACCATATCTCCAACATAGGTCGGCCCATATTGCTGGTAAAAATCTTCTCGTGTTGGTGTCCCCGCAGCCGTTTCGCTTTTTAAAACCTTTTGCCGAGGCTCGGTTCGTTTAGGCGTAGTAAAAGAACTGCTCGCCGTGCTTGTTGTCGGTGATGACGTGGCAAATGACAATTGTTTTTTTCGCGGGGGCATTTTAGGGGTGACCGGTAATGGCGGCGTGGGGACATTGGACATTGTTTGTGTTACGACCTCAAATTTAGGTAAAGGAATTTGTTTCTCGATACTTAAATATTTCTTAAAAGCGTCTAAATATTTATATAATTTATCGTAGGCATTCAATGGCGATTTTAAAATATCCTCAATCTCTCGGTCCAAAGCAGAGTGTTCTTGGGCAGCTGTTGAAGTTACGGCGGACGCCGGTACAAGAACCATTTGTTTCATAGTTTAGCAGCTATGGCTTGGACAATTGAAGGCAAAATTGCGGCAAGCAACGTCGTAAGAAAACCACCTGATTGCTGCAACAACAGCTTTTTTTTGCTTTTCTGCGACAAGGTACTTGATCCGAGTTGTCTAATAATTTTCTTGTACTTTGCTAGCTTTTTCTTGCGGTCTTTACTCAAAAAAATACCCCCGCCCTTTAAATTCTTACAAATTGTCTGAATGCTCTTTAATTGAGGCGCGCTACTATTGTTTAAGAGGGTTCGCCGTTGTTTACAGCTAGTTTGACGCAAGCTCTGTAAATAAGGGACAAATTTGGCAAACTTTGCTGAGGGACGCGCTACGACGAGTCGGGAGCGTTTTGCTGATCGACGTTTAACGCGTGGGGCCATTATTCAAATGACAATTAAATTTAATCGACATAGACATACATAGGTGATTCGTGAGGTAAAACACGCGACCTTAATCGTAAATTTTCCGGAGTTTCTTGTTTTAAATCAATTAACAAATAGCTATAGGGTTCTTTAGTGGCTAGTCTGTACGCCTCCGTAATACGCTTCGGGTTATCTGGACTTATTTGTTGCGCTAAATATCTAATAGAGGCGACATCTCGAGGATTTTTCATTATTATAAAATAGGAAGAGTTTTGAGAAATTATCCGCGATTGGCTACCCTTGGGAAACAGTTGTTGAGTAATAATAATAACCGTATACCCTAAATGATGCGATGTCACGCACACTAAATCGGCAATATGAGCTTGTGTTTAAATAATTGGCTAGCTAAGTCGTCTAGTATCAAGTAGGAGTCGCGATTCATTTCCCAAAAGTCCGGATCCGCCGTTGGCAAGCCTTGAATAAATTGAATTCCCGGAATCAATTGTTTCAATTTTTCGTAGTTTGGCTGCCAGGCGGCGTAGCAATAAATAACCTTTTTATGCGGTGGGTCAAACATAAGCTGATGATTTTGCAATAAGTTACTTAAAAGAAAACTCTTCCCCGCTTGCGTTGGCCCCACGATTAGAAACTGGGCGGGTGTTTGGAACTTTAAAGAATGCGAGACTGACTCGGTTGGATTCATTTTAAATAATAGCATTTTATTATTGTTGACAGGTTATTTATATTAAAAAACATAGATATTTAAAAAACATTATAATCAAAAAAATTAAAACACTATAAACCCAAAAACCCTTACATATTTAAACAGCATTAAAAAACAATATAAACAAAAAAAAACCCTTTTAACCCAAAAAAAAATCCCTATTAATTAATTGTTTTTAAAAATTTTTTTCCAAATTCCGTTATCCTTTGGCGAAAGCGTTGGTCGTTGATGAGGTCAAAGTTCACGCGAGACTCGAGGGTAGGCTGTACAACGCACTACAGTAGAAAACACGACGGATTTATGCGCACGCGCACTTTTTCGTTTTCCCGACCGCTCGTTGTTGGTGGCTGGGCATGTTTGGATTAGAGGCTCGCAAACATCCTCGCCCTCGCTGGTCGGGAAGTCCGGAACCCCCTGACGCAGTGGTTTGTTGTTGCACGGTTTCTTGGAAACCATCGGACACGATGGACTGTGCTTCCGATGTTCCCTCGATGGATGGTCCGTGCAACGCCACTGGTACAAGGCGATGCCGCAAAAGGCGCAGCGCGTCGTCTGTGTTTCTACATCTGCAAGATAGAAACCGTCTTTGGCCAGGGCTTCGATCGGAACGCAAATTCCCACAAGCCCTCAAAGTATGTCTTCGCCTAGCCTCGTAATTCATGCGAAAGAGATGTTGAAGCGGGTGTTGCCTCTTTGAAACCGTAGGGTCGACTGGTTGTCAAATCGGCGTTCAACAATCTCTTATTCGAGGTTTGGCGAAATCTTTTGGTGATTTTAACGGCCTCTAGCTGCAGCTTGTATTTGTCCCGTTTAAAATTAAAAGGGACATTGACTATAACTTCCTTTTCCGGATTCATCGCTACACTTTCAAAGGTTTCAAAGTCAAGTTTTTCAAGATTTTCTCGATTTAACGTCAACCCTTTAATTTTCTTGACTTCTTTTCCTTTGCTAGTGCGAAACGAGTAACTTTTGGCACCGGTACTACAAAAGGAAGTTATATAATCACCGCCGAGTTCGTCCGCCCAGCAACCAATATGATTGCCAGTTGGAATGTCAAACTTTCCCGGTAGATGGCGGTAGATTATCGAGTCGGTGTCAAAATACAAAGCTGAGCGGTCTAATTGAAGCAGCATCTTGTTCAATTCGAGTCGCCCGTAGCAAGAAACAAAGCTCCCCACAATGGCCGATCCCAGTTTGTAGTCCGAAACGTAATCGCTTTTGGCTTTGTACGATAAGAGAG
>JAEQBA010001684.1:230954-446058 GCA_019434445.1 Phalangium opilio
AACTTTATTTATAACAATTAATCCTTGAAAAATATAAAAAATTATATTAAGAAAATCAAATTCTATGAAAATTCTTCAATTGTTTATAGAATTTCTTGAAGAATCTATATTTAAGAATCAATTATTTTAACGGAGTAGTTCCGAGGATCAGTACCCCATGTACTTCTTAAATTTAATTAAAACTAGTCCATGCAATTAATAAACAGGTTTTGAGCCAGAGGATTATGGTATTTTTCTTATAATACCATAATAAAGATATCATTTTGTTTTACCAGTGGTCCCTTTTTGGTTTCTACCTTTAAAATGAAGGTCCCTATTTTACCCTATTTTATTGTGAAAGTCCCTTTTTTGCCCTATTTATTTTTGAGATTATTGGTGGGAACCCTGTCATTGGGGGAAAAAAAAGTCGGTCTGACAGAAAAATTAGGAAATTGTCAAAAAAATCAAGAAACTGCATAAATACAAGAGAAACAAAAGTAACTTGTAGAAATCTGACGTCTTTGAGAAAATATCTATAGCTCTTTGAGAAATACTATAGCTGTTTGAGAATCTATATGACCCCTTTATGAAACCCAAAGCACTTGACATTCAACTTTTTTTTTTATAGTTAATTTTTGTAAAAATTTTATCATCAGAAACGTTTTCGTGAATTTTGTTTCTTCAACTTTCATTGTTCCTCCTTTATGATTATCATTTTGAATTTGTATTTATTGTGTTTCCTCCTTCACCTTTCCATTATAATAATCTTTTAACTCTTTATGTAATAAAAGGGATTTCTGAAGTACTGGAACTGCGGCTGAAAAAGGCTGGACGATTATACATTGCTTTTGTGGGGTAACGTTGGTACTGCAACTAAAAATTGTACTGACTGCAGCTTCATCTATCAATAACATCATTATATAAACATGTTAAGAGTGGGTCATCAATGTAGTCCTTTGAATTAAATTAAAATAATTGTGTATTAAATTGAAAAAAGGTATAGGCCTACTGTTAATACTTTACTTGGCAAGTCACCGTTGACAACAGCGTTATTTTCTTGCGTTTAATAGCTATCAATTACACACGAAATGTTACGTTGGGGAGGAATGTGGATATCTGCTGTACTAAACGCGGTCTTTTTAAAGCATTACCTGATTTAGATTTTATTCATTTGGATAGAAATGCCAATTTCTAATTAGTACAGATAAAAGCACATGTGTACTAAAGTAAGAACACAACTACATTGTTAACACTCTATTACTATTAACACTCTATTACTATTCTCCCTTGATTTGACTATATTAGATAACAGTATCTTAAATTATATAATATTTTGCGGTATTGTTACCTTAGTTACAGCAAACTCGATGTTTAAACTTGGTGAAGTTGGGTCCCAAACTCCCAACTTCCCAAGTTTTGTTGTGACCAGGCTTACCGAAATAACTGATTTACAAATTACCTGATAAATCATTTATATAAAGTGTATTATATTTAACTATTATTAAGTTTTTGAAACGAAAGAAAGTGAAATCAAACCTTATTATCTATCTGGTCTCTACCAAAAGTAAATAAATGAGGTTTTAACCGTCTTTCGACACTCGACAGCGCGTGGATTCATTCAACTTTCCAAGCTTAATTTACCTTCAATCATGAACGAAATAGTGAACAATCCAGGACATACCTTTAACGAAAAACCCCGTCCACTATGTGTAACAAGCGGCTACTGTTGCCCCTGTTGAGACAAATTCGCGCTAGCGGTACTACGTCATTTTAGGGACAGAATTTAAAGTCACGTGAGAGGGTTGCTAACTCCTTTTAAATGGCGGCATATATGAATTAGGGAATGGTGATGTGACCGTGTGAGCTTCACGTTGTTGGCGTCGTATTTAAAGTTTCATTAAGATTGAGGTTGCTGCAAGCGTGAAGGAAAGTAAGTACTTGTTTAAAATACATTAAAATTGGAATTGAGCTTGTTTCTTAATAAATTATGTACTTAGCATTTTTTACATTTCTATCAGAATGTTTCGTCTAAACACTTATGATACTTTGGGATTTCACCTCCTGTTATTATTTTATCTGGTACTAAAGGTTTCCCCCTATATTATCGTAATTAATACATTATACTAATTAATACATGCTTAATCTCCGCAGACTCTGACTGTGATAGTAATCAAAATACTCGTAACGATTCTTTCGATGACTTTTTAGAATCTTGTGATAAATTTTTGATAACAGTGATTTTGAATCTGATAAAGATGAACCTTTAGCGAGTACTTCGAAAGTAAAATGGTACCTATAATTAACATCGCATTGTTTATGATTTCGTGATACTAATACTTTCACCTTCTTTAGTGAAAATCCCCCACCAAAGCCAAAGATGAAAAAGAGGAGATGGAAATCACCGATGAAACAACCTCTTCAACGGAAACTATGAAGCCACTGCCAGTTAAACTTGAGGCTATAATCCCAACCCTAGACCCATCAGCGTAGAAAAGAAAGGCAGAAACCAAAAGAAAAAATAGTTGATCTAGTCAGATATGATGTGATGTTTTTAAATGTCTTCAAATTTGCTTGCGGAGCTATCGAAATAGCCTTAGAAGAAATGGATCTGAAACCAGAGGAAGCAGCATTTCTAGTATGGGGAATTCAATTACGTAACCCAGATACTATGCATGCATTTAAATAGAATTGCAAGAATTATTTACCAAAACGCCAATGGATAAATTTCTCACAAAGTCAGAGAATATCAAACACTCTACCAAGTTTATGGAAGCAATATTGGCTACAACAACTAATATAAATGTAGGTCAAACAATTAAAATATGTTGCAGAATAATCTAAACTCAATTTAAACCTCAAAAGGACCTAAAGTCACAACGTTCGATAAGAAAGGGCTGTACAGACTGTTAAAAAAGTCTTTGCGCGTTGCAGTTTTCGCACATATTTTTACTATATTTCAAAAACTATTCAAGCTAGCGCTCTGGAATAAAGTGCGTTATAAAAGTTTTGCATTTCTCGTTCATATTTTACCCGTTTCACAGTTGTCCTTTGCATACTTATACCGGAAACCGGAAATGTCAAAATTATCAACTTTGAAAAATATTGGATTCTCGAGGATATAAATGCGATTTTCGGATTCCTTGGGGTCGATTCATATTTGAAAAGTTTTCACCAAATTCAATTCGGATGAATAGGTCACGAGTAATCAGCCTTTATTCAAAATCTGGCAACTTCGATTTAAATGGCGATAATTCACAATCGAGTATCGAATCTTTGTCGTAATAATGCTTGTTAGATGTTATGGCACTTTATGCATATATATATGATTGGTCTTGTGGCGCGATACTTTGAAACAATTCAGACGCTCGTTAAAGGGATGGTGAAGTGGAAAATTAAGTAATTTTTTATTGATTCTTCTATAAGACCAATCTGCATACAGTGCATAGTGAATTATCCAGGAAATAACACCGAACGATTTTTATACGTCAATTAGTTTGAAATTTCATGGACAATTTTAAATAAGGATCTCCGACCAATCGCGTCCTTTTATAAACAATTTTCTCGTGGCACGTTCCGTGTTGAATCAATTTATCGCGAGATTTGAAAAAATTTGCGCGATGTGACAATTGTGGCGCGAGACATGGAGCGTGCCACGAGAATTTTGTTAACAAAAAGGCACGGCGTTACGCGATTGGTCGGAGGTCCTTATTTAAAATTATTCTTAAAATCTTAGCCTAATTTGAATATTAAAATCAATGGGAGGTATTTCCTAAATTTTTCATTATGCAGACTGGTCTTATAAGAACCGATAAAAAATCACTTTAATTTCCACTTCCCCCTCCCTTTAAGAGAAAACTCGCGTCTTTTGAAGAGGAGAAGCGGTTTGAAAATATTGTTATTGGGCCATGATATCATAATATTTAGAACTCATATTAATTACGTCTAGGTCTTCAGCCCGACTCATTGAAGCCTAGTGAAAATCTCATTCATGATGGCATATGCGCTTCACGAGATCCCTTCAAATAGACATATTCGACTATTCCATTTAGAAAACAACCTCAGAGGAGATGGCTTCTATAAGTTCTATGCTAGGAAGGTTGGCTACGCGATTGAGCTTCGCTAAACGGAGCCTGGGGTTGCCTATAGCCTCCGCGGATAGAGCAAATGTCAGGCCATTGAAAGATTTTATTTTAGAGGTAGGAATAGGACAGAGTAATCTAGGCGCGCATCAAAGTCCCGGACCCCCTTCCTCGGGACGGTGGGATATGAAAGAAGAGGCGGCTCATAACGACAGAGGAAAAAAGGAATTACGTATTTTTCGCCGTCCCAGTCAGTAACGTCATAAAAACCTAGTTTAAGTGAGCCATCTGAAATTTTAAACTTTTAATTACGTGTTGGAGGTAGGAGCTGTATACTGGGCTATGAGTCGGACTGAATTAAACACTAACCGTTCTCTATTCCTACTTCTAAAATTAAATATATCTCTGGTGAGGCTTAATAATAAAGCCGAACGCAACCAAAGCATGGGAAAGGCGTATTTCAAAACTGACGTTCAAAGCTACCGATGGAAAAGCCTAAAACTAAATGGAAAAAATGAAAGCCGGTAACAATTATCACAACTAAAAATAACAGCTAACAGCTAAACCGAGCCCGAACGGTAAAAACTTGAAGTTGGTCTCTGCGCTGCTGGTCTGCTACTCCTTTTGTTTATTTTCTATGGCAAAAACACTATTTTTGGGCATCGAGGGTAGTGAAAAAAAAACATCAATGCAGTTACTTGCTCGATCATTTATATAAATATATTACTTCGGGCGTGATAAATGCAGTTAGGGAGTAATGGGGATATTAGGGAACTTTGTGTTTTAAGACTTTTATTATGAGGGAAGAAGACATGCCTTTTTTGAAGAATTTTTCGAAAACTTTTATTATCTTTATTAATAATTAGTTAAAAGCTGACAAATATTAATAAAATTTGGAGGAAAATTCTCCTTTTGTTTATTTTCTATGGCAAAAACACTAACTTATGGAGGTAATGGGATATTAGGGAATTTTGTGTTTTAAAAAATTTATTGTGAAGGAAAGAAAACAAGCCTGTTTAAAGCTATTTCGAATAACTTTTAATTTCTTTAAAAGTTGAAAAATATCTATAAAGTTATTTGGACGAAAATTTTCAAATAATAAGACTTCCTTCGAGTTTCAAATTGAAGAATGTTCGTGTGCTTTATTGAACTATTTTTTACAAACAAGGCAGTCACTTTCAGTTTTAATTGTTGCTTGATTTTTTATTGGACCTCCCCTAGCCTTTAAAGGGAGGATGAAGAGGAAAATAAAGTGATTTTTTATCGATTCTTCTTCTAATTATAAGTCCATTTTGCATAGTGAAAGTTCCAGGAAATAAAGTCTCCGAATGATTTTAAAATTCAAATTATTCTCAGATTTTATAGATAATTTGAAATAAGCAAGTCTGACCAATCGCTTAACACCCTGCCACCCTGTTAACAAAATTTCCGTTGCCCGCTCTATATCACGCATCACGATTGTCACATCGTGAGAAACTTTTATTAAACCTCGCGATAAATTCCATTGGGCATGGAGCGTGCCACGAGAATTTTGTCAACAGGAAGGCAGGGCTTTACGCGATCGGTCGAAAGTTATTATTTTAAATTATCCATAACACCTAAACCGAATTTGAATTTTAAAATCATTCTGAGATATTTCCTGGATGTTTCACTATGCAGAATAGTCTCATAATTAGTAGAAGAATCGATAAAAACACATTTTTTCACTTCAATCTCCCTTTAAAAACATTCTTAGTCTTATTCTTAAAGACAGACATAAAGTCTAATGAAATTAGGAGGTAAAGCATTGTAATATTCAACAGATCCGCCCGGTTCGCTGGTATTCTTTTCTGCGTAAGATTAACCAGCTCTAATCGTGACCGGTATTAATATAATTAATAAGCTAACAATTATTCTTATCTAACATAAAAAATAGTTTTAGTGTATGGTTTCAGGCTCTGAAGGACAATTGGCCAGCCCATGCGTCCCGACTCGTTGCAAGATTTCGGGCGAACGAAGGAAGTGACGCTTTTCACGGGGCCGCTCTTTCGCCCGACTTGAGCCCTATTTAGTGTTTATGTCTCTCATTAAATAAAAGAAGTGTTTAAGGGCAAGGGGAGGTTAATTAAAATATTAAGCAACAATTGAAACTGAAAGTGACAGTTTTGTTTGTAATAAATAGTTCAATAAAGCAAACGAACTATCTTTAATTTAAAACTCGAAGGAAGTCTTGTAATTTGAAACTCGTAGGAAGTATTGTTATTTGAAAATTTTCCTCCAAATTTTATTAATATTTGTCAGCTTTTAACTAATTATTAATAAAGATAATAAAAGTTTTCGAAAAATTCTTCAAAAAAGGCATGTCTTCTTTCCCTCATAATAAAAGTCTTAAAACACAAAGTTCCCTAATATCCCCATTACTCCCTAACTGCATTTATCACGCCCGAAGTAATATATTTATATAAATGATCGAGCAAGTAACTGCATTGATGTTTTTTTTCACTACCCCTCGATGCCCAAAAATAGTGTTTTTGCCATAGAAAATAAACAAAAGGAGTAGCAGACCAGCAGCGCAGAGACCAACTTCAAGTTTTTACCGTTCGGGCTCGGTTTAGCTGTTAGCTGTTATTTTTAGTTGTGATAATTGTTACCGGCTTTCATTTTTTCCATTTAGTTTTTAGGCTTTTCCATCGGTAGCTTTGAACGTCAGTTTTGAAATACGCCTTTCCCATGCTTTGGTTGCGTTCGGCTTTATTATTAAGCCTCACCAGAGATATATTTAATTTTAGAAGTAGGAATAGAGAACGGTTAGTGTTTAATTCAGTCCGACTCATAGCCCAGTATACAGCTCCTACCTCCAACACGTAATTAAAAGTTTAAAATTTCAGATTGGCTCACTTAAACTAGGTTTTTATGACGTTACTGACTGGGACGGCGAAAAATACGTAATTCCTTTTTTCCTCTGTCGTTATGAGCCGCCTCTTCTTTCATATCCCACCGTCCCGAGGAAGGGGGTCCGGGACTTTGATGCGCGCCTAGATTACTCTGTCCTATTCCTACCTCTAAAATAAAATCTTTCAATGGCCTGACATTTGCTCTATCCGCGGGAGGCTATAGGCAACCCCAGGCTCCGTTTAGCGAAGCTCAATCGCGTAGCCAACCTTCCTAGCATAGAACTTATAGAAGCCATCTCCTCTGAGGTTGTTTCTTAAATGGAATAGTCGAATATGTCTATTTGAAGGGATCTCGTGAAGCGCATATGCCATCATGAATGAGATTTTCACTAGGCTTCAATGAGTCGGGCTGAAGACCTAGACGTAATTAATATGAGTTCTAAATATTATGATATCATGGCCCAAATAACAATATTTTCAAACCGCTTCTCCTCTTCAAAAGACGCGAGTTTTCTCTTAAAGGGAGGGGGAAGTGGAAATTAAAGTGATTTTTTATCGGTTCTTATAAGACCAGTCTGCATAATGAAAAATTTAGGAAATACCTCCCATTGATTTTAATATTCAAATTAGGCTAAGATTTTAAGAATAATTTTAAATAAGGACCTCCGACCAATCGCGTAACGCCGTGCCTTTTTGTTAACAAAATTCTCGTGGCACGCTCCATGTCTCGCGCCACAATTGTCACATCGCGCAAATTTTTTCAAATCTCGCGATAAATTGATTCAACACGGAACGTGCCACGAGAAAATTGTTTATAAAAGGACGCGATTGGTCGGAGATCCTTATTTAAAATTGTCCATGAAATTTCAAACTAATTGACGTATAAAAATCGTTCGGTGTTATTTCCTGGATAATTCACTATGCACTGTATGCAGATTGGTCTTATAGAAGAATCAATAAAAAATTACTTAATTTTCCACTTCACCATCCCTTTAACGAGCGTCTGAATTGTTTCAAAGTATCGCGCCACAAGACCAATCATATATATATGCATAAAGTGCCATAACATCTAACAAGCATTATTACGACAAAGATTCGATACTCGATTGTGAATTATCGCCATTTAAATCGAAGTTGCCAGATTTTGAATAAAGGCTGATTACTCGTGACCTATTCATCCGAATTGAATTTTTTGAAAACTTTTCAAATATGAATCGACCCCAAGGAATCCGAAAATCGCATTTATATCCTCGAGAATCCAATATTTTCAAAGTTGATAATTTTGACATTTCCGGTTTCCGGTATAAGTATGCAAAGGACAACTGTGAAACGGGTAAAATATGAACGAGAAATGCAAAACTTTTATAACGCACTTTATTCCAGAGCGCTAGCTTGAATAGTTTTTGAAATATAGTAAAATATGTGCGAAAACTGCAACGCGCAAAGACTTTTTTAACAGTCTGTACAGTTTATGTTAGGTGAAATATTGACAAGGAGTTTAAGGTACGACGATCCAAGCGAACTTTTCAGTCCAGGCGAAGCACCGGTGAAAAGTAAGGGAAATGACGGAGCGCTATACTACGTAATAGGAGCTACTTTAAGAAGTCTACAATCAACAAGAGAAGGACGTCGACTGTATAATGAGTTCACATGTGAAAAAACCGACCCAGATTGTGTAGAATTAACGACTCGCAAGTGGACTGAACTACAAGATCGAGGTGGTCTTATCTATGCTACGGATAAAACGTTCAAAACGTTCAGCAGGATTCATTCAATTGTTTCAGAAGTCTTCTGTAAAACACATAAGCAACAGTTTGATAGGAAATCCAAAGTTAAAAGTTTACTAACAAACAATGAGGACGTTAAAAACTTTTGGATTGAAGCCTTAGATAAATGCAATGTAGATTACGCAATGGGGGAGAAAATCTTTAACATTATGATTAATAAATTCATCAACATCGAGGGAAATGGCCATGTAAGAAGCGAAAAAGATGACATGAAAGAAGCTCAAAGGAAGAAAAACCAGAAAGCAAGGGCTAAGAAAGCTTTAAGAAAAGACCTCCAAGATATTAGCAATCAGGGAACCGCGAACAAATAATCTAGTCAAACATGCGTCTTTTTTAAAAGAACCAATAATTCATTATAACACTTATTGTTACAAATAAACGAATTTAAGAATTATTATTGTTGGTACAATTCTTGCCCTTTATTGTAAGTTTCATTTTCCCTCGTTTTATAGCTCGAAGCTTGGGATTGTTGTCGCACACCTGCTGGTATGTTGGATGTTGTCCGGAGCCATTTGCCTGTCGTTGACGACTAAATTCATTTTCTAATGGATCTTGATTAACATTTGCCGTCAATACAAACATCGCGCCTTTGGAAAGCAAGAACTCTATCATTTCTACAATAGCCATGGCTGCAAATATAAATTAATACGAATCAATATTTTTAATTCAAGATAAATATTTAATACCTGACATATATTGGTTAATTTTAATAACACTGACATTCATTTGGAAGGCTTTAAATGAAAGACTTAAAATTAACCATTAAATATTGTTTTTTTTCGTTGACAAAAATAATTCTTATTGAATTGTATTGCATGGTCGTAACAAACTACGTACTTGTTTGTTTCAATCCTGATAAAGTCTCTTGGCTTAAAAGCATTTTTTTCCTTTCCTCAGGGGTGTATGGCTTTCCATTAATTTTCCGTCTATTTTGAACATCATTGTCCCAATCGCTAAGATATTGCAGGAAGTCATTTCGGAGCCACTGAAATATTAAATATTGTAGATGAGTGCTAACTTAAAAAACAATGGGAGCGTCTCTAAAATATCACCTTTAGCCTTTTATCGTTTAAGGTTTTGTACGGGTTCACCCATGGGTTACGAGTGTGATAACCTTCTTGAAAATTCCTCGTGTTCATACAGTCAAACCACCGGTTAAATGTTCTCAGAAATTTTATGGTTTCCGACTTCTCCTCGCCAAATTCTTCACAGATTGCATTCGCAACTGATTCACTTAATACTTGAGTTGCCAGTTTAACTTTCATTTTCTGTTGAGCTTGGGGGTATACGTGGTCGTCAGTAAGGCGGAAAGCCTTTTTTAAGGTTGACCTAGAACGCTCTCTTTCAAACAAATCTATAATGGTGTTCCAAACCATATACTGTCCGTTTTTGAACATTAATCTGAATTTACACCCATCTCTGCTGTTTAAGAGGCAATTCCGAACCGTTTTAATTAAATGTGGTGGGTCAAATACGAAATAAATAAATCGATCTTCATCCGAAGCATGTACGTTTTTACACTTGTAGCATCCATCTTCATGGCCATAGTGTTTTGTGAAGACTTTCCTGTTTGTTGACGCACCGTCTCCAATTACAGCAATGATTTTAAATCCTTTTAATTCTAAGAGCGAAATTGCTCGCCAAACTATAAAGTGAAGCTCATCACCACTGATAGTGTCTGTTGGAAAATGAGCTATTGGCGCTTTAAGTCTCGTGGTAGCACCTCTTACCATAAGAACCAAAGCATGTGTTGCTATGGGCTTTTCCTTTTTGTCAAAGAGCTCAGGATTGATTGCAGCTATTTTGTCGTAAGGATCCTTGATTTTCGTATACCCAATAAGATCTCCAGTTTTTTTACTATATATAAGATCTTCTTTAATCTTCATCTCATCTAATAGCAGGTAGAAGTATTTTTGATTTTCTTCAAGTGTATTCAGCTTTAGGTCATGAGCTAGCTGTATGAACATTCCTGGTTGAAAATTAGGTTTGCGACCCACATCTGGTGTGTGTCTTAATAATGTTTGATAACTAGGCAAATGTAAAATTCCTGAATTTTCAAGTGATTTATATAACTTGGGAGCCTGATGATACATGAAGAGACACCAATGAACCACTAATGGATGCCACCTACGACACTTTTTACTTTTTAATTGGCTCATCTTTAATTGTGTAGCCAAGAAATGCTTTGGAAAGTCAAGGTTGGCTAGTTCTTCGTCAGATTTGACATTTATGTTTTTAGTCAGAATATCTGTAAGCCAGTCTTCCGCTTTGGCACCACTTGTCTCACCAGTTTTCATAATCAATTTGCTAATTGTTTTTTCCCTTCTACTTAATTTCTTCTTCAAGGTGATTCCATCAGATTTGCTCTTCTTTAATTGGAAAATAAGTTCTGAATTACTCATATTTTTAAATGAAGACATTCTTTTCTTTTCTTTTTTCTGTCTGAAAAGTTCAACACGAAATGAATTTCTTAATTTCACGCAATTGCCACACCTTTTCATTTGCGATAAAAGGCAACAGGAAGTGTGACGGATGGAATCACTAATCCAACACCTAGCACCATTCGGAACAGACTTTTCTTCAAACATCTTGCAGTAAACGTTCTCACGAGTT
Organism: Phalangium opilio; assembly: GCA_019434445.1. Lineage (NCBI taxonomy): Eukaryota > Metazoa > Arthropoda > Arachnida > Opiliones > Phalangiidae > Phalangium > Phalangium opilio. The sequence goes on from JAEQBA010001684.1 coordinate 242,286, forward strand.
CCAGAACAAATTTGAAGCGAATTAAGTTTCTTCAAGAACTTTGTTAAATCTTCATGGCACAATATTTTTGAAGGGAACTCTGGGATAAGAGGGTGCTTTGTTATTGACCTGTTCATTATTCTCAGTGAAACGTTAAATTCGGTACAAATTGCTATTAAAATAACAACACCCCCAGTCTCATAGTTAATCTTTAACATTTTCATGCCATCTTCAAAATTTATCGCCCAATCCTTAGGAAAATCATAGGATGAGAATGTATCTTCGACCAGTGATTTTTTCAATGTTAAAACAGTTTCAGCATGAGACACTAACTCAACAGCATTTGCTCCAACAACGAATGGGATATGCTGATAGCTACACTCGTTTAGTACATCAATGGAACGATAATCATCAAATACTGACAAATGCTGATCATTTGATTGTTGATCAGAAAAGGTGGTTTTCCCATAATCATGATCAAGGAGATTTTGTAGTATTGGTTTTGGAACAGTTTCCGTAGATTTTTTATTATATATCTTCACAGGGGCTCGTTCATGTGTAACTGCATTATCAATAAGATCAATATTTTGGGGCATATGTACATCCACCGCGTTTACAAGTGACGCTGATATAACGGCGAAGTCCTCGTTGGCAGAATTGAGATTTTCTACCGCTGACATTAGTATTGGTATTCGTTGGGTTGTTTTGGATACTTCAGGAAAATGATCTACCTTTGTTTCTTGTTCCTTTAGAATTGACACTGGGGGTTGGATTATCTTCACAACTTAAAAAAGGGTGTGTGAATATGTGATACGTAACAAATTTGGCTATAAATAAAAACACATACCTGGGGGTTTTGGATATTTAAGCCATAATTGGCCTTTAAAAAATTCATCGTTTAGGTGTTTTGAGCACAAAAACGTATCATAATTGACGTTATTAACATTAAAACCAGGTTTAAACTGTGATAGCCACTTAACCCATTGAATACAGTACTCAGATTTCTGTTTAAGCTTTGGAAATGCAACAAATTCCACTCCTTGCATGTGCGGTTTATGTGAATACCGGCTATCACTGTTACAGTTCGGAAATACACAGTGCTTATTCTTACCCATTTTACTTTAATAACTACCAAATTAAAATAATTTGACGAAAAGCGAACCAGAGATAACGTTTTACACCATTACCCTTTATAAGTTCAAATATTCTACTTTATTTGTTCTCCCGCAGATGGCGTTAGCAAAACCGGAAATAACCGCTCCAATTTGTCCCCAATTTTTTTCTCTCTCTCAGAATTCCATCCCCTCCTCCTATTTTTCCACCCCCTTCTTGTTACAACTAGTGGACGTCTCGCTTTGTGCGTGCAAAGGTACGGCTGTTAAGTCCTGGATTGTTCACTATTTCGTTCATGCTTCAATGGACCATTTCATCCATTAGGCTTTAGCAAGAAACGCTGGATTTACTATAGGGCAACTAAACCCTAATAAAGGCTAGTTTTGATCGCGCTGACATTTTTCAGTAAATCGGTGTATGCCTAGTATAATATCGCAAATCAAGGTATGTCGTAAATATTGTCAAAATGAATACTTAGAATTAATTTTTATCAATGAAAATCGCTTAGCGCCTAGTAAAATGTTTTACCTTTCATTTAAAACCGTTTTTACTGACTGATGGAGTCTAACAAACGTATATTTAATTCTAAAAGTGCCTGGACAAAATGGTTGTTTTCAAAAAAAAATACCATGTTATTTCTATGGGAAAATTTAACTTTTTCACCAAAAGGGCTGATTAATTTTATGCAAATGAAAACCACCCTTAACAACTTTATTTTTTATACATTAAACTAATGGGTGGATCTTTTTGAAATTTTAACCACATATTGAGGGCCCGAATTGTAGTTCTGTGGAATTTTTTCGAAACAATTAATACAATACAAAAAAAACTACATCCAAACAAAAAACCCTCCTTATACATTAAGAGCAGTATGAGGTCTTATCTAAGAGAGCTACCGCTCTCTCAGAATTTTGTTCTTAGCGCGCTCTAATACCCTGTAGAGGTACGCGGTGACCCGTAATAGCTTGCAAATGGTTCCATAATTATTTATGTTAATTAAGTTGTTTAGATTTCCTTTCTCCTGAGATCTAATAGTCAAGTTAATAATTTTTCTTTTTTCTGGTTCTACGGACTCAGGGCTAAATTCCAATTCTATATTTTTATCTTGGGGCCAATTTGATTTAGGTTCCTTTAACCATTGTGGCCCTTCCCACCAGACTTTACTTTGAGCCAATTTTTCCACTGTCACTCCCCTAGTGGGTAGGTCCGCCGGGTTTTGAACTCCGGGGCAATGTGACCAACTGTTTGGGTTGGATAACTCTTGAATTTCTTTTACACGGTTTGACACAAAAGGTTTCCATGTGTCAGATTTTCCCTTTATCCAATGTAAAGCTATTGTAGAGTCTGTCCACATGAAAATCGTTGTGTTTTTATCGCTAAATTCCTCCTTGACGTAATTAACTAACCTAGCGCCTAAGAGGCATCCCATTAATTCCAGCCTAGGTAGTGTTAGTGTTGATTCTTTTAGGGGGGCTACCCTAGCCTTGGCAGTGATTAATGCTGTACCAATATTTTCCTGATTTTAATTCAAATCTTACATAAATAACCGTAGCATAAGCCCCTTGACTAGCATCGCAGAATCCATGTAATTCTTGAGATACAATATCGCCCTTACAAAAATCTTCTTAAGAGTTCTAAAGGAATTTCTTTGGAACCCTACGGAGCCCTTGGGATCATTTTCCAAAGAAACTATTTCCAAAGACTTCCATGGAATTTCCTAAAGAATTCTTGAGATAAATTTCCAAAGAATGGCTTGGGATTATTTTCTAAAGAAAATCTTTAGGAATTCTAAAGATAAATTTCCTAAGAAGGTCTAGGGATTATTTTCTAAAGAAATTCTTTAGGAATTCTAAAGATAAATTTCCTAAGAAGGTCTAGGGATTATTTTCTAAAGAAATTCTTTAGGAATTCTAAAGATAAATTTCCTAAGAAGGTCTAGGGATTATTTTCTAAAGAAATTCTTTAGGTATTCTAGAGATAAATTTCCAAAGAATGTCTTGGGATTATTTTCTAAAGAAATTCGTTAGGAATTCTAAAGATAAATTTCCTAAGAAGGTCTAGGGATTATTTTCTAAAGTAATTCTTTAGGAATTCTGGAGATAAATTTCCAAAGAATGTCTTGGGACTATTTTCTAAAGAAATTCTTTAGGAATTCTAAAGATGAATTTCCTAAGAAGGTCTAGGGACTATTTTCTAAAGAAATTCTTTAGGAATTCTAGAGATAAATTTCCTAAGAGGGTCTTGGGATTATTTTCGAAAGAAATTCTTTAGGAATTCTAGAGATAAATTTCCAAAGAATGTCTTGGGATTACTTTCTAAAGAAATTCTTTTGGACGTCTAGAGATAAATTTCCAAAGAATTTCTTGGTATTATTTTGTAACGAAATTATTTAGGAATTCTAGGGATAAATTTCCAAAGTAGGTCTAGGGGTTGTTTTCCAAAGAAGTTCTTTAGAAATGCTTGAGATAAATTTCCAAAGAATGTCTAGGGAATATTTTCCAACGAAATTCTTTAGAATTCTTCAGATCAATTTCCAAAGAAGGTCCATGGTTTATTTCCAAAAGAAATTCGTTAGCATTATTGAGATAAATGTCCAATGAAGCTCTAGGGTTGGTTTTCCAGAGAAGATCTAGGGTTTATCTTCCAACGAAATTCGTTTGGAATTCAAGAGATTAATTTCAAAGGGCCAGATATATTGCAATTATGCTTTACATATAATTATCTCAAAATATTTTTACCCAAATTGTTTAGCTAAAGTTTTCCTAGATAGACATTAACTTGATGGTTAAAAAAATTAAAAACGTTTCACGAAGGCTTGTCCCGTAGCTAAGGCTAGGCAAGCGCTGAAATGGAATGTTACATTTACCTATTTTTTTATTATATTTTTTTGCCTTCAATAATCCGTGAGGTGTTTATGTAAAGGATAAAATAGATTAAAAGTAAAATAAGAGTAATTAAAATCGTTATGTTTAGATTTACAGGGAATCTAAGCTGTCAGTCGGAATTTTTGCTTAATTCTCTTATGGCATGTTTTATCTTTATTTCGAGCGTAATTAGAGTCCAAAATAAATATTTTTTTAAAAACATTGTAGAGGAAATTAGGTTAAACGCGTTTCTGATACTCGAAAAACTCTCAGTGAATATACATTATTAAATTTAACAACGACGTCTGTATCTACTGCTTGGCCGTTAAAGCCTCCAAAACCCACTTAGTACCCCATACAATTGCACAAGGTTTAAAACTTTCTGCCGTTTACGGATGTTTTTAATAAGTCGATTAAATGTCTGACTTTTAAAGCAACTTCACTCTGCATGCGAGAACTTCCCTCTCTATAAGGGGTGTAGTTCAGCGTATAAGAACTACACTTCCTGTATTGGGATATGGTTCTGCATGTAAGAACTATCCTCGTTTCAAGTGGCTAAATTAATTTACCCACTTCTCTATATATTTCCCAAGAAAATTCCAAAGATATTACCCAAGAACATTCCAAAGATATTTCCCAAGAGAATTCCAAAGATAAGTCCCAAGATAATTCCAAAGATATTTCCCAAGAAAATTCCAAAGATATTTCCCAAGATAATTCCAAAGATATTTCCCAAGAAAATTCCAAAGATATTTCCCAAGAAAATTCCAAAGATATTTCCCAAGGAAATTCCAGAGATATTTCCCAAGAAAATTCCAAAGATATTTCCCAAGAACATTCCAAAGATATTTCCCAAGGAAATTCCAAAGATATTTCCCAAGAACATTCCAAAGATATTTCCCAAGAAAATTCCAAAGATATTTCCCAAGAAAATTCCAAAGATATTTCCCAAGAAAATTCCAAAGATATTTCGCAAGGAAATTCCAAAGATATTTCCCAAGAAAATTCCAAAGATATTTCCAAAGAAAATTCCAAAGATATTTCCAAAGTAATTTCCAAAGAAAAAGAGGCCAATATTCCCCAATTTCCTAAAGAACGCCTTAAGGATTTCCAAAGAAATTTCCCAAGGAATTTTCTTAAGAGTTCTTAAGAAGATTTTTGTAAGGGCGTCCTGGCTAACTCCGTAATAATGTCTTGGGATTGAGATATTACGTAATTTTGGCAATTCAAGAGTCCATTTGCTGAAGTCTTCAGCCAAGTTTGGGGGTAAGGCTTCATCCCAACCTAATTTTAATTTCCATAGTTCTTGCAAAAGCATTTTTGCTCTAATTGTGTAAGCCGAGAGTAGGCCGACAGGGTCGAAAATTTGCGCTACGGTACTTAAAACTTCTCGTTTACAGATTTTTCCGGTTTTAATTAACTCAAATATTTTTGTTAAGTCAAAGGAAAAGGTATCGGTACCCGTGTTCCATCTTAATCCCAGAACCTTTAGAGTTTCAGGCTCCGTTCCTCCTTCAAATAAGGCTATTTCGTTTTTGTCATTATTTTCTAGCATTCTGTGATCGCTATCTGCCCATTTTTTCCTTAATTCTATAGAATTTGTTTGCCATTTACGAAGGCGCATACTAGCCTTTGACATGAGGTCCATAGCCCCTGTAGATAATTTGAAAGCCTTCTCTACACTATCATCCCCACTAGTCAGGTCATCGACGTATAGGTCATTGTCTAACATTTTTACTACCTTAGGATCAGCGTCGGGGGTGTTTTTAATGTGATGTTTAATTGTAGCTGTTAAAATGTGGGGGAAGAAGTTATGCCAAAGGGTAATCGTGCAAATCTTAACTCTATAAATTGGTTCATTTGGATTTTTCCAGTGCTATCCTGTACGACCCACAAAAATCTAACCGAGTCCCTTTCTTTCTCGTGTAAGGCTATCATTAAAAATGCCTTTTCAATGTCAGCGATAAACGCTACTAAATGTTTTCTGAACCTTATTAATAATAGAAGCAATTCTGGAGTTTAGTTTTTGCCTGGGTCTAGGCAGTCGTTCAACGACGGAACCCCCTTTGCGTGGGAGGAGCCATCGTTGACCACTCTTAGTTTTGTTGTTTTGACTTCTGGTCTTATTACGGCTTGATGGGGTAAATAATAAGTGCCTGGTTTTTCGATACTTGGTAATGGGACCCTTTCTATTATACGTAATTTCAATTGCTCGTCTATAACTTTTTTATAGTCCGAAAACAATATGGGATCATTCATGAATCTTTTATTTAAAGCTATAGCCCTTTTTGTAGCTACCTCCTTGTTGTTGGGTAAGACCCCTTTTTCAGTTTTCCAAGGAAATTGCACGTGGTACCCCCCTTCTATTTTTTCTATTTTTAAATCTAAATTTTCTGCGTTTTGATCTTGATTTTGTTTACAATTTCCGTCTAAAATTCCAAGACTTTCTAAATCCCAAAAGCCCTTTACTATGGTTTTTAATTTACTTACTCCTATTCCCATGGATATAATTGAACATTCTAGTAATTCTGAGTTTCTTCCTTCTCTTGGCCCTTGGATAGCCCATCCTAGCATTGTTTCAATAGCCACTAATTTATGTCCAAATCTTTCTGATTTTCCCGTGGCAACTTCCCAGTAAAAATCTCCTCCAATCAGGAATTCTATGCTAGAGCTACAAGCTAGATTCCCATTAATCTGATCTGCCAATTGCCATCCCTTTAAGTTAATAAAATGTTCTACTTCCGCGCTGTTGTATGATGTTATAGTTTTGCAAATGTATGGGACTTCTAGCGCTGTTATTTCCACCCTTTTGTTTGGATTTTGTGTGTTTTGCAAGACTAGTTTTATTTGTCTACGTTTTTCTTGGACTGGGATTTCGCTACCAAAATGATAAATTTCTACTACCTGCTCTCCAATTATAGGTAATTTTAGTTGTTCAACTATGTTATTTGTTACAAAACTAGCCTGAGCTCCGGGGTCCAAGAGACCTCTAATATTTTTATTTTCGTTAGTGTTAGGATTTAAAGCTATGGCTCGAGCTGTTTGTAATAACCCCGTTCTCTCACTAGTTACTGACATGGTTTGGCACCCAGAAACAATGCTTTCTGGCGTTGGAGACGATTGGGTTTTAATTATGTTAACCTCATTTTTATCACATAAAGCAAAACTATGTCCTTTTCCACATTTTTTACAAATTTTGATATGTGATGGACATATTTCTGCAGCATGATTTTGCCTAAGGCAAGTAAAACATCTTCCTTGATCCCTAACTATTTTTTGTTTTTGTTCTAAGTTGAATTTTGTGCAATTGGGGAATCTATGGACACTATCCTGGCAGAAGATGCAGTAAATGTTATCAGAGGGGTTTCTTTGATAATTAAATTTGGGATAATTATTTTGATGATAATTTTTGGGGTAGTTATTTTGATAAGTTCCTGGGTTATTGTTAAACCTTATCCCCGTATTCAAAACCTGCGCTGAAGATCTAGGCCTAAAAGAATTACTTTCGTTTTTTGGTTTAAATTGAGACCCATCCATTTTGGGTTTGGGGTTTCCTGGCGTAGCTCCTAGAAGTCTCGCAGATTCTCTATTTTCCAATTTTTCTTAATAAATTCTAACAAAAAGTTAACATTCCATCTACGTTCTTCGTTTAATTCCCTAGAATATTGTAGCCTAAAATCCTCGGGGAGACTTTTTAAGATAGAGGCACAAAAGGCGTTTCCCTTAGCTGAAGTATCTACGTTTAATGCTTTTAAGCTGCGAATGTTGATTTCACAAGTGTTATAGTGGTTTCTTAGTGCCTTTAAATTGTTTGAATCATTAAGTGGTTTTAATCCTAAATCTAACAAAGCATTTGTATGACTTAAAATTGCAAAATCCGGATTTCCAAATTGGTTAATCAAAATTGTTACTGCTTCATCATAAGCCTCATCAGACGCGAAAAGTCCTTCTATAGACATTTTGGCTTCTCCTTCTAAGATTTCAAATAATTGAATTTTTCTACCTTTTGAAGTTCTTCTTTGTTGTGTACAGCTGCCTTGAATTGGTTCCAAAACGATGACCACTGGGTGAGATCGCCGTTGTATTTCGCCATGATGAGTTTTGGTAGTTTAGTTGTTTCCGCCGTTATTGATTGAATAGATCCTCCCCCGTGGTTTCCAAGAACGCTGAGGTTGGTATTAGATCCCGATATTGACGGTACATTTGAAGTGGTTTGTATTCCTTGGTTACGTATTTTTTTAATTTTCGATTAGTCCGATTTTTAATAAGTATCAAGTCCTCGCGGTATTGTTGAGCAGCTTTCACTTGACTTTCCGCTTCCGAGGTCGAATCCATTAATTTAATTATTTTTTCCTCCAGTTGAATTAGATCTTGTTCTTTTTGTTCTACTCACGCCAGTGCATCTTCCAAATCATCCTCATCGGGTGATTCTTCATTTAACAGCTTTTCCAAAGACGTGATTAGTTTAGTAGTTAAAGTTCTTATAGCTTTCCTGGTTGCTTTTAGGTTTTCTAATTCCTTTTTCTTTGCCGAGGAACCGCTTGCTCCCGCTTCTTCGCCATCTCCAGCCATTTTGATTGAGTTATTTTATTCCGATTACTAATTTACGTTTATTTTAGGGGATGTGGTTTAATCCCGGGTTGACACGCACCATATAGTAAATCCTTACTAAGTTTCGTTGCCGATTTTATTTTAATTTAAATTTTGTTTGGTTTGGGAGAGCTTTATTTAAGGCATAGACTACCGACTGAAAAATAGCCCATGAACTTACATTAGTATATCGGAGAGAGACTGGAGATCCTTCCTTAGTAAAAGAAAGTGAAGAAGTGATTTATTTTTTACAAAAATTTCAAGGTGTGTACAGTTGACGATTTTGGGGTTAGAAAAGGGTGGGGATTTTCCATGACAGGGTTCGAACAGTAGGATTATCGATTGAGTTGAAAACATGTTATCCTACTGCTCACCCTGGGGCTTTACCCTTTTCTTTACAAAGTTTTCCATTTTAAAATTCTTAGAATTTATATTTTTTCTTTTTTGTACGGATATTTTTTTAGGGTTTTTTTGCAATTTCTATTTATACAACAACTTTTTAGTAACAATTTAAGTAGCAATTTTTATAAGTAAGAAATTAAGTAACAAATTTTATAAGTAAGAAATTAAGTAACAAATTTTATAAGTAAGAAATTAAGTAACAAATTTTTTTTAGTTAAGAAAATAATTAACATTCTTAGAATTTATATTTTTTTCTTTTTTGTAATGATATTTTTTTAGGGTTTTTTTGCAATTTCTATTTTATACAACAACTTTTTAGTAACAATTTAAGTAGCAATTTTTATAAGTAAGAAATTAAGTAACAAATTTTATAAGTAAGAAATTAAGTAACAAATTTTATAAGTAAGAAAATAATTAACAGGTTGCTTTATCACTTTGTGTTGAAGCTTCTGGAAACGTTTCCGTTTGAACACAAACATCAGAAACCTTTGTTTTGACGATTACCTGAACACTAAAATCTTTTCTATGGATGTAAGTTTGTAATCCTACATTGACTGTTTCAATTATTAGAGTTTGTGTCGAAGAATTAGACTTTTGCAAGGAAGGTGTTACTAATTTGTTATCTTTCTTTGCTATTACAATTTCATTACTATCTAGTCGTGTGCTTCTCAATGAAGTATCATTTATTAGAGCTAACTCTTCTAGAAGGGAATCACCAATGCCACTATCTTCTTTGACGCATCTGATACATTGAATCCCAATGATTTGTTTCCATCTTTGATCTTGCGATTTTTGTTTTTTTGAACCTAATCTTTGGGGAGAGAAGAACGCTTGCGCTTCCTTAAATAACGTTCCACTTTTGAATTGTCAAGGTTCATGTCATCCAACTCTGCATTTAGACACTTTGACGGGAGCTCGTCTGGGTTTGTGGTATCATATAAGGCCGATGGTGCTAAAATTATCAAAACTGTTAATAGTACACATATCTAGGTTTTTAGTTTACACGTTCACCCGTACTTACCTCCACCGAAAAAATATTTTGAACATATCCTAATATGTTCAAAATAGGATCCAGGGCCAAGGCTTAAAGTTTTAAGCCACTTAAAATTTCTTTCTCTAGAAAGAGCTTCTGTTAAAAAGCCCACCTTTCTATCCTTATCATAACGACTTTTATATCCATTTACACTACAAGTTATGACCATTTACAAGTTTTAATCCGCTTTACACAGATGATAAATGCCAACCAACATGGACGCGCCCACCCGCGCCTTGAGCAGACGCTTAAAAATAACTTCAAGAGAGCATTGAAGATGGCAGTTAAATCGTGCTATGACGTAGAGCCCTGGCAACAGTTAGCTCCCTATTGGGAAATTGGAACAGAAACTAAAACTGAAAATCCACCCTGAAGCTAAAAAAATCGATAACGCTTGAGGCGCCATGCAGTTCCAGGCAGGGTCTCAAACGATTCAACAAATCTCGATATTAATTTGATCGATTTTAATACAGAAAACTTAGTATGATTGAGCGTAAACAAATGTAAATAACAATTATTTTAGAAAAAATTAAAATACGTTTAACATTTAAGAATTTTAGAAAGCAACATATTTTTGAATTTTTTTCCCATGATAAGCGTGAACACCTCTGTAATAATAATGTAAGGGCTACAAAATTGGATCGGTTTGGATTGTAATCGTCATAAGACATCGTTTAAAACAAACTTCATGTAAATCGGTCTACTAGATCTCGAGATATAGAAACATCCGGTATGGTAGCCATTTTCCAATATGGCGGCGAAAGCCGGCACCGGAGGTTTGGGGACTTTTGGTACATTAATGAGAACCATAAGCTCATTGGATTCTGAAATTTTCAGCTTGGTCATATTTAGTTCCTTTCAAATTCATATCTACCCTGTAGGGCCTGTACTAATCCGGTTAATCTCTCTTGTGAGTGTTTGTGAGCCGCCCCGCTCCGGCGTTTCCCCAGTCTCCACTCCCGAGAGTCGGGGATCCCGACCGTTGACCGTAGCATTAGCAAAGGCACTGTGATTGGCTCAATTCTATCACCTGCCAGATAAGGCTAAATAACACCAGAAGTCCATAAAATTAGCCTAGGAAGCAGTGGCGCCGCCAGGATTTTTTTACAGATAGGCTAAGGAAGATTTAGAGGGCCCCTTATAAAATTTCAAGAGAAAAATTTTGTTGCGCAACGTCGATAATATTAAGTTAACAACTATTTTTATCATATTATTCATATAGAGAAGTTTAATATATTAAAGTTCATTATTATCAGACAAAAGACATATTATTATACGTATAAACTGTAGTTTGCGAAAATAATAAAAACAAAAAGTCGGAGAGAGGGGGATTTTCAGTTAAGGCTCCTATGAGGTCACTGTGCACTGTCGATGTGGTGAGGAAAAGGGAAATCGGTTTACAAAAGGAGTCAGCACCCTTTAACAGTGCAAAAATGATTAATCGTAACGCGTAAGTAAACCCTTAATTGAAGTACAGAAAATCAGACTGATTGTTCCCTCGTTGCGCTATATTTTACTGTGCTAAAATGATTGCCCGTAATCTGTACACCAATAATTTACCCTCTTTATAAGTGTAATAGTGCGACACAAACAAAAAACTTAAGTGAGTTTCCCCACAATAACGCATACCTAAACCTTAATTGAAGTACAGAAAATCCAAGTGATCCCCCACCCTGACCTTAAAAATTACGTTCATAAATTTACTTATGTTAAAATTGTATAACACTATATTAAAGGTATGCGAATTTACAATTTCATATCATATTTTCCCACGAAAGTATTATTTTGTTACAAGTCTCTACTTTCAAAATATCAAGTTTTTAATATAATTGAACCAATGTTTCTATTTTTAAAATTCATTGAAAAATCACGAAAACTCAGTTTCGATATATCAACAATGTTGTCTTGTCGAGCTTGTCCGCCTGCTTGATGACATCACTATGACGTTGAGGAAAAAAAGCGCGGGAATCCTATACGCGCGAGGCAGGGTGGGAAATAAGGATTTTTTTAAACTGGACATTGGGCCAGCGACCCCTCTGGCCTGGCATAAATAAACTGGTCCATGACCACTGACCAGGGCGCGTCGTCTGCTAAATTGAAGAAGTGGATAATTACAATATACTAGCTAATGTCTGGACTCTGGAAACCCTTGAATTTTCTTAGTGGTCCTGTGGACCACTGACCCTCCCCCCCCCGATTTAATTTTTAAACTGGCCCAGGCGATTTTTAATTTCGCACGCTGGCGCGACGTATACGCGTCTCTAGCTTCTCACCAATGCGGCCAGTCTAAACTCTTGGTCTGATAGCGGAGAGAGTGGCACCATGTCACGTGAAAAAAATATATCTGTGACGTCGAACTACAGGGAAACGTCTCAGCCTTTCATAAAAAAAGGATTTGCATATGAAGGATTTTCAAATGCATATTACCAAATAACCAGAAATCGGAGAATTAAAAGCTTGCCATTTTTGAATTTACAGAAATTAATTCTATCTTTTGTTATATAAATCAGAGGTTTTTCAAACGAAGCTTCTCATACCCTTTAAATATAAAGATACTATCAAAAGCGGATTATGCTTCACACATAAAAAAGTACGTAAGTCCCACTTTTCGATAACTTTAGCCACGAATTTCATGACATTCCCGAAGTAAAAACTAAGCAGACGAACAAAAAGGCTTTTAACCAATCATAAGCCCCCTAACCGTGGATAACGTCTTTAATGCCAGACCAATCGGCGACGGCTATTACTATTTTTTTTGCATGGGACCTCGACTCGGCCTCACCGTCGACATAACCGGGAAGCTAGGATTCCCCTAGGAAGGCAAATTTGCGGTATCGTTCGTTAGTCGTTATATTATATTCAACGTTTTAAAGCTCAAGTTTCGAAAATTTTCGAGTCATTCAATAAGTAGTCAACTAAATATTGTAAGAAATGTTTTAATTTCAACAGAAAAATAGCTCTGCAAATAATAGTAGACTCGAATACTACACTAAGCCTTGGCTAGATATCAGCGTTATCCCGATTCCCGAGCCGCCGGCGGCTGGGCTCGCCGTAGCCGCGAGGACAGAAAAGATTCCTTATAAGAAAACAGATACACGGTGTCTTAAATAGTCCAAGCAAAAGCTACCCAGATTGATAAGATCTTTGTGCCTTACTCCCAAATAATCTTTGGTATTGTGAATAGTTTAACTAAAGAATATTTTGTTGACACCCTACTCAGTCTTAATAGTAGTTCCATAATTTATGTACCTGGTAATTTGGTTCTTAAGGCTGAAGGCTCGCAAGGATCCGAAGGGACCGCGTTACCGAATTATGTTCCTCCGCGCAAGGGAAATTTCTTTCCAAGGAGCTTTGAGAATATCGTGTAGCTCCCCCAGGCAAATGTAACGTACTTCATACTACTACTTCTGATACTATTAACTTCCTTTTGTTTTCAAAATTACTTTCGCTCTCAGGAGAAATTCAGGTAAATTCTGGGATCGTGATAAACACCGCCTTAAGACCATATAAAAAAATATATACTATCAGTATATACTTGCTTTTCATTTAATGTTAACCTCGAATTCCTTGAATGTTTAAATAGAGGAGCGGGATTGAATGCTTGAAATCCTTATTGTCGACGGGTGACAGGAATTTTAAAGGGAGAGTTTAACAGCTTCCATTATATTAAGGCAATCCAATAATCGTTTCTTTCACTTTAGATATATCGAGAAAACGTAAAACACAATTCACAATCATTAACCTCACTTGTACAATTAAGTGAAATGCTTAAACTTGCTTTTACAATCCCCTTCCATTTAAAAAATAACGAAAAATATCACCTCACCACAATCCTCTTTCATTCACTGTCCCTTCAATGACGAACCAAAAATTTACACTACTACTACTATGAGAATGACAACAGGGCAGGTCAAACTAAGAACCTCATCGTAGATGTACGTCATACGATGTGGCCAAAAATCAAAAAGCGAGATAAACTTTCTGGCTAGTCAAAAACCTTTAACACGAAAGTGTTAACCCATTTTCCATTTTGTAGAATATTGTAAAAATCAGATACCAAAAAGTTCATCATCCTTGTGAAATTTTGTCTAAAGTAAATTATTTTGTAGGCCTAGATCAAAATATTGTAATAATGGTATTTTAATATTATGGGAACCTAATTTCGGGGCCCCTCTGAAATTTACGGACGGCGCCACTGCTAGGAAGTAACCAAAAGCTGGGTTTGGGACTCCCCTCTCTTGTTTAGCAATACTGATGAAGGGCGACACATTCGCCACCTGGTGATAATGTTCCTCATATCTCTGGTTTAGGTGCGACTCGTACGCCAACTTTGCCCTATCGAGAGAGAAAAAACTATTGGCTGAAAATGAACACTGTATCTCTAAAGGGACCGGAAAACGCCCCCTTCCACTGTAAAACCGAGCACTCTTTAGCATAGAATCAGGAGAAGGGATGGGGGTCTGAATTTTGGAACAGTCAAGGTCATTCAGTTTTTTATTACTCTTCATAAAGCTATCGAAAAAAAAACTATTTAACGAGCGTGGCCATTCGTTTTTTTTATTTTTTTTTAATAAAGCAAACGATCTACCCTTTAGAGATTCAGCGTTCATGGGCTGAAGAAGTCACGCCCCGCTCACGCCAAGAAAGACTTCCTAGATTTAAGCTCGAGATTTCTAACAGTGTTAGGAATGGGGGAAAAATTTAACCACCAATCCATGTAGTTATAAGGAGTTCTTACCCCAGAAGACGTACGCCATACCAGCTATTGTAATTGTTACCTTCCTTGGCAAATTTAATGGACTGATAACACCAAAAAAAGGAAAATACCTAAACACTATTTTCCCGGAAAGAAGTAAAGACTTTCGAATTGCTTACTCCCGGGTAATTGTAACGTTAATAACGACATTTTCCAAGAAAAAAAAGAATAAAATATTCAACGATCCGCCGACGACTTTACAGACACTTTAAATGGGTTTTAGATGCGTTATTGCTATCAAAATGATTGAAATTTGCATTGTGCATATAAAACCGCATCTCGATAATGTTCAAAAACGTCATTACGTCATTACATAAATAACTTTCTTGAATTTTTCTAGTACTGAATGTTGGGAAATTTTGTATTTGTTGTATCAGGTGGTGGAAAATAATCGATAAAATCTTTAAGCGTAGAATTGTATGAAAATCTGTCAACGTTTTTTCCGAGCTAAAAGCTCACCATAGCAAAAGTAAATAGAAATCAAAAAGTTAATAGCTTTAAGTCAATCGTACCTTCCCGCCTGCATGCTATGTAAAATGAGTATCGAGTATCACGTGGCCTGCTTGTAACCAATAGGATGTTCGCATGACGTCATAGAAGCGACAAGAGATATTGGAAAGCAGTACAAGTTACTGAGCATCATGGGAGTAAATTTAGGGCAATATCATTGGTAGCCGCGCTTACGTGATGGAAAATGGCGCCGTAGTAGTGCGGGTAATTGCTGAATTATGGTAAATTATATTAAAATACTGAAGTATAAAACTATTTAGTTTCATAATGCCGCGTAAAAAACGATTTTAGTTTCGCCTTCGGTATCGACCCAGTGCAATTTTTATCTGAAACCTACGAATAATCCGCATACTCTTCCATCATGTTGCAAACAAAAGTTTTCAAACGTCCTTGGCTCTCCCAACATTGTAGTATTGTTTTACGTTCATCTTTTTGTTTCACGAATTCGTCATAATCATATTCCTTATCCATTTTTCATATTATTATTTTATCGCATTCATAGGCAATCACATGTAGTCTTCACAGATTTTGTACTAGGCCTAGACTATACTGTCACAGTCTCACAGCAGACAGCTGATAGAGATTACCTTTAGAACGCATGCGCGTCGATTAAACCTTCAACAACCCGCACTACTTTGTCTGAGCGGCGCGACACTAGATACGTTAGGTACATGTCAAGTGGTTCGCTAGGTGCTACGCCATTTGTGCACTGCCGCGGAATAGGAGCGGGAATATCAACTTTCATAACGCGCCCATGCCGGGGAGATATTAATTTCTTGTTTATAATCTATTTACTTCTGACCATAGTAGAAGGGAAAATCACCCAGGTTTTAAGGTTGGTCCTTTTAGAAAAAGGACCACCCTGTAGCTCAGCTAGGAAAGGTTGAGCGAAAAAGCGATCACTTCTCAATAGAAATTCAGAGTGTAAAGAAGTACCAAGTAAAAACGTTCTTTTACAAACTGCAAAATTATTGGTCAAAGGAGAGAAGGGAGAAGTTGTAGTCAGATGTCTCCTGGACGGAGGAAGCAAGAAATCATTTATCAGAGCGGATATTGTGAAAAAAACTAGGATTAGAAGAAGTAGGGGAGGCAAATTTAAACCTTCTGACGTTTGGTGAGACCACCAGCAAGAGATTAATTAGCAAAAGAGTCAAGTTAGAGCTGAAAAGTTTACTAAGCGAAAACAAAATAATAATTGAAGCCATCGAGTCCCCAGAGATTAGCATTGCTCGCCGTAAGGTTCCTAGCCAAGAAATTCAAGCGAAATTGAGAGAACATAATTTAAAATTAGCGGATCAGTATAATGGAGATGGAACCGAAGAGATCGCCTTATTATTAGGTGCAGATGTATATTGGCAGGTCTTAACAGGAGAAGCTCATCGTTTGACGTCTTCTCTAGTCGCCATGGAGAGTTTATTTGGTTGGGTAGTGCAAGGACCCAATACAGTAGGCAATATGATAGTAATTGAAGAGACAGAAGATAGGGAATCAGTCCCAATAATGAACGTAATGCTGCAAGAAGAGGACATTATAAATAAAGCGGATAAAGAGATAAGAGCATTCTGGGAACTAGAATCCTTGGGCATAAAAGAGATTGAAAACAAGGAAGATAATACAGAGAATGAATTAGCCACAAAGATGTTTAAAGAAAGCGTCAAGTTTAAAGAAGATAGATACGAAGTAGAATTACCTTATTATTATTGTTGTTGAGGAGGGTACGCGCCCTAGCACCGATGCCAAAGGCATATTGTGAATCCTCATATTCAGGCCTTGAATAGGCCCGTAGCTGCAGCGTAGCGAAGAATTCGCTCCACCGTAATAGAGGAGACCCTCGAGGGTTTCAAAGTATGTGAATCAAAATATTCTAGTCTAAGCGAGGCGAAGCAGTCGCACTCGCAAAGTACGTGAGCGGATGTTTCTTCCTTCTCCTGACACGACCTACAGAGAGGGTCGTCGGCAAAACCCATCAGATGGAGGTGCCTATTAAGCCGACAGTGCCCGGTCAAAAGACCGGTGGCCAGCCTAATATCCCATCTGCTGAGCGAAATTAGGTCTCTGGCACGAGACCTGCAGGGACCATTGACAAAAAGTTTAGTCTGTCTCTGGCCCTCCATGTTATGCCAGAGTTGGTTTTGTATGACAGTCAACCTGTCATGCAGACACCGTTTGACGTGCCTGTAGGGGATGGGGACGGCCGGCTCCGGCCCCAAGAGCTTGGCCTCCGCACCCCTTTTCGCAAATCTATCGGCTTGCTCATTGCCATGATATCCGCTATGCCCTGGCACCCAGTACAACAGAACCCTGTTGCAGGATGCCAGTCGCGCTAGCAGATCAATGCAGCTGCGCACCAGTTGAGAGGTAATCTGACACTGGTTCAGCGCGTTCAGGGCGGCCTGACTGTCAGAATAAATTCTCACAGTCCGTCCGGTATACCCTTTGTTAATGCAGTAATCTGCGCAATAACAGATCGCGGCAATTTCCGCCTGGAACACACTAGCGAAGGTACCCAGGCAAGCAGAAAAGCCGACCCTTGTGGTTTGGCAGTAATAGCCGGCGCCAGCGCCGGAATCAGTCTTGGAACCATCGGTGAACCAAATAGTTTCACCCCCAGTGCCAAGAGGCAGCAGGTTAGTCCACTCTGCCCGACTGGGAAAGTGGATGCTGAAAGGCTTAGTGAAATCAAAACTGGTAACGGTTTTGTCAGAGCACATCGTAAGCGACGGCTCAAGTGCGGCGTACTCCCGAAAGAGCTTCCTATGGCTGTAATCCCAAAGTCTTGCAACCCAACAGCCACTAATGTTGAGCCTGTAGGCTCCCATGACAGCCTCCTCCTCAATGAAGAGATGAAGAGGAAGCATGTCAAGGAGCACCTCCAGGGAAGCAGTTGGGTCGATCTCATGGCCCCCGTAACACCAATGCAGGCAAGCCTCTGAAGCTTGCGCAGGGCAGCCTGCACCGTCTTAAGCCGGACCCTTGTCCACCAGACAAGTGCCCCGTAAGATGGTATGGGTCTGATGATCCCAGTATAGAGCCAGTGTACAGCCTTGGGGTTGAGGCCCCAAGTCTGGCCGACAGAGCTCCTGGTCCTCCAGAAGAGCATCTTGGCCTTCTTAATACACCTATCAAGATGCGGCTTCCATGTGAGTCTGCAATCAAAGGTCACCCCCAGGTATTTCACCTCGGAGGACTTTGTCAGGACCTGGCCAAAGAAAGAGATATCATTGAACAGATCCTTAGTATTCTTCCTCGTAAAAGGAACAAGGACAGTTTTATCAGGATTAACGGTGAGGTTAACCGCCTGACACCATTGTTCCACGCTAGAGAGAGCAGATCTCATAAGCGCGGTAACAGTATCAGGGAACTTCCCGGTAAAGACTATCGCTACATCGTCCGCATACCCGAAGCCGTCTCAGTGGATTTGCCTTTTTGGTAGGCAAATTGTGAAGAAGAGAGAGGAGTTACCGAAAGTACCTCGTCTCTAATGTACCTGTCCACCAGCTTCTCCAGAATTTTGAGGAAGAAGGAGGTCAGGCATATGGGCCTAAATGCCTTCGCCTCGAGATAGGAAGCCTTCCCGGGCTAGGGAATAAAGATGACCCTAGAGCGTTTCCAGTCACGAGGTATGTGACCGAGAGCAATGCAGAGTCTGTAGATCTTGCAAAGCGGAGAGGCGATGTGGTCTAAGCCCTCCTGCAAAAGCAGAGGGAAGACCCCATGGGGTCCCGGAGACTTGTAGGGCTCAAAACAGTTGACAGCCCACCGAAGCTTGGGAATCGTGACAACCTGTCTGGCTACAAGCCAGTCTTCCCTCTTACCCCTGTGCAGGACAGGGTAGAGAGAGTCGGGGTTTGTTGGATTGATTAAAGTAGAGTCAGGAAAATGGGCCTCCAGCATGTGCTTGAGAGTCTCAGCCCCAGACTTAGTGTACACACCCTCCTGCAGCTTAATAGTATTAAGCCGATATGTGTTGTCGTGCGCTAGGATCTTCATGACCCTAGCCGTGGCAGGGACATTGGAGACCTGCTCACAGAAGGTCCGCCAGGAGTCCTTCTTAGCAGCTCTAATGGCCCTGTTGTAGGTGTTAAGGGACTGCCTGTATCCAGCCCAGTCACCCGTGCGCTTGGCTTTGTTAAAGAGCCTTCGCGTGCATTTACGAAGCCGGCTGAGATCCGCGTTCCACCAAGGGACAAGCCTCGAGCGGTTAACGGTCTTAAGTGGGCAGTTCCGGTGGAATGACTCCATAATGGAGCAATGTAAGTCACCAGCAGCCCTATCAAGATCCTTAGGTGAAGTAAGTTTAGGAGTGTGACCCCCTCCGTAGCGTAGGATTAGGTCTTCCCTATAGCCGGCCCAATTGGTCCGTTTTGGATTGCGTATCTCCGTCCCCGCCGGGACAGAGGTAGTCGCGACAGTAAAGAAGATGTGCCTATGATCCGACAGAGACGGCTCATTAGACACATGCCAGTTAGACACGGAAGACACGAGGTTTTCCGTGGCTAGCGTGAGGTCAATGACCTCCCTTCGATTAGAAGTAACAAAAGTAGGTTCATTGTTTTGATTAAGAATATGGAGTTTGCAACCAACTAAATATTCTAGTAAATCATCACCTCTCCTGTTGCAGTCAGAACTGCCCCACGTGATGTGATGAGCATTGGTGTCGCAGCCAATGATTAGTTTGTACCCTCTCTTTTCACATTGATCGACCAAATTGATCACCTCAATTGTCGGGAGAGAGTCCGCGTCGTGGGCAAAGTATGCAGAGGCAGCCGTGATAGTCAACTTGGCATGCCCAGTGGCCAGGACTAGCTTCACGGCCGCCGTGTCCTGGGACGTGTACAGCGGTAGAGAGATACAGCAAAGATCCCTCCGAACCAGAATACACGCCCTAGGTCTAGCAGCAGTTTGGTCATAAAATAGTGACCCCGCCAGATCAAGACCCTCTATAGCGAACCTCCTGCAGAGTACCGCAGAGGCCGCCTTACTATGGTGCAGATTGATTTGAGTTGCACGTAGCGTCCCCATGGTCCTTAAGAGAGGGGTTCAGAAGGGACCTAGCTACACCTCATCGGTCCCGAGAGGGCTAGTGGCACCTCCCCCCCCGACAGGCAAGTTCCCAGTCCCTAGATCCTCCCCCTCACCAGGACCACTAGAACGCACATCGGCTGGATCCCGAAGGGTCCCATCCGATTCTTCCGGTAGGGTGGACTCATCCATGGAAGAACAAGCTTCGGAATGAGCCACCCCTTCCCCCTCTGTGCCTAGAGCGACACCAGCGAGCTCCACAGCGAGATCCCCCATCTCGCTAGTCCCACCCCCTGCCGTAGACTCGGCTACAGTGGTTTTGGTGGTTTCCGTGTTCTGAAGGAGTTTGACGGAACCCTTGTCCACTCCAGTAAAGCCCACGAAACCAGCTTTCTTAATGGCTTCCAATGAGGAGCCATCAATGAGCAGTACCCAGTACCGTACGGCCCTGTCCACGTACGTCCGGATACATTTCCAACGTTCAGTGGCAAAACCTGCATTAAGGGCCTTTAGGCGCCGAAACAGCACCGCCGGCTCTTTGGTGATCTGGTCCTTGGTGCGAAACATTACCTTAAACGGCTTAGGGAGTTCGCTAGCTCTCATTACTGAGAGCACCGCATCCCCCACCACCGAGTAGGCTAAGTTGTCCTTCAACCATTGCCCAGTGAACGAATCCTCACAGGAGTATACTAGGGCCCCGGTCGTCAGGCTAAAGTTCGCAAGGCGCGGTAGAGGCCTCCCCGAAAGTATCCCATCCAGCGCCCCTAGAATCGCCTTCTGAATTGGGCCCACGTCTTCCTCCGTGATGACCGCCGTCGGATAGCCTTTTTTGACAATGGCCATCTTTTTTGAGCTGGCGGCATCACTATAGGACTTAGCCTTTTTCGACGCCGCCTGCGAGATACTGGGTGAGGGAGTCGAATCCTCCGCTCTGGACCTCTTCATTGGGTTGTCACGAGCCGCCGCACCCCCAGCGGGGGTGGAGACCGTTTCAGACCCCGATTTGACCTTTTGCCGAGAAATCTGTCGTTTGAGACGACGACGCACGGTTCGTTTCGAGGGCTTGCCAGACACACGCACCGATGAATCGGCACGAGTATCGCTGGATACAAGCCCTTGTAAAGTGGTATCAGTGAGGGCTCTGCCCTGAGCAGACCCCTGCACCGTAGGTTTGTTTGGTTTAGTTTTAGGTAAGTGTTTAGAATCCATAAGAATCCCACGAGTAAGGGGGCAAGTAAACGGTCACCACCCGGTAGTCCCCCACCCGGGGGGAAGGCTAGATACAACGGGGTGTCGCCTGGTGCCCCGAGGGGATCGTTAGCGATACCGTAGTTTTACTTCCCCAGTACCATGCAGCCCTCGGCACGATGCCTCAACACCTTGGCTTGAGAAGGACGCGTATCCGCTTAGCCCACACAACGTAGCGGTAACCAGCTCTCACCACCGAGGAGGTGTGATACTTCGCATTGATGAGGACCCAAGCTAGCGTGTGTAAAGTTAAGAACGCGAGCGGGAAGCCAAAGCAAGGGTGGGAAAGAGAAAACACTCCATCTAGCTTGCGTCCCCAACTTTGAGAGCCAGAATTACCTTGGATTGAAGAAACAAATAATTTGGGTACAAATTTTAACATGGCAAAGAAAAGATTCGAATACCTTTGTCGTCGATTTGAGCGAGACCCAGGCCTACTAGAACACTACGCAGCGATATTCAAAGAATATGAAAACCAAGGAATAATAGAGCAGGTGGACCTAGAGGAACCCACATCGAACGTTGTTTACTACGCCCCACATCAACCCGTCATTGATCAAGAGAGGGAAACTACCCCTGTTAGAGTAGTTTTCGATGCTTCATCCCATGAAAAAGGGAAAAAGTCGCTGAATGAATGCCTCCTGAAGGGACCGAACCTTAATCCTGACTTGTTAGACGTTATGCTAAAGTTTAGGTTCAAAAGAGTTGCAGTTGTGGCTGATATTCAAAAAGCCTTTTTACAAATTTCACTGAGCCCCAAAGATCGAGACGCCGTCAGGTTTATCTGGTTAAACGACCCCTCAAAGTTTAGGGAAAATCCAAAAATTGCGATATATCGCATGAAAAGAGTTTTATTCGGAGTATCATCGAGCCCATTTCATTTAGCCGCTACAATCCGACATCATCTAGAACAATATCGAGAAGCGCTACCTGACACTTGCGAAAAACTAGATTTAGAACTGTACGTTGATGATTTAACTTCAGGGGAAGATGATGTAGATTCAGCGCTTGAATTCTCAAAAAATCAAAAGAAATATTTAAAGCGTCAAATATGGTTATGAGAAAGTGGAAAAGCAATTCAAATGAACTTATGGAGCGCTACCGAAAAGAAGGCTGGATCGAAAATACCACGAAAGTTAATTGCGAAGAAAAAATTATGACTAACAAAGATAATCCCGAATCAAAAGTATTGGGCATGAGATGGACCCCAGAGAGCGACACTTTCGGTTTCGAAGCCAGAAAGTTAATCAACGATCTGAAGAATTTAGCAAACAGCAAACATTGTGTTTTACAATCAGCGGCAAGAATATACGATCCACTAGGACTGATTACACCGTACACTATTCGTGTAAAGATTATATTTCAAGCAATGTGGATTAAGAATCTGGGCTGGGACGATAATCTCCCCCTCGAGCTCGCCATTGTATGGAAAAAATGGTGCAGCGAACTGTCCGACCTCTCTTTGATCTCAACTCCTCGGTACGCCTTACTACCCTTCGCTAAAGAAGAAATTCTAAAGATAGAGCTACATTGTTATTGCGACGCTAGTGAAAGCGCGTTCGGAGCGGTCGTATACGTGAGATTAGAATCAAAACAAGGGGAAATAACCACTGAAATGCTAACCTCTAAAGCTAGGGTCGCGCCCACTAAAAGAATTTCACTACCGCGACTTGAGTTAATGGGGGCTCTCGTTGGGGCAAGATTGGTGTTTAGAATTAAAGAGCTTTTGGGATTATCTAATTCCCAAATATATTTATGGTCAGATTCGAGAGTAACCATTTGTTGGATCAAAGATTTACCGCGTTTCAGAAAGATGTTTGTAGCTAACAGAGTTGAAGAAATTCAAAAGTTAACAGATTCGAGTTGGTGGCGTCATTGTCCTGGTAAAGAAAATCCAGCCGATCTGTTAACTAGAGGTCAAACGGTTAAATCTCTAGCGGAAAACGAAAAGTGGTGGCACGGGCCTAAGTGGCTCTCATTGTCTAAAGAAAATTGGCCACCTCAAGAAGATGAAAATTTAACGGAAAATGAGTTTGAAAAGTTAAACGGAGAAACGCGAAAATTAGAAGTATGTCAATTAAAGTGCATAACAGAAGTGGTAGATCCTTTACTAAATCTAAATGATTATAGTAACTTTTAAGGGTTGGAGGTTGTCTTCACAAAGCACCCTTGGAATTTGATGAAAAACATCCTATCATCCTTCCCGGAAATCACAGAATTTCAGAACTATTGATAGACCAACAACACGAAAGACTATACCATTCTAGTGTAAACAATACTTTAGCGCAAATTAGAGCAAGCTATTGGCTTATTAGAGGCAGACAAGTAGTTAAGAAACGTTTAAATAATTGTTTAATATGTCGAAAATGGAAAACTAAGCCACTAATTGAAATAACAGCGCCTCTCCCTGAGGATAGAGTAACAAAATCTCCCCCCTTTGAAAATTCAGGTGTAGACTTTGCATTTAAAAAAGCTGACTTAGATTTGCAGAAAATGTGGAAAAATATAAAAAAGGAGGAGGTTTTGAAATGTTTTGGAAATATAGGTGTAAGTTGGAAATTTATAGTTGAAAGAGCCCCATGGTGGGGAGGGTTTTACGAGCGTTTGGTCCGAACTGTCAAAATAGCGTTGAAAAAATCCTTAGGCCACGCGCTTCTAACATACAGTGTGGAAGAAATCAGAGCAACACCTACCTTTGTGGAAAACCCCCAAAACCCCTGACGGACTACTTCACTGCAGTACATTTTCGAGCTCGTATACAGGGTGTGACATGTGTCATTGTATGCAAATGAGAACGTGCAGCAAGTATCATAGTGAATATCGTTTACTGATACGCACTTTGAAACGTTAAAGACCTACGATTAAGCTTAGGAACTAAGGCATCACACTACAAATTAAAGGGCTGTTTGGTAAACCCATCAGCGTAAATGTTCGATGTGCCTACCGTCGTGGTGTAGGCACTATTCAAGACGATTGTCCATGCCTTGTATTACGTTTTCTAGCATTTGAGGAGTGATTCGTTCAATTGCGCTTCGAATTCTGGCCGTCAAGTCGTCTACATTTAAAGGTTCTGTTGCAAACACCTTCCCCTTAACATATCCCCATAAGAAGAAATCAAGTGGGGTTAGGTCAGGGGATCTTGCTGGCCACGGAATTGGTCCACCTCTACCGATCCAACGGTTTGGAAAGTGCTCAGTTAGCCATTGGCGAACATTGACCGCCCAATGTGGTGGCGCACCATCCTGCTGGAACCACAGGTCCCGCATCACTGCTAATGGTAATGCGTCTATCGCATCACTAAACTCGTGACGCAGGAAGTGCAAATACCTGTCACCAGTAATGTTGTCCTCGAAGAAGAAAGGTCCGATGATTCTGTTCCCCAGAATGCCACACCAAACATTTATCTTCCATAGAATTTGATGGTAATGTTGCCGTAACCAGTATGGATTTCGTTGGGTCCAGTAATGTGAGTTATGTCGGTTTACCGTACCATCCCTGTGAAACGTCACCTCATCAGAAAAATGAACCTTTCTTAAGAACAATGGATCGGCTTCAATTAGCTCGCGCATGGTAAGAGAGAAGTATTGACGTCTTAGGTAGTCATCGTCCGTTAAGGCTTGATGGAGGTGGATATGATAGGGCCGGTAGTGATGCCGATGTAAAATGGCAAGAACGGTTGAATGGCTTAGACCAACCTCTTCTCCGACCGCTCTACTACTAGTATGAGGATTGGCTTCAAACCGTGCTAGAATGTCGACTTCCCTATCATGATTACCAATTATACGGTCTCTTCTACGTTGACGGTCTTGCACGACAAAACTCCCGAAATCTCGTAGGTTGTCTCTAATGTTCGTGAAGGTTCTTCGAACCGGCCTTCGTCGGTTTGGGAAGCGTTCGGCATAAAGCAATGCCGCTTGTTGAACGTTACCGCGACATTCACCCAAAATAAACGTCATGTCCAATTTTTCTCGGTTGGAGCAGGCTGCCATTCGTCTACGACACAGGACTTACAACGTTTATACGAACTAAGCTGCCAGTAACGACGCGTACGTTTGATTGATTAATGTGCCGAATTCTCAGTGCCGCGGAAAATTCTGACCTTCGTAACCTCGTATGGATTCCTTATCTAAGTAGGCCAAAGCCACGAGTTCAGTGATGCGATAGACGCATTACCATTAGCAGTGATGCGGGACCTGTGGTTCCAGCAGGATGGTGCGCCACCACATTGGACGGTCAATGTTCGCCAATGGCTAACTGAGCACTTTCCAAACCGTTGGATCGGTAGAGGTGGACCAATTCCGTGGCCAGCAAGATCCCCTGACCTAACCCCACTTGATTTCTTCTTATGGGGATATGTTAAGGGGAAGGTGTTTGCAACAGAACCTTTAAATGTAGACGACTTGACGGCCAGAATTCGAAGCGCAATTGAACGAATCACTCCTCAAATGCTAGAAAACGTAATACAAGGCATGGAAATTCGTCTTGAAAAGTGCCTACACCACGACGGTAGGCACATCGAACATTTACGCTGATGGGTTTACCAAACAGCCCTTTAATTTGTAGTGTGATGCCTTAGTTCCTTAGCTTAATCGTAGGTCTTTAACGTTTCAAAGTGCGTATCATTAAACGATATTCACTATGTTACTTGTTGCACGTTCTCATTTGCATACAATGACACATGTCACACCCTGTATACGGGCTCGAAAATGTACTGCAGTGAAGTAGTCCATCAGGGGTTTTGGGGGTTTTCCACAAAGGTAGGTGTTGCTCTGATCTCTTCCACACTGTATGAGGAATTAAACACCGTTTTAACGGAAATTGAAGCCCAAGTAAATTCAAGACCTTTGTCATACCAGAGTAGCGATAGTTCGGACCTGGCTCCTATAGCCCCCTCCCATTTATGGCTTGGCAAAAGAGTAACCACATTACGTCCAACCACCCAAACTCGAAGTTTGGAAATGAAAACAAGAGACGCGGTGTTAAAACGGATTAAATACCGTGAACAATTATTAGCGAACTTTTGGAACAGATGGACAAGGGAATACCTTCTCGAATTAAGGTCGGCACATAACGTCAAAATGCCAAGTCTTAAAAATCCAATTAAAGAAGATGATGTAGTAATAGTAAATGACTCTAATCAACCGAGACATTTGTGGAAATTGGCCAAAATTGAGAAGATATTACCAGGTCGTGATGGAAAAATCCGATCATGTACCATAAAGTTAGGAAATGGAAAGGTAGTAAGAAGAGCTATAAATCTTCTCTACCCATTAGAAATTAATTAATTAAAAGTTTATGAACCAAATATTGTTCATGGTGGGGAGTATGTTGGGAAATTTTGTATTTGTTGTATCAGGTGGTGGAAAATAATCGATAAAATCTTTAAGCGTAAAATTGTATGAAAATCTGTCAACGTTTTTTCCGAGCTAAAAGCTCACCATAGTAGAAGGGAAAATCACCCAGGTTTTAAGGTTGGTTCTTTTAGAAAAAGGACCACCCTGTAGCTCAGCTAGGAAAGGTTGAGCGAAAAAGCGATCACTTCTCAATAGAAATTCAGAGTGTAATGAAGTACCAAGTTTTCTCTTAAAAATAAAGTTTGTTATGTTACCCAAAATTTCTTGCTTTTTTTCTAAGGGCCAGTAAATTTAACTGATTTCTGAGCAATCAGAAAATATAATACTGAATAGCAAAATAAGAAGGTGAAGATCATTATGTTAGAAAACATTTTTTATTGATTCATGCTGAGTATATGTACAATTATTTTCCCTATCACCGTTTCTAATTCCCATTATCAGGTTTATGTAATTGCATTGAAGATTGATTTCAATCGGATAATTTTTTTTCCTAAATCTAAATAAACCATTTAAAAATCCTTAAAACTGAGAATTTTGTAGATGGAGAACAGATCTTTTTTTTTGAAAAAATATGACGGGCCTAATACTATATTACTCAAAAAGTTAAACACATAGATGAAGAAAGTAATCATAGACCATGTTGAATCCACGTAGAAAATTACATTTACCATTTTTTAATAAAATGTGTTCCGATTGCATATCCCGCAATTTAGCAATATGTTAATGAGTATTTAATAAAAAATAGTTTACGTAAAGTAAATTTTGGCTTACCATCGAGTTTTATTATATTCCCTAAATTATGGTATATCTATCGGGTTTTTTATTTAAGTTGGTAAATGCTGCTTATTATTCAGGGTAAGTCCTCTAAACGTTGCTGGGAATGCAGTCCTCTGGGTGTTCAACTTCACTGAAGTGGTTCTCCGATTTACTCTTCAGCTCAGTAAGGACACGGTTTCGGCTCTCTCTTTGCAAGAAGCGGGCGAAAGAGTCCTTTGAGTTGATGCAGTGGAAGCCAACGTTCTGGGTTACTTTTCGGGTTTCTTTGCAATGGGATGCGCACTCGAGAAGAGGCACTTTGGAAAAGCAAATTTGTCGTTGGCGGCCTTCGACGTAGATGTACTTGTTTTTGTACGCTTTGCACGTAGCGGCTTTACCTGTTAACATTAAGTTGATGAGTTATTTGAATGAAATATAAGTATTGTTTTTGAACATGTCTTTAAATCTTTAGCATTAGGTCTAGTCTGACATTTATAGTAAATTAACAGGAAATTACAATTAATTGAATATTTTTCAGCATGCGATATAGTGTTAAAGGTAAGAGAACTCGTGATTATATTCTGAGTGACTTGTGCCTCTTTTTTTCTAACCTTTTGTTTAGGCCATAGTTATGAAAACCACGACCATTCCCAGAAGCCTATCTTCTCCTCCCTTGGATTGCCTAAAAATCTATTCTCAAAATCCAAGTACCTTTTCCACGTAAGTAAAGGGGGAGGGAACACTCCATATCGGTACATACAAATGAGTTGATACATAACCGTCTCTGTTCATTCTCATTATACAATAAGACTACAGCGCAGGTGCCAAAAATGGAAATGGAAGGCAAAGTTTGACCCCCCGTGTCTTTCCCTCTTAGTTACATAAGGGTCACTGGCGATTTGTAAAGTGTAGAAGAAGTCGAACGCGTTTTTTCGAATAAAAAGTGCATTTGAAACTCTAACAGTCTTTTGAGCGAGTCTTACCGGCATGTTCGCAGGCACTATGGACATCTGGAACTGAACAACCCTCTTGGGGAACGGCATAACTGTAAGCAAATTCTTCGATGTTGTGATATACGCATTGTTCAGGACCTTCGAACTCTAAATGACGTTCATTGTTGAAATTTCCGCAGAGGCCGCATTGTTTACCTCGGTAATAGGGAGATAGCTAAAATATATAAAACAATTTGTTAAAATGCATCAGGTATCGATACATTCTAAGCCCAATAAATATAGATGGACTGGCTAAAACCCCCGTTCTTCTAGTGGCATTGCCTGTTCTTATGGGCCTAAGGTGCTACCCTAAAAGAACGACGCGCCGTGTCTCCATTCCAGTTCACCCTAGATATATTGCAGGACTAGAAATCTTACTTCAGTAATGATGGCCTTTCCGTCAAAGTAGATAATGACTCCGTAGTTATCCGAGTAGATGGAATAGTAAAGTCCATTGTAGACAATGTGGAAAAGTTCTCTATGATGATCACCATCGGTAACTTCGTAGAAATAAGGATCAACGGTTGTAACATCGACCTTTTTTCCATTGACTCGTACGATTAAGTCACTATCGTCGGTTACAGCCAAAATCTCAACCTTGGCTTTGCCAATGAAAGCCTTCAATGCCTTGTTAAATCTTGGGTTGGTGGTTTTTTTGCCTAATACGCTGAAGTATTCGTGAACTGAGCAGTCCTTGGCAATAACTTTGTAGCAGTTGATTTCAGGAAGATGGTAGGATACATTGTCAAAGGTGTGCACGTAGTCTCCCTCAACGGTACAGAAAGCTATGGTAAAATTAAAATTAAGTTATTAGGCAGAAGAAGGAATTGAAAAGGTTTCTATATCCTTTAATAGTAAGGCATGCCTTGAAGAAAACTCATTGAAACCTGCTTTTTAAATTGCAATTTTGGGCCAAACCAAGATGCTTACGTTTTCTGAAGTAGCCATTGTATCTAGCTAAGTTGGTGTGACTGAGATAAGGAGAGGCGCTTAATGGAGTTAGGAACTTCGGAATTGGAACTTGACGGAAGCGAGTATCATCATGCGGGCGTTGAAGATGGATATCGGCCCTGGATCCGGTAACGGAGAAATCAATTTCAATGTTCTCTTTTCCGGCTTCGTTGTTGATACCGAAACGTTCTTGTTCCATGTAGTAGTAAAGTGAATGGTCGACAAAGTTAGAGACCTTGGGAATGGCGTGCAAGAATGACTCCGACATCTAAAAGAATATTATTCTTATTTCGTAGTCACTATTCAGGTTTAGAAAAATATTCGAAATAGCACCATACTTGTCCACCAAGTTCAATGTTGATAAGGTAACGGTGCATCTTGGTGGCGTAGTAGATGTACTTTCTGCAAGGGATTGAATAATGTTGTCCTCTTTGTTCCCTATCTCTCAAGCAGAGTTTATAGTAGTGGGCATATGGGTTATAGTGTAATGGATCAATTTCACCCCTATTTTGTTCTAAACGAATTTGTTCCTCGGAACGTTTCAAAACACCACGGACAGTGATTTTCTTATCAGACTTGCAGTCTTTTCCAAAGTTGACTACCATAGCAGCGTTGATCTTTTGATCCAAGTCTAAAGTGTCTAAGTTGTATAGTTTCTTCATGTCATATTCAGGGTACCTTAAGTTTGCTGAGAGACATACCTAGTTTGAAACGGAACAAAACGTTTTGCAAAAGTACACTATTCTGGCTCATGAAATATGTGTAAGTTTTACTTTGAAATGATCAGTCTCTTGAGCAGAGAACGGCGATCTGTCGTAGAAGACGTTCAACTTTTGGTATTGGTGATCGCAGCTGTGAGTGTGAGCAATTTCCGCTACGGCTTTGCGGTCTTTGCCACCTTTATACTGAAGTTCCACTTTTAAGACGTTGGTGTAGAATTTACGGCCAGGGTAGTTCTTTATGTGTTCTTCAGATCCATCTTCGAAATCAAACGCTTCTGAGCGGTATGGTTTGTTGTCACGAACCTTGGAGTCGTAGTGATCGTAGTTGAGAACTAAATCGATCTGTTCAATGAAAGTAATACGTGTAATATTAATTAACAATTAGTTATTAGAGTTTATGGAAATTATTTCACTTCAAAGAATTCTATTATCTCAAAACGTCTGATTAACAAAATCATCTAGCTGTTATTCTGACTTATTACAATATGATAAAAATGAATTGCAATTTAAATTGTGTTTAGAGATAGCTGTCGTATCTGCGAAAGTTTTTAACGTATCCTGAAACCAATAAATTGTTTGAAGGGGGCGTGGAGAAGTTACGACTCGTATAGTATTATCAGGGCGAAATGTGAAAACCTTATGTTTAGTTCAGCGACTTTCGTCTTGACCATCTTTCAATAGATTTGGGCTTATGGTATGACGCGAAACTGATGTATGGAGTGTCATCATCTCGCAACTTCTAACACCAAGACACCATTTTTATAATTAAAGGGAAACTAAAACATGATATCCGAAATGAGACTGCTTTCTATCAATGGCATCTAATGCACTACTATGTTCTTTGTCGACGCAAAATTCTATATTCAACGACTGTTTTTTGATATTTAAAAGCTTAAAAATTGTGAGTATTGTTGAATTGGTAACATTAGACAAAAATAACCCCTTACTCCCTTTTGACTTAACTGAAACAACAAGGATTAACTTACTTCGTTGGTGGGAGCGCTGTTATCGGGAGTTACATGAACATCAAAATCATACGCAGTGATATAAGGATCCATACTCAAGTAGTATAGCTTATGCCTGAGATCATTTTCGCAAAGGAACTTCCTTATGGAGCCAAGGCTTTCGAAATTGTGCAACTTTCCGTGATAGCCTTCAACGTGAAATCCGTATCCGAAATAGTCATGTCCCAAATTATACTCAACTTTCTTCATTTCTTCCTTCTTATAGTATGGTAATAGACCTTCTTCTTGAACCAGAGGAACGTGGTTTCTGAGATTATCGATATACGTGATAGGGTAGCTGCATTTGTGCAGTAAATTATAGGGCAGGTTCTTCAAGGACTTCAACGTAAACTTGTGTGCCTTCAAGTCGTAGCTTAAGTCGATGTTGATTGGGAGGGAAATGATTTGGCGTCCAACGCGACCGACTCCTAGAGATGTCTTTTCAAATGGCAAATAAACACCCAAGGTGGCTTGCTTCAATTGGTCGTGGCTAAAGAATTATATAAAATTGAATGTGAAAAGACTGATAGAAAAATAAATGAAGTAACACCTACATAAAGTAACCATCAATTCCGAGGTGAACAGAAGTTGGTGGCTCGTTGTTTCGCTTGTCGGGGAAGATGCTAGGTTGTACGTCCAATTTGAAGTGATTGTTGTGGTAGTAAATCATGGTTGGCTCTTTGTAGTTCAAGAAAGCGGGAAGACCAACTTCGAGAGGAATGAACAACAGGTGATCTTTGCCCATTACAAATCTTTTGTATGTAAAGTCTTGGATGTCTTTAAGGTAGTCTTCTACATCTGGTACTCCAAAAGCTCCCTCACGTAGGAAGTTTTCGAAAAGGTGTTCATCGAAATGGAAGAAGGTGATTTCGTTACCGAAAACTCGGAGGCTAAGGTCACCGTGAATGGGCTCGTACTCCCTGGTTTTGATGTGAAGCT
Source organism: Phalangium opilio (assembly GCA_019434445.1). Classification (NCBI taxonomy): domain Eukaryota; kingdom Metazoa; phylum Arthropoda; class Arachnida; order Opiliones; family Phalangiidae; genus Phalangium; species Phalangium opilio. The sequence goes on from JAEQBA010001684.1 coordinate 274,521, forward strand.
GAAAAATTAAATTTTTTTTAAACCAACTCAACTTGACACCAATACCAATAACTGTCACGAGTATTTCGAGAGCGAAAAAGTGGTGATTGAAAGAAAAGTAAATTTTAAGTGCCAAATTCCAATCATTAATTGTTCAAAGGTCTAGAGAATAAATTTATCTACCCTTTCATCAATCTCTTTAAGTTCCTTCTCTACGGAAGCGGTATCTCTTGCAACTCGACGTTTGAAGATATCAAAGAGGGATTTCTTTTCAACAAGCCCTTCGGGTCCAAAGATTCTGTCAAAAAATTTGTCGAGTCCAAAACCGAGGTAAGCAACAGAAAATGTTTCGTAGTGCTTTCCAGAGATGAAGTCGTTTGAACCGTAGTATAGACTGGTTGGAATATAACTGTCGTTTGATGTTATGTACGAGAAAATTGAAGAACCACCAAATCCATATTTTTCTGTAAAATATTGTTACGATCATTATATGATCAAATTAACCGATTTTTTGAATGTTACCGTCGTATCCACTGCTGACGTAAGCTACTGAGTGTCGCAGATCATATTGAACGTGGAAGTCTAGGTGTTCAAGGTGGCGCAACACAATTTGAAGGTGTTTCTTGCTACAATGAGGATGTTTTTAAAATGGTTGGTTGTTAGACGTAAATTGTATGACTACTTACATTTCTCTGTAGCATGGGTAGTCAGAGTGAGCGAGGTGGTAGAAGGAGCTGTATACGTAAGAAGTGACTTGTCGGCTCTGTTCACGATACAGAGCTTGACCGATTGTGTCCAAAAGAACTAAATCGGGATTGGTTCTTAAAATAAAGTTGAAAGCCATGATACGGAGTTCATTTGGCTCAGAATGGTTAAAATAAACTGGAACTAAGATCTCTCGGACCAACTCCGGGTAAGCTCTGGCAGTCCTCCTCAAAGCAATTACAGCAGACACTCGGTAATAAGTGGGATAGTCAAAGTGGTGAATGTATTTCTTTAAGAAGTGGATGCTTTTCTTCAGTCCGAAGTTCCCGGCCGATTTAATGGCAGTGATTCTATCGCGTTCGGTTTGGACTGGGTCTTCAACGTCAGTTATGATGTACTGTGGAAAAAGATTTTAATAGTATGCATATTAAATAAGTATTATAATAAAATAATTTTCAATTTTAAATTAAACTTTCGAGTTCGCTGTCCTATCTAATAACTAAACTTTAATAATAAGACTTACATTGAAGTATTTGACAGCATCTTCAGGAGTGCAAATTCGCTTGGCAGTGGATGGATACTTTTGGTGCTCGTAGTAGTTACTAACGCAATTTTCGTAGACAATTGAGCTGAGAGACAAGTAACATGTGGCCTTCTGTCTTGGGTATAGCTTAGTGATGTCTTTTTCACAAAGTCTCTGCAGTTAGAAAACGGTAATGAAACCTTTTATTACTTACATGTGTAAAGGCTCGTGTAACTTACGTAGATGGCATCCAAAAGAACTTCATGGGGTTCTTTGATGCTCTGTGGCAAAACTTCCAAAAAGTGTTGGACGGTTATCTTCGGAAGGACATTCTTTTGAACCAAGCGTTTGAAGAAAAGGATGGCAGGGTTGGTACCAGAAACAGCCAAAACATCCATGAATAGGTTGCTAAACAGAATAATTAATTATTACTGATGTTAAAATGAAACATCCCAAGTAACATTACTATTTGGCGAGTTGTTCCTTCGTGATTTGTTCACCGGGAGCCCTATCTTTGTGGACATATTGATTATGGAAATCTTGAATGTCTTGCAATGATAAGGTCGAAATCAGTTTGACGATTTCAAGAAATTTGACGGTTCCTCTTTTTTCCTTAATGTGTTTAGAGAACTCCTGATCGGTGTACGATTGAACGAGCTCCAGAAAAACTTGGCCGATCTGCAATGTGTTTTGATGGCATCTTAAATGAACTCTTCGATTACTGCATTTTAGAAAATTGATAAAATTACCTCTTCAATGTTGGCCTTTCCATCCAAAAGGTGATACAAATAGTGAGGTTTCTCTAAATCGACAATCTCGGAAAAGTCATGAGTGTATGGAAACTCGAAGAGTAAGTTTTCTTTGGTAACAACGTCTCCTGTTACGGTGAAGAATTGAACGTCATCGCTGGATCCAATCTCACGGTCAAACAACAATTGCAGAGTTCGACTGAAAGTGATACATAATATATTAATTAACTTAAGACCTAATATAAGACTTAATATTCTGCAAGAGTATTGAATGGCTTCTAACTTGGCTTGAGTTGATGGACGCTCTCCTTCTAGGGTGTAAGGCAAGAAGTAAAGTTCACCAACGGTATCAACCCGTTCAATGAGGAAGTTCATGCGATTTCCTTTCATGTTGTAGTAGTAGATGTCACTCAAGTGAATTGGGTGCTAAGTTAAGCAATTTCTTAGTTTCTAATGACAAGAAACATTTAAAGGATAATGACTTACTTCTTGCTCGGAGCAATCAGAGCAGGTATCATAGTGATTGCTGTGATAGAAAAGGTATGGCATCTTCACGCAATTCATGAAATTCCTGGACTTTGTTACGTTAAAAACTGGTTCAGTGTGGAAGGCATCTTCGTCTGATCCAATTTCGTATATCGTTTCGCATTCACCAGTAACTCCGACCTCCATTGCTTTGAAATAGTGAGATGATGGGTCCGGTCCAGTCAAGCGTCCACTGTGGTCAACACGTTGAATGACATCAACGTGATCCAAGTTCAGTTGGAGCAATGAAACGAGACCTTTCTTGAGATTGACTGAATAAGCCGCGTCGTTGCGGTTGAAGACCAGCTTCTTGACCTGAAATTTATATTGGAGTTTATGGCTACGGTTTTGATGATATTTAAGGAAAGTCTTGTTTATTTGAGGACTTACGATTCCATGTTCAAAGTAAACTTTGAATGGTTTCTCAATGTGCTCGGTAATTTCATTGTGTTCGCGCAAGTTATAATCATAACTTTCGGAACCAACAACTCGAAGATTGGCCTTGTCATAGACTAAATCGTCAACCTAAAATGTAATTTATTTATTTAGTTAAATCGGTAGAAAAACTTGAAAATTGGATGATGTTAGTCGTATAATGTAAGTGTAGAGTTCATTTAGATCGATTCTAATTTCACTGAGAGAAACATTAATAAGGAACTATCGCTCATTGTCTAGAACCATTTCGCTGAAACGTGGTAAACTTGGTCTCCCCAACCTTACTATAAATTTAACGTCTTATGTTTTCAATACGGGTAAAGAACATATCGTTTCGGGCACCTGTATTAGTTGCAAAAACAGCGGATATACATGATAGAGCCTGTAATAGTGTGGGAAAATGTTTTCAAGCCTTATATTGGATTGGCCGGTATTCACGACTGGCCGTCGACTATACCATAAATTTAAATTATTCGATATTTTGAAGGTACTACCATTAATTTATTTATATATAACCTAGAGGCTATTTAAATGGTGTTGTCACTGTCAACATACGGTTTTACTTTAAATACCGCCTTCGCCTTAATTCCTTCCACATCACTAAAGGGGATAAGGCCGAACTCTTTTTTACCGTGAGATTACAGGGCTATAGTATAAATACTCGTATTCTAATACAGGCGTAAATTCACGGTACTAGCATAAAATTATAATCTACAATTAAGTTCCTATATCCAAATGGCATCTATAGTCGACTATTTTGTAGCATACAGCCTACCCCAACTTGGTATTAATATATATAAGACAAGAGTCCTATTTAGTGTACTCTCAATATGAAACGCGAGAATGTATTAAAATTCTAATGTATTCTGACTTAAAAACCATGGTAAAAACTTGATCGTCTTTTGCCCCGTTTTTCATTTGAAACGTAAAACATCAGTACTGTGCGGGGTGGAAAGTACCGCGTGATCAGTGTAAAAAACGTAGGTCGAAGCTAGCGGGGAATAAACCCACGATATAGAAGAGAGCCAGGCCACACCCATATATACTTAAATAGCCACAGGGCGTCACCAGGGAAAGAAAAATATCTCTTGTATTTTTAGCGTCCGATCTCTTGGAAGCACTGACGTACGTGAAAGGGGGGGGGGAGAGACGTTCCACCAAACAGTTTCAGATGTCTACTTTATGTGGAGGATTTCTTATGGTATTACTCATGCTAGTAAGACTGAGAGGTTCGGTTACACGAAATCATAGGAAAGCATTTTTTTTTCTAAATAAGGAATTGAAATGGAAAGTAATTAACAAAATAGGGAATCGCTTATTTTTCGCGGAACTAACGCTAAAATAGTATATAAAAAATGGGTTTAGTTTTCAGTGTTATTTACCTTGATCACAAAGAAATCGTCGTGCGGTTGAATGTGAACTTTGCTCTTGAAAAAGAAGCCGGAATGTTGATGGTGTTTCGCATTATATTCTTTGAAAACGCTCGCTTCATAGCTGTACACATATTCGTGGCCCGTTAAATAGCCACCATAGGCATACGCTGATACTGTCAGATTAAGAGTTTAAGAAAATCTATTTAAAAATGGTTTCTACCTTCGTTAGGAAAGAACGAAATATATGTCCTCTAGGAAATTCATTAATGCATCGTTATTTGTCTAATATAATCCCTGAGGCGGATGTCAGTCTGTTTTCTCCTTCTCAGGCTTCTAATCCTACTTTGGGTGAGTTAGATGTTAGAAGGCTAAAATTTGCAAAGGGGTAGTCGAGGACATTTTTTTTTGGTTACCGAAGCAGATATACTTAAAAAATTTAAATATAACCTAAGTAATTTATAATAAAGATTTTAGGCTAAGTAGAGCTAAGGTGTAAAAAAAATATAATATATTAGATCAGATTTAGGTAATTAAATAAAATAATAATATATTAGATCAGATTTAGGTAATTAAATAAAATAATAATATATTAGATCAGATTTAGGTAATTAAATAAAATAATAATATATTAGATCAGATGGGGTTACTTAAATAAAATAATAATATATAAGATCAGATGGGGTTAATTAAATAAAATAACAATACATTGGAACAGATTGGGGGAATTAAATAAAAAAATAATATATTGGATCCGATTGAGGTAATTAAATAAAATAATAATATATTGGATCAGATTGAGGTAATTAAATAAAATAATAATATATTAGATCAGATGGGGTTACTTAAATAAAATAATAATATATAAGATCAGATGGGGTTAATTAAATAAAATAACAATACATTGGAACAGATTGAGGGAATTAAATAAAATAATAATATATTGGATCAGATTGAGGTAATTAAATAAAATAATAATATATTGGATCAGATTGAGGTAATTAAATAAAATAATAATATATTAGATCAGATGGGGTTACTTAAATAAAATAATAATATATAAGATCAGATGGGGTTAATTAAATAAAATAACAATACATTGGAACAGATTGAGGGAATTAAATAAAATAATAATATATTGGATCAGATTGAGGTAATTAAATAAAATAATAATATATTGGATCAGATTGAGGTAATTAAATAAAATAATAATATATTAGATCAGATTGAGGTAATTAAATAAAATAATAATATATTAGATCAGATTGAGGTAATTAAGTAAAATAATATTATATGAGAATCGATTGACAGAAATTAAGCTCGAATGTTAAGAAAAAATTATACCCCGTAATATTCGAATCGAGGGACATTATTTAAAGGTTCATAGCTTTATCATGTACAAAATTTCAAATTTGTGATGAAACCTATTTTTCAGTTGTATTTTCTAAGAAAGTTCACAATACAATTAATTTTTCACCCTGCAGAGTAGATTGCTTAAAGTTTAATGATAAACCCGTAACTAGTATACATAACAATATCGAACTGCTGACCAAAAAATAAAAACTGAATATTAAAAATTTCTATTTAAAGAATTTTGTTCGGTTTTAATTTAAATAAAACTTAATAAATTGCATCATCGTTAGCGTTACTGGGTTCCTACTGTTTTTATATAGAATTTTGTTCGGTTTTAATTTAAATAAAACTTAATAAATTGCATCATCGTTAGCGTTACTGGGTTCCTACTGTTTTTATATAGAATTTTGTTCGGTTTTAATTTAAATAAAACTTAATAAATTGCATCATCGTTAGCGTTACTGGGTTCCTACTGTTTTTATTCGAGTTGAGGTTAAGCCTAAAACTCTCTAGAATAAATCAAAGACCAATGAGCTACATCCGTGATTACTTAAATATGAGTTTTGTTTTTTTCAAAAATTACTGCAGAATCGTAACTTCTAGAGAATAAATAAAAGTAATTCTAAAACGTTCTAAAGACTACACTTCACGTAGGGCACAAAGATTGATTTACATAAGTCTATTGCTAAAGCAAAAATAATAGACTAAAGATAGCTTACCGACAAAAGCCGCGAGGGTGAGAATAACGCCTTGCTTCATTTTGGTCAAACCTCTAAGCCCAGTCAGAGGGAATCACAAGGTTTCTTCGCTCCGCATCCTTCTTTTATACTTTGCTAAATCGTCGTCACGTGGTCACGTAACGTTAGCTTTTGATCTGATTTCATACAGACACTTCAGAAATACTCGAGACGATAAGATATTAAGAAAAAATATTTTTTCTACAGTCTCGTCTTGGGCTATATTGGAAGTTGTCAATACGAGCCCAGAAACCGAGAAAACCCTATGAAGCTCGATAACAACATTTATCAAATGTCTAAAAAGAGGTTTCGTTTAATCACGGTAGACATTATAATATCTTTAATTAACACGCATTTCTAATTTGGTGGTTAGCAACAACCAGAATTTACTAGGGTTGCAAGGGTGGCGCAAGCTTTCATATGAGCGGATCCCATAATAGCGGTACTCATAACTGCGGATCCCCAAATAGCGGTTTCCAAAAAAAAAGTTGTTAAGCCGTTAAGGCAGTTACCAAAACATCGGTTCTGGTAAACGCGGCGTACCGTTACAGCAGTTCCCAAAAGAGCAGTACAATTAACCTAGCAGTGAAAAACGATACTACTTTATGATGGTGTCCGTTTGGTTATTTGAACTTAATTAAGTCTGGTTAAACTTGGTTATGTGTAGGTTAATATATTTGAACCCCAGTAGTATTAGAGTCAGTTTAGGTATTGTTATTCCAACCTGAATAGTATTAGGTCAGGTAAGGCTAGGTTAGGTTTGCGTATGGTGATCTGGTTGTACTTCCCTTACAAAAATGTTCTTAAGAATTCCAAAGGCCATTCTTTGGAACCCTATGGAGACTTTGGAATTTCCTAAAGAAGTCTTGAGACTAATGTCCAAAGAATGTCTTGAGATTCAAAGAAATTGTTTAGGAATTCTAGAGATAAATTTCCAAAGAAGGTATAAGGTTTATTTTCCAAAGAAACTCTTTAGGAATTCTAGAGATTAATTTCCAAAGAAGGTATAACGGATATTTTCCAAAGAAATCCTTTTGGAATTCTAGAGGTAAATTTCCAAAGAATGTATAAGGTTTATTTTCCAATGAAACTATTTAGGAATTCTAGAGATTAGGTAAATTCTAGAGAGAAGGTAAATTTCCGAAGAACGTCTATTGAATATTTTCCAACGAAATTCTTAATGAAATCTTGAGATAAATTTCCAAAGGTCTGGGGTTTATTTTCCAATGAAATTCGTGAAGAATTCTAGAGATGAATTTCAAAGGGCCAGATATATTTGCAATTATGCTTTTCATATAATTATCTCAAAATATTTTTACCCAAATTGTTTAGCTAAAGTTTTCCTGCATAGACATTGACTTGATGGCTAAAAAATTAAAAACGTTTCACGAAGGCTTGTCCCGTAGCTTAGGCCCAGCAAGTGCTGAAATGGTTTATCATATTTACATATTTTTGTTTTTTTGCCCTTAATAATCCGTGAGGTGTTTATGAAAACTTTTCCAAAGGTTAAATTAAATTATGAGTAAAATACGCGTAATTAAAATAGTGATGTTTAGATTTACAGGGAGTATAAGCTGGCAGTCGAAACTTTCGCTTTTGAAAAGCAAAATTAACATAAAATTAGTTCTTTTGTGACATGTTTTATCTTTACTTCGAGCGTAATTAGAGTCCAAAATAAATACTTTTTTTAAAAATATTGTAGATAAAATTAGGTTAAACGCGTTTCTGGTACTCAAAAAACTCTCAGTGAAAATACATTATTAAACTTAACAACAACATCTGTATCTACTGCTTGGCCATTGGAGCCCCCAAAACTCACTTGGTACCCCATACATTTGCTCAAGGTTAAAACTTTCTGCCGTTTTCGGATGTTTTTAAGTCGATTATATTTATGAGCAGTTTCGCACTGCATGCGGGAACTGCCCGCGCTACTCCCTGCATTGGGATATGGTTCTGCATGTGAGAACTATCCTCGTTTTTAGGGGGCTAAATTAATTTACCCCATAATCTTCCCTATATTTCCCAAGATAATTTCAAAGTTATTCCCAAGAAAATCCCTAAGATATTTCCCAAGAAAATTCCAAAGATATTTCCCAATAAAATTCCATAGATATTTCCCAAGTAAATACCAAAGATATTTCCCAAGAAAATTACAAAGTTATTTCCCAAGAAAATGCCAAAGATATTTCCAAAGCATTTTCCAAAGAAAAAGAGGCTAATATTCCCCAATTTCCCAAAGAACTCCTTAAGAATTTCTAAAGAAATTTCCCAAGGAATTTTCTAAAGAGTTCTAAAGAAGATTTTTGTAAGGGTTAATAGGTAACGTAAACTGTAGGGTTAAGAATTGATAAAAACTCACGCTAGAAACTGCATGCTATTTCCCATAACAGCAGTTCTGATCAAAGCCGCTGTTTCTGGAATCGCGGTACAAAAGTGCGGGTAGTGGTATCAAATCGGGTTTGGATAATCAAAACTGTCCTTGTATGATATAGGGGCGGATACACGAGGCTTTTTCGGGTATCGGGTAATTAGACCTAGTCCAAAAATGGTTGTCGGGTTCTGTTTGGATATAAAAAACAATAACGGATACCTATCGGTTAAAATTATTAAAATGGGCATCGGTGAAGTAGAGAAGAATATCATGTTTGAATTTGAAATGCTCAATGAACTTAATGAATATTTCACACTTCGAGTTGGGTCTTTCTCAGGTTTTTATTCAGCTTTTTTTAGGTTTTCAGTTTATTTAAAAAAAAAGAAGTTTAACATCCCACAGGAAAATCAATCACATTGGCTTAATAATCCTGATTTCAACCTAGAATTTTGGAACTGGGATGAAATGAGTGGTCAAACGAGTCCCGCGCTGCCCTGTGTATCATCAAAATTCTAGTCTGTCCTTGGATGAAACTACCACAGAGGGCTTTGATTAGGTCAAATAAATTCAAACTGGACACATGTTTTCACATACTGAATATCAAAAGTTTTATGAAACAAAAATAATAATATAGCCTGGGAGAAGGACGGACCCCGCCCTGTTAGTCCTCCATCCCTTCTTGTTCACGATCCGCTAATCCCTTACAAAAATCTTCTTAAGAGTTCTAAAGGAATTTCTTTGGAACCCGACGGAGCTCTTGGGATCATATTCTAAAGAAACTATTTCCAAAGACTTCCTTGGAATTTCCTAAAGAATTCTTGAGACAAATTTCTAAAGAATGTCTTGGGACTATTTTCTAAAGAAATTCTTTAGGAATTCTAGAGATAAATTTCCAAAGAATGTCTAGGGATTATTTTCTGAAGAAATTCTTTAGGAATTCTAGACATAAATTTCCAAAGAATGTCTTGGGATTGTTTTCTAGAGAAATTCTTTAGGAATTCTAGAGAAAACTTTCCTAAGAATGTCTTGGGATTATTTTCTAAAGAAATTCTTTAGGAATTCTAGAGATAAATTTCCAAAGAATGTCTTGGGATTATTTTCTAAAGAAATTCTTTAGGAATTCTAGAGATAAATTTCCTAAGAAGGTCTAGGGATTATTTTCTAAAGAAATTCTTTAGGAATTCTAGAGATAAATTTCCAAAGAAGGTTTAGGGTTTATTTTCCAACGAAATTCGTTTGGAATTCATGAGATAAATTTCCAAAGAAGGTTTATTTTCCAACGAAATTAGTTAAGAATTTTAGAGATGAATTTCAAAGGGCCAGATATATTGCAATTATGCGCAGCTTTACATAAAATTATCTCAAAATATTTTTACCCTAATTGTTTAGCTAAAGTTTCTAGATAGACATTAACTTGATGGTTAAAAAAATTAAAAAGGCTTGTTCCGCAGCTAAGGCTCAGCAAGCGCTGAAATGGAATGTTATATTTACCTATTTTTTTATCTTTTGGATTTTTTTGCCTTTAATAATCCGTGAGGTGTTTATGTAAAGGATAAAATAGATTAAAAGTAAAATAAGAGTAATTAAAATCGTTATGTTTAGATTTACAGGGAATCTAAGCTGTCAGTCGGAATTTTTGCTTAATTCTCTTATGGCATGTTTTATCTTTATTTCGAGCGTAATTAGAATCCAAAATAAATATTTTTTTTAAAAACATTGTAGAGAAAATTAGGTTAAATGCGTTTCTGATGCTCGAAAAACTCTCAGTGAATATACATTATTAAATTTAACAACAACGTCTGTATCTACTGCTTGGCCGTTAAAGCCTCCAAAACCCACTTAGTACCCCATACAATTGCACAAGATTAAAACTTTCTGCCGTTTACGGATGTTTTTAAGTCGATTAAATGTCTGACTTCATAAGCAATTTCACACTGCATGCGAGAACTGCCCTCGCTATAAGGGGTGAAGTCGGAGGCTCCCTTGTAGTTCAGCATATAAGAACTTTACTTCCTGTATTGGGATATGGTTCTGCATGTAAGAACTATCCTCGTTTCAAGTGGCTAATTTAATTTACCTATTTCTCTATATATTTCCCACGAGAATTCCAAAGATATTTCCCAAGAAAATTCCCAAAGACATTTCCGAAGTAAATTCCAAAGACATTTCCCAAGTAAATTCTAAAGACATTTCCCAAGTAAATTCCAAAGACATTTCCCAGTTAAATTCCAAAGACATTTCCCAAGAAAATTCCAAAGACATTTCCCAAGAAAATTCCAAAGATATTTCCCAAAAAAATTCCAAAGATATTTCCCAAGAAAATTCCAAAGATATTTCCCAAGAAAATTCCAAAGATATTTCCCAAGAAAATTCCAAAGATATTTCCCAAGAAAATTCCAAAGATATTTCCCAAGAAAATTCCAAAGATATTTCCCAAGAAAATTCCAAAGATATTTCCCAAGAAAATTCCAAAGATATTTCCCAAAAAAATTCCAAAGATATTTCCAAAGTAATTTCCAAAGAAAAAGAGGCCAATTTTCCCCAATTTCCTAAAGAACGCCTTAAGGATTTCCAAAGAAATTTCCCAAGGAATTTTCTTAAGAGTTCTTAAAATGATTTTTGTAAGGGATAACCCGACAACCAGTTTGAACTTGGCCCTGGTAGGAGGACGAAACATTTTTCTGCCCGACTAGTTTCAAGTAATTTGAAAAGTCACCCCCAAAACATTAATAGTATGGAGTTGTTTGAAATTTGAAAAACACTAAATAAGATGGTACCGGCCAGATTTTAAGCCCAGCGATTAGTTTAACTATTGAGCACATTTTACTACTAATATTTGAAATCACAAAGTATTAAGCTAGTCCATATTTACCAGAATAAATGCATGTACTCATATCGTCAGGTATTTGTAAAGAAGATCACTTCTTCTGGGTCACGTAATGGTAACATTCTCATTGTACATTGTTTTCATACTAGGACCACTTACACAAGGAGACCAGGCTACTTGGAGGATAAAAGTGCAGACTTTTTTGTCCTAAAAGTGTAAACTGTATTGTGGACAATGTATTGACAAAGGTCTTTGTAAAATTGAATTCTTAAAGGTATTTGCACAATTTAATCTTTTAATTTAGTTCATTAATACGATAAGCCTTGGAAGAACGGGCGTTGGAAGATATCGTCCTTAATTTTAATGATGGGCGAGAGTGTCCACTTCAAAGCTTGAGTAGACAGTCATCCCCGACACAATTCCACCTTAAACTTGGAATTTTTTCTTATTGAGGGCGAATATAAATTCTTGTGAAAGTTTCATTTTGTTTCTGCTATGGGATTTTTGTATTCGACCAGATAAAATATGAAAATAATAGGCCGATTAATATCACAATTAGATTAAAACGCCTGTAAAAGTGTTTAACTTCTCGGGCACCTGTGTAGGGCAAAACAAATCAAAGTGTGTGAGTTGTCCAAGAAATACAGCTAAACTATATAGTCTTTGCTTTTGCGGAAGTACGATAAAAGCTAGGCGAAATATTAACGGCAAACACAAATGGAGTGGTATGCATGTGTTGAATTAAAAGAATAAGTTTGTGTGTGAATCAAGAAGTGATATCTAGTTTATTAGGGAGGGGGTATAAGATGCCTAAGTATTCGCGCGCCATAGTCCCAGTCCCCCTTTCAAAATACAAGGGGGGACGTAAAAGGAGGCCGCAGGCTATTTCGTCTCTCCTCAGTCGGAAAATACGTAATTTTCGTCATTCGCGTCGCGCTGACGTAAGGTTTCAAGAACCAATGAGATGCGGGTTGTAATTTAGAGGCGGGGATTAACTCCGGACCTACGTTTGGACTTGAGATAATACCGGAAATGTGGCCAATTTATACCTTCTCCCTAATAAACTAGATATCACTTCTTGGTGAATTTAATAGTATTAAGTCAATTTTAACGAATTATATGTACGGATACATTTAAATGACGTGGATAATTGCTAAAAATACCGAGTTATACTAAGAGCAAATTTGCCTTACAGCCCGTCGGGACATTATTTGAAAGATAATGGTAAATCAAACCCTAAAAGCCCTAAAGCCCATCTATAGGATTAAGGACCCAGTGTACTAAATATTAGTGTACATAAACAGTAGAATCGAGGTTTTTTTAACATTTCTGGGTGCCATTTCAAGTTGGTCGATGATAAAAAAGGTTTCTTAGTTCTTCTCTACAACTTGAGTATTGGCCTGGGCGTTGATTATCAGCTAGTCATGACATTAAATTGTTCGTACTATTTTTTTATATTTTCACAAATTAACGAATCTGTAGAATCTGCTGCAGCTAACACGACTCTAAAAGTTCAAACATACATCTATAGCTAATTGGTATGCAATAAATGCTCCGAATTTTACAATATTCTGTGTAAGTACTAAATATCAGTTTTGTTTAAACTTCCACTCCACGAGCTTGTTGGACGTTTCTAGGTATACTCTAGATGATGAATTGATTGAGATGGAGCAACAAAAACCGTCTTGAACCTTACAAATGTCTAATGCATTTTTTAAAGTAATTTCACTTTCTCGTTAACGATATTGGTTGTACCTTGTATAAGCGGTATGTTTACTTTCAACCGAATTCCCAATGGACCGAAATCCCTTTCGACCGAATATCCCGCAATGATTTTTAGATATCTACCTCAATAGCTATATTCCCAATGGAAAGAAATACCATTCGACCAAATACGCTGCAATGATTTTTAAATTTACCAATGGCTATAGTCTCAACGGACAGAAATCCCAGGATATTCCTGTAAAGAATACATCAATATAACTTAATCTATTAAATTCAAGACCATCATACGCTTACCTAACTTAAACTTACCTGATCTAATAGTATATGCGTTGGAATTACAATACCAAAACTGAACCTTATACTACTAAACCCATTCTAACATAACTAACCGTAACCTAATCTAAGACGTTTTTGATAAATGTAACCAAGTTTAACCAGATTTAGTTAAGTTCAAATAACCAAATCGACACCATCATGAAAGAGTGTCGTTTTGCATTTCTCGGTTTAACTGTTCTTTTTTGGAACTGCTGTAACGGTACGTCGCGATTACGAGAACCACTGTAATAGGAACTGCAGTAACGAGTAAACTGCAGTAACGGGTAAACTTCGTATTCGGGAAACCGTTATTTGTGAAAGAGGGGTTATGAGGACCATTATTATGGGATCCGCTCATACGGAAACTTCTTATATAAGGGCTTCCCAGGATACCTATGGTAAACAATTGTACATTTTAACGATTTCAAAATGGTTGTAAACGTTTTGAGAGTAAACGAGGCTACACTTCTGCGTGTTGGTTCTATGTACTCTGTATTTTAAGTTTCGAAAACAGTAGTCATTGTATTTTAAAGTTCAATGACCAGAATATAATGGGTTATTTTAAAATATATATTTTAATGAGATAATAATGCTAGTCTTTTTTGATTAGAAAATAAAAATTTTTGAGGGTCAATTCGGTATATTTCCAGAATATTTTTTATTTATTTCGAGAGCCGTTTTTAGCGATAAAACGGTATTACCGTTTTTAGCGATAAAACGGTATTACGCTTCTGATTTTTTGAAGAAGCCAGATTTTAGACGTTTGGCTGTGATTAGCTTTTCATCATTCAAGAGTGCCCTTATCTTATCGAACTGAAAAACAACTGTTATTTAAGAATATGAGACATGGATCGCGGGTCAATCACTTTTAGTAAAGTCTACTATTAGGAACTTAGCCTAATTGATAAATTGTTTTCGCCTTGTTTACGATCTTGCAGTTTCGTTTTGTGATATCTAGAAATAACGGTATATCGCAAAAGAAAAATTCCATGGAAATATACCAAAGAATTTTGTTACTATGTAAGGCTCTAAACAGACGTATATATTTCTTTAAATATGTAACTTTGACCATATGTGTACCATAAAGAACATTGAAACAATAAGTATTACACTTTCCATTTACGTACTATTTATTTTTTTAAGGATAATTAGTTTCCGCGTTTTTACAGGTGTTTCAAAGGAAAAGTTCAGATAACATAACATTATACCTACCTTAAAAGAACGGCCTTTCTCTAAATATAAAGGGAAAAGTATTTTAAAAAAGTAATCTCCTATTGCGAAATAATTAGCATTTAATTAGTCTTAAAAACGAGGACTACTGCGCCGCCATTTCTTTAGTGGCGTCTACTAAATCAAACCTCTTACCCAAGTTCTCAGCCTGTGAGAATTCAACCAATCCCGTAGGTATAAGTGGTTCAATTTAGCAGACGCCACAAAACAAATGGAGGCGCATCAGTCCTCGTTTTCAAGACTTATTAAATGCTAATTATTTTGTAATAAGCGATTATTTTTTATTTTAACATTTTTCCCTTCATTTTTATAAAAAGGTCCCCTTTTGTGAACGGAATGGGCAAGTTATTGGAAAGTCTAAAATAATAATTCCTCTAACATTACGGGTTGTCGGATAATTACTACTTTTTGTATCTACTTGTGTAGGGCTTACAAAATTACTTTCCTTTTCTCGAAGCAACAGGAAAGGTAAGCCGTCGGATAATTACTACTTTTTGTATCTACTTGAGTAGGGCTTACAAAATTACTTTCCTTTTCTCGAAGCAACAGGAAAGGTAAGCCGCTAACTACGGCACACGTCGCTCACAGATAATTAAGGCATATGGCCCAAAGAAATGTCTCAAAAAACTGATATTGGCCCTTAAAGGACGAAAGTATGTTTCTAGAGTAGCCAACACTTTCCCCATGCATAAACGTAAAATAGGTAACACCTGCTTATAGAAACATTAACTTCTACTAACACGTGTTTTTGCTTCTACAATATTTCTGCCGTTGAAGATGCCCAAACATGGAAAATGTGCTAGGTTTTCAAACAGCACCAACTCAGCCACTAAAGAGACATACTTTCCTCGTCCAAGATTGACCCTGCCTCACAAGGAATCGCTTCAAGGAATGTTAAGGTAATAACAAGCTGGCCAGCTGATATAATATTTCCGATTATGAGAATATTTCATGTTATTATTGAACTTACGTATATACTAACAAACGTCTTAGTTTAATAGATCTTGAGCTATGTATAAGGTTTCATAAGTTCATAAGTAAGGTTCCATAAGTTTGCCATTGATTACTGAGATATTGTCATGAAGTGACGTAGGTGAAACGTCATAAATTCTCGTAAAGCGACCACTGGTGAGACGCTGACAAAGGCTTAGTACAAAACCAAGTGTAGTCAATTCTTGCGTTGATCTCGAACTAGCTTTCAGTAAGTTTCGAGGATTACGAAGTATAGGTAATGTCATACTTATGAAAGTTCTAATAGATTGACACAATACTTTTCTCCTGCCGCCTATGAGGGCTGAAAGATGATTCTATTAAATATGTTGCAACACTATCAATCCGCACAACCTAATTAGTTTCTGGCTCGTTTACTCTTCTTTCCTAAAGGATAAAAGAATCTAAGAGCTAATAATGATACTTAATTAAATTTTCTAAATTTTTGAAATTCAGTTTTTGGGTGTAATAAAATGGCAAAAAAACCCAAAGAATTAACGCTTGTCAATGAAAAAGCAAACAGAAAGGATTCCTTGATCGGTTGTTATTAAAATATTAAATCAACGAATTATTTGATTTTAATATCAAAGAAAGAATTGAAAAAGTAAAAGATCCGTGAACAAAATTAAATGGATCAGAAAAATGATATACAAATGTTTTAATTTGAAGAATTGAGGATTACGTTATCGGCTGCCAGCAAATCATTCTGCAATGTTTATTCTTTCATGTATGATTATTAATAGTCAAAACTTTCTTTCTTTTCATAAAAAATAGACATTGAATGATCGTTCCTTATTAAGGTATTGGCCTTAAATAGCTAAGCCACGCTGATAATTCGAGAGACATAATTTTTACCTCTCCGAGTGACGTATGTCACGGAGAGGTTCTAATTTCGACGTGTCTGTGTGGGTGTGTGTGTCTGTCTGTTGTTACACCCACGTGACCGCGTTCGCAGTTTGCAAATCGGAGCAAACGTGTTCTCAATTTCCGGAAATTTCGAAAATTGTATTACACTTACAGGCTATTACTCCATTGCCTGTCTAACATCACCAGCCTCTGGTCTTTGTCCATCCCACATGGACACCAGTCTGTACACACTGCCTTCTAATCACAATCATCTGCTGCTCTTTGTCCATCCCACATGGACACCAGTTTGTACACACTGGCTTCTAATCCCCACCCTCTTGTGGTCTTTGTCCATCCCACATGGACACCAGTCTGTACACACTGGCTTCTAATCCCCACCCTCTTGTGGTCTTTGTCCATCCCACATGGACACCAGTCTGTACACACTGGCTTCTAATCCCCACCCTCTTGTGGTCTTTGTCCATCCCACATGGACAGCAGTCTTTACACACTGGCTTCTAATCACCACCGTCATCAGCTCTTTGTCCATCCCACATGGACACCAGTCTGTACACCTGGCTTCTAACACCACCATCTTCTGGTCTTTGTTTTTGTCCATCCCACATGGACTCCAGTCTGTACACCTGGCTTCTAACACCACCATCTTCTGGTCTTTGTTTTTGTCCATCCCACATGGACACCAGTCTGTACACCTGGCTTCTACTCCATCATCATCGTTAAGGTTAAGACATACGCGGCGATCGGCCAGGGTTACGAGAAACGTCTGGCCTTCCAATGGCGGGGCTTCCACCAAAGGTTCACGCAATTGCGCTGTTCTTATCCATATCTGCGATTCAACACCCTTATATACTACCTATTTGAGTAAGGCGACGCAACCGGCGTATGCTTCATTTCAAACGCCAATATTAGTCAAGTCTCTCAAGAATGTTTAATTATTCTTTTTCAAAACGATGTAACGCTCAATAAGGCGAACAACTATCGAAGAAAATATTTAATATTAATTATATTTATTTTAATATTTAAGATAATCATGTCTCTAAACTCAAAATTAATACGGAAAGGGTAAAACAGCAGTCTATGTGTTTGTCTATATGTGTCCGTCCGTTGTTACACTAGTGCGCTGCGTTTGAAGTTCGTTTTTGTTTTGATGTGTAAAGAAATCCTTCAGAACCTTAATATTCCCGTTTTCCATAATATAAAATGAATATGTGGAAATATTTTTCGTAATTATGATGCATTTAGTACTTTTGTAGCTTTAAAGCTCTATTTCATTTTGATATTCCAAAGATTTTTTTTAATATTATTATTTAAAATGGATGTTTATATATTACTTAAGCTATAGGATAATCCTTCCTAAAGTGAATACAAGCGCAACGCTACAATGTTGGTCAAATGAACTGTTATTTGTCAATAGGCCTAGTGAACCTAAAAGTAAACGCTTGGGTTTGGTTTTCGTTTCTGTAATGCAGAGACATTAACGGTTCAGAGTGAGCCGAAAGTTAAATACACTATTAAATAGTTAGGCTTAGCTTTTATAATCATGGTGGAAATCTGGGCCGCGTTCAGCAGAGCCCAGCGCTGTTAGCAGTGTCCTACATAACGGGATTTTGTTTTTGAATTTTGACGTCACGGTGCTTAGCGCTGAGCTAGCGCGGTCTTCAAAGAAAATAGTCGGCTTTATGGATAACGAGACGTAAAACGTGTAGTTCTCAGCTTGGCGAAAAAACCATGGATGAATTAATACAAATAGCTCTATGGGACTATAGCTATTTAATTGGCGTGAAACCAGTTGATCACGCGAGAATTTTAAGAGATATGTTAGTTTCTAATTTTAATTATAAAAGTTGTTATCTATCTCTATAAATATGTTATCATACAATTTTTGTTAAGCCTTGGTACCTTGCACGCTTTATTGCGCTAGCGTCATTTATAAAACGCCGATGACCGGAGAAAAGCTATGACGACAGAGCTCACCGGTAAACATTTCCAAAATCCGCTGTCTTTTTTGGTTAGCTCTGCTGAACGCAGCCGTGAGTCCCAGACCAGTGAAAGGTCTGATCGTAATCGGATAATAGCTTCGTGTTTTCATGCTTTTTATGGTACGCATTTACTTTCAGTGTGTGTAGCCACAAATAAGCTTTGGTGTTATGTAACGTTAACAGTCATGTTGACAAACTAAGAAAATCGTTGAGGTGAAACGAGAGGATAGTGTTTATATGGCAACCCTGTTGTGAATATGGCTTTGAACATAGAGGGCATACAGTTGAGGAGTAGAAAATTGGGCCTTTACAAACACGTAAAGGTAGTATCCCTCCAAAGTTTTATCTCTTCATTTCCCGTTTCTCCCCCATCGGATGATTTTAATGTGTACAAGTATAACGTTATTGGATGTAAAATGTCGTCTGATTTACAGTATATTTGCTATGCTTTGTATACTGCTTTAATATTTCATAAATTTTAACTTAAGAAACATTTCCATATCTGGGTAAATAAGCTTGTAAGTAGTCGTCTTGACTCGGAGAAGTAATATTTTGGTTTTCCCAACTTGTATGAACTAATATTATCTTAATAAATAATATTATTTTGCACGATTTATCTATGAAAACGTAAATTGAATTTCATATAGTAATTCAATACAAGTAAATTTAAATATTAAGTTTATTTTTACAGTTTCGAAATCCCTTTGGTAAGTGGCGTGATTGATGCGTTGATAATGCAGGACTTTTTTTAAAAAATCATTTATTTTTCTTCTAACCTATTCAATGGGTCAAGTGAGATTAAGTGAGACATATAAAGTTTCTTATCTATTCAAAAAGTCATATGCTCATAACGATTATAAGTTTTTTCGTGGAACGAAAGCCCAAGCCGAGGCCGTATCTTTAAGAGTGCTTTTAATCGCAGACAGCGATAGCTAGCTCCTCAAGACCTCTAGTCTTGAAAATTTGCTGATCTTGCGAAGGTTTATTGACTTTTGTCATTGATGAAGGTCGGAAATTCCATCCCCAATTTTTCTTTGTAAAATTTAAGGAATGAATTTATTTATTTCACGTATGTCGCAGAGGATCCAACAGAAAGGATTAGAAAAGGAGAAAACTACACGCTTTTTATAGACTCATGGCCCTTGAGTCATGAGAGAAAGGGAAAACTTGGTTATCGCTTTCCGTCAGCTCCTCATTTGTCCAAATCGGAGGTGTATGTAAAGAATAGTTTTCGTACTACAGCCAAGAAGTGATATCTAGTTTACTAGGGAGAAGGTATAAATTCTTCACATTTCCATATTTATTTCCAGTCCGAACGTATTTCTGAAGTTAATCCCCGCCTCTAAATTACAACCAGCATCTCATTGGTTCTTGAAACCTCACGTCAGCGCCACACGAATGACGAAAACTACGTATTTTCCGACTGAGGAGAGGCGAAATGGCCTGGCCTCCTTTTACGTCCCTCCTTATATTTTGAAAGGGGGACTGGGACTATGGCGCGCGAATACTTAGACATCTTGTACCTTCTCCCTAATAAACTAGATATCACTTCTTGCTACAGCTCCAGCAGTGTAAATATTTTTTGATAGAAGTTAACAATTTTACAAATAAATGTAAAATTCTAGGAGAGGATGAATGATATTTTAGGAAGCATAACTCAACTATTAATTACAGATCTTACTAAATATTCATAGTTATATAACGTATGTTCAGCACTAATTTATATTTCCAAAAATAAAATAGCATTGAATGATGCTTTTTTGTCTTAACACAATTAACCGTTCGTAAAATTTCCTTTTTCTTACAGGAACCTTAAAAATTGAAAGTCAAAATAAAGCTTTTAAAACCAAACTTAAAGCAAAGTCACTGCCATAGTTTCATAAAAGTATTTTCAAATAAATATAATAAATATTTTCGATAAGGCGCAGATATCCAAACTCCAACAAAACGATTATCGTCTTTGATTCTGTGCTTTAGTATTGCTGTCCTTGACCTTCGATCTTCCAACTTACTTAGAGCGCTCGTTCTGTTACGCTTAGCACAAGTCACGTAAGCTCAAATGGATAATGATGTTTTTAATAGAAATCTCTTCTCAAACAGTTGCCTAAAGAATAACTGAACCCTGCAATCTGAATGGTTAATATCAGCAACTTTAGGGGAAGGTTTCAAATGTGGCTTGTTTTCCTAAGTACCTAAAGGTTTTGTCCACGATCCCCTATTCATTAAGCCAGGGGTAAATAACGAAAGGAGTTAGAGACGCTAGCTTCCGTAGTGTAGAATACAGTGGGACTTTCAAACGTAGACACAGAAAAGAGAAAACGCCTCGGTCGCGCCGCCTATAATTCAAAATAAGTATGATATTTTGCAACCAATAGCGTGGCAGCAAAGATTCGAAAGGCATGCTGGGATATCGATTTTCTCCTGTCTGCTAGTATTCGTCTGCTAGTGTTCGTCTGCTTACGACTGAGTGACAATTAGGGTTAGAGTAAAGTTTATTCATTAAGGTGCACTTGAATTAGAAACATGCATTCTTAAAGTTGGTAAATTTCCTTATTCAATTATGAAATGGAATTAAATGTCGTTTTTGCATCCTTCAATACAGTTTTAGTTGTTTTATTTTATTTAGTCACAGATACAGTCGATGATCCTGATCCCACAGTTCCCACTAAGCCTTGGCTCACTGGGCCGACTCTGTAACCGCGCACTTACGGCAAAACAAGTTTGATCACATTTTGAGGATTTCCCTGGCTTCAAATTGCAAATTGTTGACTTATCTTTCTTCTTTAAATCGCTGTTTACTCGCGATTGAACATAATAATTATATTGGGTTGATTTATGAGACGACTTCACAACATCGACACCCGCCATTTTACTTTACCCAGAATACCTTGCGGCGCGAGATTTTAAGGCAAAACTTTTAAGGTTCTGCTCTTATTTACAATACAGTTCCAAAGATGACACTACGTTAGTTACAAATTCTATGACGTTTCAAGGTCCCACTGTATTCTACACTACGGAAGCTAGCGTCTCTAACTCCTTTCGTTATTTACCCCTGATTAAGCCTATTGAAACTTGCTATTCTATACCTATAACATTTAACCTTGATGAATAACCCTTAACTAAGTAACATTTTATAGGATTTGAAAACTATAAAGATATTATTCTAAAAATTGCGTTAGTATTTATTGTCTACATAGACGGAAAATTCTCTCCAGATACCAGTCCTTCAACACCCAGTCATATCGACGGGTACATTAGGTGTCTAAGTGGGATAGACAAAAAGAAAATGAAGGCTACTATCAAGTTATTGTATTATACATATATATATACCATAAAACTATAATATACTACAATGGTCGAGGGGTCGGTCATTCAAGAAATCCCGTACGCTACCGGCGAAATCCAATTTAAGAAATCTGAAATCAATACTGATTTCAAGATCCCATAAAAATTCCGAAATCACAAAATCAGTAAAGAATTCACAAAATCAATAAATAAATCGCAAAATCACTAAAGTAATCACAAAATCAATAAAGGAATCACAAAATCAGAAAAGAAATCACAAAATCAGTAAAGAAATCACAAAATCAGTAAAGAAATCACAAAATCAGTAAAGAAATCAAAAAATCAATAAAGAAATCACAAAATCAGAAAAGAAATCACAAAATCAGTAAAGAAATCACAAAATCAATAAAGGAATCACAAAATCAGTAAAGAAATAACAAAATCAACAAAGAAATCACAGCACCAGAAAAGAAATCGCGATATCCATTACAAAATTCACGTAATCCAATATCAAAAGAAATCACAAAAACCGACGAAATCATGGGAAAAATCTCAAAATTCGAGGAAATCATGGGAAGAACCTCAAAATCTAACGAAAACCAAGGGAAATATCACAAAATCCGTCGAAATCACGGGAGAAATCTCAAAATTCGACGAAATCCGGTGGATTTTACCAAATTTTGAAATCAAAAATATTCCCAAGAAATCAAATGAAATCAAGCGAAATCCGACGAAATTAAATGAAATCCGAAGAAATGAAATTGGATTTCGAAGTCCCGTACCCTCTTTCAAAAACGTTCGACCCCTCGAGAATAGTACTGTATATATTATCATATTAATATACTATACTATATTATGCCATAAATTGCATATTATACTTTAAATACTTTGAAATGCTATAAATAGTACAATAGTTAGTGCAAATACAAACATATGAAAAATCTATAAGTTTCCTTCTTATAATATTTCGATTTAAGTTCTAATTATACGGAAATGAAGTTGTGGGTAAGGGTAGGCCTAACAGCAAATAGATGATGTAGCAAAAATTGCGTAAGCTTTTGAACGCTATAAAAATTAAGTACTTAACGAATATTTAAATTATGAATTATGTCCTTGACTCCTCGTAGGAATTAAAAAATGTCAAAAATTAGTTGTATATTTACCACAAATTCAACTTACGAGGTTGTTATCAAAAAAGGATAGTGTTACACTGGATATAATTATTAATCTGATAATAAATTTTCACTTGCGTCATTATATTCAATATGCATACATGAATACTTGTGAGTCCATAGCTACTTTGATATCATCATAACCCTATAATGCATAAGTATGGGTCTGCTACTGTAATTTACAGTACTTATGACCATAGGAGACAAAACTGAAGAAATTGTATCTCCATCTTGATTTAAAGGTTTTCGGCCGTCAAACAAAAATAGAATAGAACCATGGTAATTGACTCAGATTACAGTTCAATTAGAGGTATTTCTGACGATTACAAACGCATTTAAACCTCTTCCACATTTTCCCTGCATATCACAAAAGGAGTTTTGTGAAGTATCAAGGCTCTTCGCCTGCGAATGTTGTACAGTTTGAGTCGAAAAATATTTGGAGTTATGACAGAAAATTCAAACCTAATAGTATTAGGTCTGGTAAGGTTAGATTGGGCTCTTTGAATTCAAATAATATTAGATTAAGTATGGTTAGGTTGGGTTATTTGAACCTCAATTAGGTTAGCTAAGGTTTGGTTGGGTAATTTGAAACCCAATAAGGTTAGCTAAGGTTAGGTTGGGTTATTTGAACGCGAACTGGGCTAGGTTGCGTCATTTGAACCCCAAATAGGTTAGGTAAGGTTAGGTTGGGTTATTTGAACCGCAATTAGGTTAGGTAAGGTTCGGTTGGGTTATTTCAACCCAAATTAGGTTAGGTAAGGTTAGGTTGGGCTATTTGAACTCCAACTAGGTTAGGTAAGGTTAGGTTGCGTTATTTGAACTCCAACTAGGTTAGGTAAGTTTAGGTTGCGTTATTTCAACCCCAATTAGGTTATTTTTGGTTATTTGAACCCCAATTATGTTAGGTTGGGTTATTTGAACTCCATCTAGGTTAGATAAGGTTGGGGTTGGGTTATTTGAACCCCAATTAGTAAGGTGAGGTTAGGTTGGGTTATTTGAACTCCAACTTGGTTAGTTAAGGTTAGGTGGGGTTATTTGCACCCCAATTAGGTTAGGTAAGGTTTTTGAACCCAAAATAAGTTAGGTAAGGGTAGATTGGGTTATTTGAGCCCCAACTACGTTAGGTAAGGTTAGGTTGGGTTATTTGAGCCCCAACTACGTTAGGTTGGATTATTTCAACTCAAATAGAGTAGTTCTTCAAAAATTTAAACAATCAAGATCGATGAACATTTTACATAATTGATAAAACAAGCACTCAAAAGACAGTATCTAAGACGAACTCATAGGACAATTGCGTTAATTGTGGTTCAAAACTCTTTTCAAAAAGAGCTATTTCTAATACTGCAGTTTTGAATTGACCTGGAGGTTTTTTCTTTCTTTTCTATTTCTTTTAACCACTGTTGCTATTTCGGAAACTGCCATTACATGACGTACCCGGTGGAAAAGAAGGAAATGTGTACGTATTAGTGTCTGTGTTCAAATAGTTAGACCAGTAGCTAGAAGAATAACTAATATATAGAGCTGAGGGTGGCACATGGAAAACACATTTTCAACCTAGGTTTTTTGGGCAAAAAAATAACCGATATTATTGATGAGTAAATTGAAAGCTACTACAGTTTCTACTCCCATGCTCATACTCCCTGCTGCTTTTTAACCGAGTTTTTACCTCGTGCTTGTAGACGGTTCCTGCTTGTAGCTTAAGAAATCCTATACCAACCTTAATATTGTTTTTCCTTTCGCAAAATAATATTAAACTATGAGAAATATCTTGCGACATTTCGATGACTTTAGATGTTGTGTAGCTATAAACTTCTGCTTAACTTCGATTTTCAAGAATAGCTTTTGAGAGTTATGCCAAATTTTATTCCTTCCATTGATATCTTATAGGTTCGGATTGGGCCAGAAAGTTGAGACACCGTATGCCTGAGACAAAAACAATAGGATTAAAATTGTGGTTGTGTCTTCTACGAACCTCTCTGGAAGGGTCTGATCGATTCAGAGTGAGACGAGAGTTAAATTCACAATTAAATAAAACGTTTTAGGTCCTTTAATAGAAAAAATAAGAGACATGACCCCAGCCGTAAATGCACGACTGATCGCACAATAACATCCATAATTATGGACAAAAGTAAGCATTTATTAAAGCTATAGTTGAGGTAAAACGAGAGGATAGTGTTTACATGCCTACCGAGTTGGGAAAAAAAATTTCAACAACGCTTGAATTGAGGGGTCGGACGTTTTTGAAAAAGTGTACGGGATTTTGAATCCCATTTGACTTCTTCAGATTTCGCTGGATTTCATTTGATTTCGTCGGATTTTGTTTGATTTCAAAATTCTATTATATCCAACGGATTTCGTCGGATTTTGTAATTTTTTCCGTGATTTTGGGATATTTCCCTTGATTTCTTTGGATTTTGAGGTTTTTTCCCATGATTTCCCCGGATTTTGATATTTTTCCCGTTATTTCGTCGGATTTTGTGATTTCTTTTGATTTTGGATTTCGTGATTTCTTTACGGATCTTGTGGTTTCTTTGTTGATTTTGTGATTTCTTTACTGATTTCGGATTTTATATTGGATTTCAAAATCAGCATTGATTTCGGATTTCTTAAGTTGGATTTTGCGGGTAGCGTACGGGATTTGATGAATGACCGACCCCTCGGCTTGAATAGATTATTTTAGTTTCATTGCCCGCAGTTGCTTATCAATAATGAGCAATAGTTCTACTTTAAGTCAGGTAAATAAGTTGTTAGATAGTTCTCCTTTGGACAAAGAGAGGTAAAATTTTGTTTCCCAACTTGTATTTCATCTACTAGAAGATTTTAGGGAAACAAGGCAATTTTGTAATGCTTTGTTTTCCTCTACTAAGTATTGTTTTTTTTCCTCTGCTAAGTAATGTTTTGGAAATGCCTCGATCGTTACAAAGGATTAATTGCCTAGGAAGCAACATTATCCGGAAACGAGCTCAAATGTGTGTCTTTTGTTGAGTAGTGAATAAATTCATTTACATCAAGAATATTGACTATTCTAAGCATATAAATTAAGCTTCTTTACCATGATGGGGACTAAATGCAAAAAATCTTCAAAAAAGTACGGATACTTCACGATTGTATTACCTCTCCGTGTGACGTAGTCCAGGAGAGGTTCTGTAACGGCCGTGTCTGTCTGTGTGTGTGTGTGTGTGTGTGGGTGTGTCTGTCTGTGTGTCTGTCTGTCCGTTGTTACACCCACGTGACCGCGTTCGCAGTTTGCGTATCGGAGCAAACGTGTTCCCAATTTCCGGACCGCATTGACAGTTCACAGAAATTTGGAAAATTGTATTTCTCTGCGTTGGCTACTCTATACTTGAGTTCTCAACACCACCATGTTTGGTCTTCGTCCATCCCACATGAACAGAAGTCTGGTATTTTTCTGCCTTCCAACACCACCCACCATCTTCTGTTCTTTGTCAATTCCACATTGACACCAGTCTGCACTTACACTGGCTTCTAACACCACCATCCACTGGTCTTCCGTCTATTCCACATAGACACCAATCTGTATCATTGGCTTCTACTCCATTATCATCGTTTGGTTTTAGGATATACGCGGCGATCAGCTAGGGTTACGAGAAACGTCTAGCCTCCCTAAGGTGGGATCTCCACCAAAGGTTTTCGCAATTGCGCTTTTTCCTTACTATTATAATGGAAACGAATCGTATATATACCCCAAATTTGAAAAAAGCGGGCAAGAGGGGTACCCATCACTTTAAACGTCAATATTAGCAAAGTTTGAGATGATAATAGGTATAACTTTATTTTAAACGATTTAACTATTATTAATGTTAATTATTGAAGATTAAAATAATTAAAAATAATTATATTTATTTAAATATTAAAGATAAACCTCTCGTGCAAAGAGAGAGATTATCATTGCCTCCTATATCTACCAAGGCCCGTGCATGTGATATATTTCCTTCATTGCCTCCTATGTCTATCAAGGCCCGTGCATTGTGGTATATTTCATTCATGGCCTCCTATATCTATCGAGGCCTGTGAATTGTGATATATTTCATTCATTGCCTCCTATATCTATCGAGGCCCGTGAATTGTGATATATTTCATTCATTGCCTCCTATATCTATCAAGGCCCGTGCATTGCGATATATTTTTCGAAACAAAAATAAAAATGGGAACCTCCTCTCAGAAACATAATAATTTCTTTCCTCTGTATATGAAATGAAAATATGGATAATATTGCGCTCCTTCTTTAATGGTATGAATCCTTGCCTGTCTATTAATATTTTACGTAAGAGTAATACCAGGAGCAGATGACAAAGGAGTCTCGGACGCTAGCTTCCATAATGTAGATGGCAATGGGATCCGCGAACGTCACGACTATTAACCAAAATCATTACGCCAGTGCCACCTCTCGCAGGAAATTAGAGCTTTATTTTCCAACCAATAGCGTGGCTGCAAAGTCTCGAAAGGAGATCTGGGAAATCACGTCTGGAGCCTCTCTTTAAAAATACGTATCCTCTGCTTATAATTAGCCTAGGCTTATCGAGTATCAGAGTTAAAAAATGGATTTCAACGGCTTTTTAATCTATTTTTTAGACTAAAATTGATAATGTAAAGCAAAGCGAGTAACGTATGTACACTATTAAAAAACTAAAATGGGTTTCAGTGCCAATTTTTTCTGAATTTCTTCTTGAATTAAATGATAGCTACAAGAGGTTGGGAAAAGAAATCACTCACGATCTTTTAAACCCCAAAAAGTAAGAGACAGTGCTTTCGTTTCCAACCTCTTGTAGCAGTCAATTAATTCAAAAGAAATACGGAATATTTTGGCCCTAAAACACATATATAACATTGTGTTTCGGCATCTTTTAAAACCTTGCTTTTATCTTTGAAAATCCGAGCCCAATCATTCCAGTGGGCACAAATTGTTAATTAAGCCTTGGGTTTCTCTGTTAGTTTGGACTTAATTTGACTATTTAGTAGGTTTAAAGTCACAAAATGTAGTCTTTTTACCTCTCCGTGTGACGTAGTCCAGGAGAGGTTCTGTAACGGCCGTGTCTGTGTGTCTGTCTGTGTGTGTGTCTGTGTGTCTGTCTGTTGTTACACCCACGTGACCGCGTTCGCAGTTTGCGTATCGGAGCAAACGTTTTCGCCATTTCCGAACTGCTTTCACAGTCACGGAAATGGCTCCTCTACTTGAGTTCTCACACCACCATCTTCTGGTCTTTATCCATCCCACACGGACACCAGTCTGTTCTTACTGGCTTCTAATCACCACCATCTTCTGTTCTTTGTCAATCCCACATTGACACCCGTCTGCACTTACACTGCCTTCTAACACCACCATCCACTGGTCTACCGTCTATTCCACATAGACACCAATCTGTATCATTGGCTTGTACTCCATTATCATCGTTTGGTTTTAGGATATACGCGGCGATCGCTACCAAAGGTTTTCGCATTTGCGGTTTTTCCTTACTATTATAATGGAAACGAATCGTATATATACCCCAAAATCTGAAGAAAGCGGGAGGAGGGGTACCCTTCACTTTAAACGTCAATATTAGCAAAGTTTGAGAAGATAATAGGTATAACTTTATTTTAAACGATTTAACTATTATTAATGTTAATTATTGAAGATTAAAATAATTAAAAATAATTATATTTATTTAAATATTAAAGATAAACCTCTCGTGCAAAGAGAGAGATTATCATTGCCTCCTATATCTACCAAGGCCCGTGCATGCGATATATTTCCTTCATTGCCCCCTATACCTATCAAGGCCCGTGCATTGTGATATATTTCATTCATTGCATAAACATAAGCGAGATTGTTTTGGGAAAAAAATACTGCTTCCACTAATGGGTTTATACTCCTTGTTACTGTTGTATAGAGTAATCATGAGAAAAGCTTTAAAAATTAAGAGAGGACAGACCTTTTTTATCCTCATTCAAAAATATTTTTTGGTGCTAGAAAGCTTTAAAAAATCCAAACGGTTAGGCATTGGTAAAAAAGACAAATGATATTTTTCAAATCTAATGAGATAACGCCCACCTAGTTGAAAATTGCCGTTTTTTATCCGCAGGAGCCATTCTTAATGAGAATTTCGATGCTAGTAGGTTGTCAATTAAACTACCGGTATATTATTGTTGTTGGAAATTGGATATTAAGTCAAATTAAGTGGTTGTAAAGAGCCAGCAGGTTTTTGCCACTTCTTTTTGTGAGTATTTGATTTTTATATGTAAAATGGAGGAAGATAATGTTGAGAGTAAGTATGAAATGCGGAAGCGCAAAGCGCGGGAAAGGATGAGGGCAAAAAGGTCGACGTTTTCATTGGATACTTAAGGTTATATAATCTTCTCGACACGGAGAGGTAAAATTTTGGTTTTCCCGACTTGTTAATTTATCAAAAGAAAATTTCTGGTAACATAACATTATACCTTAAAATAACGGCCTTTTATTAAATATAAAAGGAAAAATAATAAAAATAATAAATGATATCTTATTACAAAATAATTAGCATTTAATTAGTTTCATGAACTAGGACTACGGCGCCATCATTCGTTTTGTGGCGCCCGCTAAACTGAACCTACCTTACCCTCACCTCTCTCAGCCTGTGAGAATTCAACCAATCACATTGACGTCGGGGTAAGAGGTTAGGTTTAGCAGACGCCACAAGAGTCCTCGTTTTTAAGACTAATTAAATGCTAATTCTAATTAGCATAAATAAGAAATTTTTTTTTTACATTTCCTTTTATATTTAGAAAAGGCCGTTCTTTTAAGTATAATCTAGAAGTGATATCTAGTTTATTAGGGAGAAGGTCTAAATTCGCCACATTTACAGCTTTATCTCCAGTCCAAACGTAGGTCCGGAGTTAATCATCGCCTCTAAATTACATGCAGCATCTCATTGGTTCTTGAAAACTCACGTCAGTGCGATGTGAATGACGAAAATTACGTATTTTCCGACTGAGGAGAGGCGAAATAGCCCGGCCTCCTTTCACGTCCACCCCCCCCCATTGTATTTGGAAAGGGGGACTGGGACTATGGCGCGCGAATACTTAGGCATCCCATACCATCTCCCGAACAAACTAGATATCACTTCTTGGAATAATATTTTCTTAACATTTAATTTAATGAGCTTTAAAAGTTGCAAGCTTTCGGGTTCGAAACCCTTTGTCAACTAAAAGGGCTGAAAATATTCATGAGATGTGAGTATTTTAAAAAGGTGGCAATGTAAAATCGCGTGTTGTATGACATAGCACTTAAAACCTGATTGCCATCTTTTCGAAGCTTTATATTCTAACACATACGTGTAACTACGCTATTCGAGTTTGTCTTGCTTAGGAAATTTTTACAGTCGAGTGTAACAGTAAAGAGCTTCAACCGAGGGGTGCGTCACTCGTTAAAAATTTGTACGAGATTTGAAATTTAAGCAAACTTCTTTGATTTGTGATTTGTTACGGACTGGAAGATTTGTTAAGGATTTAAAGATTTGTTAAGGATTTAAAGATTTGTTAGGGATTTAAAGATTAGTTAAGGATTTAAAGATTAGTTAAGGATTTAAAGATTAGTTAAGGATTTAAAGATTAGTTAAGGATTTAAAGATTAGTTAAGGATTTAAAGATTTGTTAAGGATTTAAAGATTTGCTTAGAATTTGAAGATTTGCTTAGAATTTGAAGATTTGCTTAGAATTTGAAGATTTGCTTAGAATTTGAAGATTTGCTTAGAATTTGAAGATTTGTTAAGGATTTGAAGATTTGTTAAGGATTCGAAGATATGTTAAGGATTTGATGATTTATTAAGGATTTGAAGACTTTCGGGGATTTGAAGATTTATTAAGGGTTTGAAGATTTATTAAGGGTTTGAAGATTTATTAAGGATTTCAAAATTTTTTACGGATTTAAAGATTTATTAAGGACTAGCGTGTATTAAGAACTTCCATCAAAACGATATAAAGAATGGGTAGATTTTACTAATGACTAATATTTTTGTAGCACCCTAGGAGCGAAGGCACTCGGCGTTGCCCGTCAGCACGTCGGGACATTTTTTATTACTTTTCATGCGGACATTATTCCATAAAGAAAGGTTTTTAGGTTTTTGGCCGCCATTTAAAAAGATGGCAAAAAATTGCACCCGAAAGACCATTGAGCCCGTCTATAGGTTAAAGGAAACCAGTGTACTAAATATTTGTGAAATCGGTTGAAACGCGCGGACTCTGTTGCATAGAGAAGATTTTTTTACATTTCTAGGCGCCATTATTACGATGGCGGCAAATTGGAAAAATCTTTCTTAGTACGCGCCTACAACTTAAGAATAACATTCCTGCAAATTTTCAGCCTTCTAGGGCAAGCGGTTTGGGCTGAGCCTTGATTATCAGTCAGTCAGGACTTTGATTTATTCTACAGGGCCTGTAGGCCCTTGTAGATATGACATGACACCCTTCCGTAATGTTAAAGAAAAATTCACAGTTTTTAGGGTTAGCGTCCCATAGAAAAAGCATTAAAAAAATTTCGGTTTTTTAAGGCAATTGTGACAGGCCATACGGAAAAACTATAGCGAAGTTAGTTTTCGGAATACTTCTAAATTAACAAGCATTTATTAAATGGGAAACTTACCTGTTTCGATTTTTAATTAATGAATTTTAATTTTTGTAATTTAACTAATTAAGATAGTACGTCCAAAAATTACTTTTGGGTCAGAGGTCAAGCCTAACCTTATAGCGCGCTTAAACCTATTTTCTTCATTTCGTTCTCGTTGACAACTAGAAGGTCCTAAGTTTGTGCAGGGAGTAAGGAACGTTAGAGGGAGTATTAAAGTGAATAGGCGCGTTCGTTAGATTCGTGGCTAAAATCGTCTCTCTCTGGCGCTGACTCGGGGACTCAACGCGGTGTCCGCGCGCATGCGTCAAATTTAAAAACCGTCGTGCATCTGTTTTTAACGAGGTATTTTTCTGTTCTCGCCGTTACGGCGAGCCCGGCCGCCGGCGGCTCGAGATGCGCCGCTCGGCCTCAGCCGATGATATCTAACCAAGGCTTAGTGTAGTTTTCGTGTCTAATTTTATTCTCAGAGCTATATTTATGTTGAAATTTAAAGAAAATGTTATAATATTTAGTTGAAGACTTGGTAAATGTCTCAAAAAATTTCGAAACTTGAGCTTTAAAACGTTGAATATTTTATAACGCCTACCGAACGATACCGCAAATTCGCCTTCCGGGCTTCCTGGTTATCTCGACGGCGAGTCGAACAGAGTGAGTGGGGCAGCAGTCGATGGAAGCGGAAGCTGGCGCTGGCTGCAGAGATAATTTTTAAATTCTCTCTGCTGGCGGTAGTAAACGACGTCACTCGCGCCTGCGCGTTAGCAAAAATTGAGGAACGGAGATAAAAATTCCTACCCCCCACTTTCTTTACCATTTGCCACTGTATGACGGTTTTTTTAGCATTAGATCAAAACTCCCTCTAACGTTCCTTACTCCCTGGTTTGTGGGTGCTAACAAGTTACGTTGACTAATTGTAAATGTTGGCTTTCTTGCTGATTTTCCTAATTTCTTAGCAGTAGACTCTAACAAATTACTTTGGTATTTCGTCCGAGCTTGAGCACCTTTATATGTATTTTCTAATTAACTGTAGCATCCTTAATAAGAAATAGGTCGTTATCAGGTCGAATTTTCGTCTAGAAAAGTAATTCAACTAAATTATTACAGTTAATAGAGGTTTTTATATCTTTTGAAGTAAGTTTTTCGACGTTATTTACGGCCAAGGCTTAAGTTGTATAGACTAATAGCACCCCATGTTTTTTCCCCATAGAGCTTAATACAGTCGAAGGCAGAGGGCTGCCATTACCCTAGTTTAGTTACTCTTTAAAGATTATTAAAAAGGCTGATTTCCAGCTCTCATTTGTTTTGGAATCCTGTGTATAGTCTGCTCAATTTTATGCTAGAAACATAGCCTAACCGGGTTAACCCTAGGTTTTTTATGCTGTATTTACCGTGTGCGCTTGCAATTTGATGTAAAAAATGGCATACCTATTCAAATTATTAACGTGTTGAAATAAAGATAGTGCTTTTCACAAAAATACTACTGGTAAGATGACAAAAGGTTTAAAATGTTTTCCTTACGGCAGTTAAAAGAGTCGTGGTGTTTACCTTAGCGCAGTTTAACTATTTCTTACCAACAGTGGATTTTGTTAATTCATAAATATAAGTAACAGTGGTGCTGATTAATCCAGGAGGACAGTGTCGTTATGTAATTTAATTAGTCAAATAATTTCCATGTTTACATCAGCGCAGATTTTTCCAACGTAACCACGTCAGCAACGGAGGGTTACGTTGTTCGCTATCTCCACAGTTCACAGTGCCGTTTGTTCATTTGTCTAAATTGCTATGAATTGTTTAGGTATTTAATTTAATTACTGTTATTGAAGCCAAAGTTGCTAAACTATAGAATCCCATCATTCATTAACTTATGTTATAGATGATCTTTATGTTACCGCAAATTTAGCTCGTGGTATGATAAAATTTTAACACATTGTGTTGGCAAGAATGAAAAACTCTTCTAAACTTTACAATTAAGGTGATTTGAAACTCATTTTGTAAGCTAAATCAACTCTGCCAAACCTCAATCCTTCATTAATTTCAACTGAATTAAGTATAATTAACGTGAATTTAAACATGAAATATACATATTTGGATGAGAACTCGAGTAACTTTGAAATAAAATACTTAATTAAGATTAAAACTGCACAAGCTGTTAGTATAGCCCCATGTTTTCTATCTCATGCTTAGTTAATTTAAATTATCTTTAAAGTACATTAATAGGCGCGAAATTCGAAAGTTTAAGGTAAAATAAGATTCAAAACCCACTGAAAATTGCAATTAAGGTTAAGTATATATTGAAAGTCATTTATAATCTAAATGTACACTGCCGAAACACAATCCTACGTTAATTTAAATCAATTTAATATAATTAACGTGAAATTAAACCAAAAATATTCATTTTTTGGATTAAAAGCTCAAGTAACTTTTAAATAAACTGTTTAATTAAGATTAAAACTACCCAAGCCGTTGGTAAATCCCAATGTTTTCTATTTCACACTTCAGTTAATTTCAACTATGTTTAAAGTACATTAATTGGCGCGAAATTCAAAGGTTTAGGGTAAAATAATGACTGTGGCAAAAATGTTAAACTGCACAAAACGTTCCAATTAGGGTAAAAAATTCCAATAAATTATACTTTTAAGCTTAATCGACTCTCCCGAACTGCGCTCAAATTAAGATTAAAACAACACAAGTTTTTCGCACAGCCACAGATGTTTCCTATTTCACTTTCGAATTAAATTAATTCATCATTAAAATACATCAAAAGCGCATACATATTTTAGAGTAATTGCAATTAAAGTTAATATTTCATTGAAACTTGTATTATAAACTAAATCCACACTATTTACACCGTTAAATTAAACTTAATTAAGTATAATTAATGTGAAATTAACCCAAAACACGAATGTTTTTGGTAAATTCATGGATACCTTATAATTAAAGTAACAAATTATAATTAAAACTACACTTATCTTTCACTCAGCCTCCATTTTCCTGTTTAATTCTTACACTTAAAAAATTGTCATTTAAAATCATTTTTCCCATATTGAAAAGAGAGCTATTGAAAAGGCGCGAAATTTAAAAAGTTTTTTTGGGGGGAGGGGGGTACAGTGTGTGTGCCTTTTTAACAGGAGTATTGTTAAAATTGTAACACTACATACCTTGTATTTCTAATGGAACCGGCAATACCGCAACGCTGAGCCGAAAAACCAGGATGGTAATTGTTCGGACCTATCGGGTGAGGACATTGGAGCACCAAAAACATACCGCGGTGTCACTTAATTGTTGAACGTTAAAGCGACCTTCATCACTTTTAATCCCATGATCTGCTCAATCTGGCAACATTTGAAAACTCAACTTTGAGGTACTTCCGGTCCCTTTTGATATACAGGGTCTTCAGTGTTGGAGCTAAGTATAAGAATTACAGTAGTTAGTCTCGTTTCCTAGCAAAATGCCAACCTATTCCAACCAGGACAAATTGGACAGGATGTTTATTTTGGGTGAAGGTCGCAGTAACGTTCAACTAAAGGCAGTGCTTTATGCCGAACGGTTTCCACACCGACAACATCCGGTGCGAAGCACCTTTTCCGACATTGGCGAGCACCTTCGTGATTTCGGTAGTGCAAGATCGTGAACGTAGAAGAGACTGTATAGTCTGTAATGAGGATAGAGATTTTGACATCGTAGCACGTTTTGAAGCCAATTCATGCTAATAGTAGAGCGGTGGAACAAGAAGTTGCACTAAGCCATTCTACTGTTTGTGCAGTTTACAAGGGCATTACTACCGGCATTATCATACCCCCTACATCAAGCCTTAACGGACGAGGATTTTGTAAGACGGCAATACCATTAGTCTTACCATGCGTCATGAGTTTACTGCTTGCAAATGTATTGCAAGACATCGACAGTCGTCTGGAAGAGTGCCTAAACCACAATGGTAGAAACGTCGAATATTTACGTTGAGGTGTTTACCAAACAGTTAAGAGGTTGCAATTTGAGGCCCAAGTTCTAAGACTAATCGTAGGACAGTGCTTTAAAATATTTTGTTGCATCCTCCAGTATTCTTTTTGTACAGACTGTTAAAGAAGTCTTTGCGCGTTGCGTTTTTCGCACTTATTTTACTATATTTCAAAAACTATTAGAGCTAGCGCTCTGGAATAAAGTGCGTTATAAAAGTTTTGCATTCCTCTTTCATATTTTACCCGTTCCACAATTGTCCTTTGCATACTTCTACCGGAAACCGGAAATGTCAAAATTATCAACTTTGAAAATATTGGATTCTCGAGGATATAAATGCGATTTTCGGATTCCTTGGGGTCGTTTCATATTTGAAAATTTTTAACCAAATTCAATTCGGATGAATAGGTCACGAGTAATCAGCCTTTATTCAAAATCTGGCAAACTTGGTTAGAGTGGCGATAATTCATAATCGAGTATCGAATCTTTGTCGTAATAATGCTTGTTAGATGTTATGGAACCTTATGCGTATATTCTAGGAGAGCGATAGCTCTCTTAGATAAGACTTCATACCGACTTTAACAGGGGTAAATAACGAAAGGAGTTAGAGACGCTAGCTTCCGTAGTGTAGAATACAGTGGGACCTTGAAACGTCATAGAATTTGTAACTAACGTAGTGTCATCTTTGGAACTGTATTGTAAATAAGAGCAGAACCTTAAAAGTTTTGCCTTAAAATCTCGCGCCGCAAGGTATTCTGGGTAAAGTAAAATGGCGGGTGTCGATGTTGTGAAGTCGTCTCATAAATCAACCCAATATAATTATTATGTTCAATCGCGAGTAAACAGCGATTTAAAGAAGAAAGATAAGTCAACAATTTGCAATTTGAAGCCAGGGAAATCCTCAAAATGTGATCAAACTTGTTTTGCCGTAAGTGCGCGGTTACAGAGTCGGCCCAGTGAGCCAAGGCTTAGTGGGAACTGTGGGATCAGGATCATCGACTGTATCTGTGACTAAATAAAATAAAACAACTAAAACTGTATTGAAGGATGCAAAAACGACATTTAATTCCATTTCATAATTGAATAAGGAAATTTACCAACTTTAAGAATGCATGTTTCTAATTCAAGTGCACCTTAATGAATAAACTTTACTCTAACCCTAATTGTCACTCAGTCGTAAGCAGACGAACACTAGCAGACGAATACTAGCAGACAGGAGAAAATCGATATCCCAGCATGCCTTTCGAATCTTTGCTGCCACGCTATTGGTTGCAAAATATCATACTTATTTTGAATTATAGGCGGCGCGACCGAGGCGTTTTCTCTTTTCTGTGTCTACGTTTGAAAGTCCCACTGTATTCTACACTACGGAAGCTAGCGTCTCTAACTCCTTTCGTTATTTACCCCTGACTTTAATGTATAAGGATGGTTTTTTGATTGCTTATAACTTTTTTTGTATCGTATTAACTGCTTTGAAAAAATTCCACAGAACTACAATTCGGGCCCTCAATATGTGGTTAAAATTTCAAAAAGATCCACTCATTAGTTTATTTTATAAAAAATAAAGTTGCTAAGGGTGGTTTTCATTTGCATAAATTTGTCAGTGTTTTTGGTGAAAAAGTTAAATTTTCCCATAGAAATAACATGGAGTTTTTTTCAAATTTAGCCATTTTGTGGCCACCTTATTGACATGAAATATTCGTTTGTTACGTTTGGGAACGGTTTGATATCAAAATTTAAACCTTTTTCTAGGACCATGTTTAAGGTTTTTGCGAAAAATTAATTTTAAGTATGTTTAATTTTAAATTTTAAAAACTACCCCAATCTGCGATATTTAGCATGGATACGCTGTTTTATTGGTAAATATCAGCGCGACCAATATTGGCCTTTTTCTACGTATAGTTGCGTCATAATAATCCGATTGTTTTTTCTTAATGCCTTTTGGTTGAAATGGCCTATCGATAGTGAGATAAGACTGCTTTAACGATTACAGGTAATTAAGCTAGATTAACGATTACAGGTAATTAAGCTAGATTACCGTTGGCGCCTAATTAAGCTAGATTACCGTTGGCGCCTAATTAAGCTAGATTACCGTTGGCGCCTAATTAAGCTAGATTACCGTTGGCGGGCAATAGGGCTAGATTACCGTTGGCGGGCAATAGGGCTAGATTACCGTTGGCGCCTAATTAAGCTAGATTACCGTTGGCGCCTAATTAAGCTAGATTACCGATGGCGCCTAATTAAGCTAGATTACCGATGGCGGGTAATTAAGCTAGATTACCGATGGCGGGTAATTAAGCTAGATTACCGATGGCGGGTAATTAAGCTAGATTACCGGTGGCGGGTAATTAAGCTAGATTACCGGTGGCGGGTAATTAAGCTAGATTACCGGTGGCGGGTAATTAAGCTAGATTACCGGTGGCGGGTAATTAAGCTAGATTACCGGTGGCGGGTAATTAAGCTAGATTACCTGTGCCGGGTAATTAAGCTAGATTACCGGTGGCGGGTAATTAAGCTAGATTACCGATGGCGGATAATTAAGCTAGATTACCGGTGGCGGGTAATTAAGCTAGATTACCGGTGGCGGGTAATTAAGCTAGATTACCGATGGCGGGTAATTAAGCTAAATTACCGATGGCGGGTAATTAAGCTAGATTACCGGTGGCGGGTAATAAAGCTAAATTACCGATGGCGGGTAATTAAGCTAGATTACCGGTGGCGGGTAATTAAGCTAAATTACCGATGGCGGGTAATTAAGCTAGATTACCGATGGCGGGTAATTAAGCTAAATTACCGATGGCGGGTAATTAAGCTAGATTACCGATGGCGGGTAATTAAGCTAAATTACCGATGGCGGGTAATTAAGCTAATTTACCGATGGCGGGTAATTAAGCTAGATTACCGATGGCGGGTAATTAAGCTAAATTACCGATGGCGGGTAATTAAGCTAGATTACCGATGGCGGGTAATTAAGCTAGATTACCGATGGCGGGTAATTAAGCTAGATTACCGATGGCGGGTAATTAAGCTAGATTACCGATGGCGGGTAATTAAGCTAGATTACCGATGGCGGGTAATTAAGCTAGATTACCGATGGCGGGTAATTAAGCTAGATTACCGATGGCGGGTAATTAAGCTAGATTACCGATGGCGGGTAATTAAGCTAGATTACCGATGGCGGGTAATTAAGCTAGATTACCGATGGCGGGTAATTAAGCTAGATTACCGTTGGCGCCAAATTAAGCTAGATTACCGTTGGCGCCTAATTAAGCTAGATTACCGTTGGCGCCAAATTAAGCTAGATTACCGTTGGCGCCAAATTAAGCTAGATTACCGTTGGCGCCAAATTAAGCTAGATTACCGTTGGCGCCAAATTAAGCTAGATTACCGTTGGCGCCAAATTAATCTAGATTACCGTTGGCGCCAAATTAATCTAGATTACCGTTGGCGCCAAATTAATCTAGATTACCGTTGGCGCCTAATTAAGCTAGATTACCGTTGGCGCCTAATTAAGCTAGATTACCGTTGGCGCCTAATTAAGCTAGATTACCGTTGGCGGGTAATTAAGCTAGATTACCGTTGGCGCCTAATTAAGCTAGATTACCGTTGGCGGGTAATTAAGCTAGATTACCGTTGGCGCCTAATTAAGCTAGATTACCGTTGGCGGGTAATTAAGTTAGATTCTGTAATAGATAATTGGTCAGTTCAAAAGCTTTAACTAATGTAAGTGCAACGCCCTCAAACGTTTTCTCTCCTAAGGTTTCTAAACTATTTTAATTAATGTAAGTGCAACGCCCTCAAACGTTTTCTCTCCTAAGGTTTCTAAACTATTTTAATTAATATTAAGACTGAAGTAACAGATATTAATAAAAACTGTCTTTGTAGACAAAGACGGGAAAAAGTAAGAGATAAGTGTAGAAAATTAAATGCCTGAAGTAACAGATATTAAATTTGCACTTTTGAACACATGATTATAAAACATCAATTATTTGAAAAAATTCTTATCTTAGTTTTTTTCACCAAAATTTCATATGCGGAAAAATTTTTTAACATTATTTACCCTAGTATTTTGCTCCCAATATTAGCTCTAGAAAAAGGCTTCTTCAAGAATTTTTTAAAGGATACTAGCTTGATACTACGTTTTACCAGGGAGGAGAGACTGGCATGGTCTTTAAGAAGGTTCAAATACTTTCATATCTGAAAAAATTGAGATTTACGAGTTTAATTTTTATATTTTTAAATGAGAAATATTGCGAAGCGGAAAGTAACATAGGCAGTTTTATTGTGATGTTGATATTAGTGTCGAAAAGATTTGTAGATTGATCGTGATCTTTAGAGAGCTATACATTACGTCAATTTTTGAAACTTGGAAAACTTTGAAATTAACGAACACTTCTTGTTTTAATACGGTTTTTACTTTATCAGCTATTAACCGTTTTCTGTTCATTTTATTCTCCTTATAGGGCTCAACCTGATTGGAATATTTGAGAGAAAAATGGAAAACGCCTATTATTTTTAAAATGATATATAAGTGTCATATTAAAATATTTTTACTTAAGTAATTTTGGTGAAAAAAACTAAGATAAGAATTTTTTCAAATAATTGATGTTTTATAATCATGTGTTCAAAAGTGCAAATTTAATATCTGTTACTTCAGGCATTTAATTTTCTACACTTATCTCTTACTTTTTCCCGTCTTTGTCTACAAAGACAGTTTTTATTAATATATGATTGGTCTTGTGGCGCAATACTTTGAAACAAATCAGACGTTCATTAAAGGGATGGAGAAGTGGAAAATAAAGTTATTTTTTATTGATTCTTCGATAAGACCAATCTGCATAGTGAAACATCCAGGAAATAACACCCAACGATTTTTAAACGACAATTAGTTTGAAATTTCATGTGTAATTTTAAATAAGGATCTCCGGCCAATCGCGTAGCGCCCTGTTTTTTTATCAACAATTTTCTATTGGCAAGCTCGGTGGTAAATCAACCTATCGCGATGGGACAATTGTGGCGCGAGACATGGAGCGTGCCACGAGAATTTTGTTAACAAAAAGGCACAGCGTTACGGGATTGGTCGGAGTTCCTTATTTAAAACTATTCTTAAAATCTTAGCCTAATTTGAATATTGAAATCAATGGGAGGTATTTCCTAAATTTTTCATTATGCTGACTGGTCTTATAATTAGTAGAAGAATCGATAAAAAAAACCACTTTGATTTCCACTTCCCGCTCCCATTAAAAGAAAACTCGCGTCTTTTGAAGAGGAGAAGCGGTTTAAAAATATTTTTATTTGGGCCATGATATCAAAATATTTAGAACTCATATTAATTACGTCTAGGTCTTCAGCCCGATTCATTGCAGCCTAGTGAAAATCTCATTCATGATGGCATATGCGCTTCACGAGATCCCTTCAAATAGACATGTTCGACTATTCCATATAAGAAACAACGTCAGAGGAGATGGCTTCTATGCTAGGAACGTTCGCTACGCGATTGAGCTTCGCTAAACGGAGCCTGGGGTTGCCCATAGCCTACCGCGTTTAGCGCAAATGTGAGGCCATTGAAAGATTTTTATTTAAGAAGCAGAAATAGGGAACAGAGTAATCTTTGCGCGCGTCAAAGTCCCGGACCCCCTTCCCCGGGACGGTGGGATATGAAAGAAGAGGCTGGTCATAGCGACAACGGTAAAAGGAATCTCTGTTGACGCTTAATAATAAAGCCGACCGCAACCAAAGCATGGGCAAAGGCATATTTCACAACTGACGTTCAAATGGAAAAGCCTAAAAATTAAATGAAAAAAAAAATGAATGCCGGTAAGATTGATCACAACTGAAAATAACAGCTAACAGCTAAAACGAACCCGAACGGTAAACAATTGAAGTTGATCTTTCTGCGCTGCTGGTCTACTACTCCTTTCGTTTATTTTCTATGGCAAAATTACTAGCTTTGGGAGGTATTGGGATATTAGGCCATTATGTGTTTTAAGACTTTTATTGTGCAGGAAAGAAAACGACCCTGTTTAACGAAACTTTGGATAATTTTTAATATTTAGTTCAAAGTTGAAATTAATTTATTTATAAAATTTGGACGAAAATTGTTAAATACTTGCTTGATACTTTATTGGACATCCCCTAGCCGTTAAAGGAAAGATGAAGAGGAAAATAAAGTGATTTTTTGATCGATTTTTCTTATTATAAGACCATTATATGAACAGTGAAACATTCAGGAAATACAGTCTCCGATTGATTTTAAAATTCAAATTTGGTTCAGATTTTAAAGATAATTTGAAATAAGCACCACTGACTAATAGCTTCCTGTTAACAAAATTTCCGTTGCACGCTCTATATCTCGAGCCACGATAGTCACATCGCGAGCAACTTTTAATAAATCTCGCGATAAATTTCATTCGGCATGGAGCGTGCCACGAGAATTTTGTCAATAGGAAGGCAGGGCGTTACGCGATGGGTCGGAGGTCATTATTTCAAATTATCCATAAAATCTGAACCTAATTGGAATTTCAAAATCATTCGGAGATATTTCCTGGATGTTTCACTATGCAGAATGGTCTTATAATTATTAGAAGAATCGATACAGAATTATTTGATTTTTCATTTCACCCTCCCATTAAACACATTCTCAATCGTATTCTAAAAGACAGACATAAACTCTAATGAAATTAGGAGTTAAAGCATTGTAATATTAAAAATAGAGATCCGCCCTGTTCGCTGGTATTTTTTTCTCCGTATGAGTAACCAGCCCACGTCGTGACCGGTATTAATATTAATAACCTGATAATTATTCTTGACTAACTTAAAACATTGTTTTAGTGTATGGTTTCAGGCTCATCAGGACAATTGCCCAGCCCATACGTCCCGACTCGTTGCAAGATTTCTGGAGAACGAAGGAATTGAAGCTTTGGATTGACCCACTCTCTCGCCTGACTTGAACCCGATTTAGCGTTTATGTCTGTCATTTAATAAAAGATTAAAAATGTGTTTAAGGGCTAAGGGGGGTTAAGTTAAATACAATTGAAACTGAAAGTGACAGTCTTGATTGCAATAAATTGTTCAAGAACGCAGACGGTATTTCCTGGATGTTTCACAATGCAAAATGATCTTATAATTAGAAGGCAAATCGATAAAAAATCACTTTATTTTCCTCTTCATCCTCCCTTTAAGGGCTAGGGTATGTCCAAAAAAATATCAAGCAACAATTCAAGCTGAAAGTGACTGTCTTGTTTGTATAAAATAGTTCAATAAAGCACACGAGCATTCTTCAATTTGAAACTCGAAGGAAGTCTTGTTATTTGAAAATTTTCCTCCATATTTTATAAATATTTTTCAACTTTTAACTAGTTATCAATAATGATATTAATAGTTGTACAAAATTTCTTTAAAAAGGATAGTTTTCTTTCCTACACAATAAAAGTCTTAAAACACAAAATGGCCTAATATCCCAATACCACCCAAAGTTAGTATTTTTTCCATAGAAAATAAACGAAAGGAGTAGCAGACCAGCAGCGCAGAGAGACCAACTTCAAGTGTTTACCGTTCGGGTTCGTTTTAGCTGTTAGCTGTTATTTTCAGTTGTGATCATTGTTACCAGCATTCATTTTTTTTTCATTTTATTGTTAGGCTTTTCCGTCGGCAGCTTTGAACGTCAGTTGTGAAATACGCCTTTGCCCATGCTTTCGTTGCGGTCGGCTTTATTATTAAGCCTCAATAGAGATAGATTTAATTTTAGAAGTAAGATTGGAGAACGGTTAGTGTTTAATTCAGTCCGACTCATAGCCCAGTATAGATCCCTACCTCTAACGAGTGATAAAAATTTCAAATTTATTGATTGCTCACTTAAACTACGTTTTGCTGACGTTGCTGACGGGATCGGCGAAAAATACGTTATTCCTTTTTACCTTTGTTGCTTTGTC
Source organism: Phalangium opilio (assembly GCA_019434445.1). Taxonomy (NCBI): domain Eukaryota; kingdom Metazoa; phylum Arthropoda; class Arachnida; order Opiliones; family Phalangiidae; genus Phalangium; species Phalangium opilio. The sequence goes on from JAEQBA010001684.1 coordinate 318,142, forward strand.
ACGCCTCTTCTTTCATACCCATCCTTTCCGTAGAATTTGACGCGCTCCTAGATTACTCTATTCTCTATTCCCACTTCTGAAATTAAATCTATCCCTGACCCCACATTTGCAGTAAACGCGGGAGGCTATAGCCCTACCTCTGGCTCCGTTTAGAGAAGCTCAATCGCGTAGCTAATGTTCCTAACATAGAAGCCATCTCCTCTGAAGTTGTTTCTTATATGGAATAGTCGAACATGTCTATTTGAAGGGATCTCGTGAAGCGCATATGCCATCATGAATGAGATTTTCACTAGGCTGCAATGAATCGGGCTGAAGACCTAGACGTAATTAATATGAGTTCTAAATACTTTGATATCATGGCCCAAAAAACAATATTTTTAAACCGCTTCTCCTCTTCAAAAGACGCGAATTTTTTTTAATGGGAGCGGGAAGTGGAAATCAAAGTGTTTTTTTATTGATTCTTCTACTAATCATGAGACCAGAATGCATAATGAAAAATTCAGGAAATACCTTCCATTGATTTTAATATTCAAATTAGGCTAAGATTTTAAGAATAGTTTCAAAAAAGGAACTCCGACCAATCGCGTAACACCGTGCCTTTTTGTTAACAAAATTCTCGAGTCACGCTCCATGTCTCGCGCCACAATTGTCACATCGCGCAAATTTTTTCAAGTCTCGCGATAAATTTATTCAATCGTTCGGTGATATTTCCCGGATGTTTCACTGTCTTATGAAAAAATCAATAAAAAATTAGTTTATTTTCCACTTCTCCATCCCTTTAATGAACGTCTCATTTGTTTCAAAGTATTGCACCACAAGACCAATCATATATATACGCATAAGGTGCCATAACATCTAACAAGCATTATTACGACAAAGATTCGATACTCGATTATGAATTATCGCCACTCTAACCAAGTTTGCCAGATTTTGAATAAAGGCTGATTACTCGTGACCTATTCATCCGAATTGAATTTGGTGAAAACTTTTCAAATATGAATCGACCCCAAGGAATCCGAAAATCGCATTTATATCCTCGAGAATCCAATATTTTCAAAGTTGATAATTTTGACATTTCCGGTTTCCGGTAGAAGTATGCAAAGGACAACTGTGGAACGGGTAAAATATGAAAGAGGAATGCAAAACTTTTATAACGCACTTTATTCCAGAGCGCTAGCTCTAATAGTTTTTGAAATATAGTAAAATATGTGCGAAAAACGCAACGCGCAAAGACTTCTTTAACAGTCTGTACCTTGTCACTCGTTGTCACTTGCATACAATAAAACATGAATTCTAAACATTTATTTACACCCTGTATAATTTAGTATGACATCACCCGTTGGCAGTATTGGGGGTTGTACATAAAGGCAGCTGTTGGTCTGATCTCGACACCACTGTATATGTATACAGTGTACGAAACAAATATTTTTCTTCCATATTTCAAATACCGTGGTTTTTAAGCTTCTTTCATAAATAAAGTGCAACATTATATGCTTATCGAAATCAATGTTATTGGATATAAGTTAACTGTAATTAACGATACTTAAGTACTTCTTTAAGCAATTAGAAATAGATCAACCCCAAATGTATGACCGTAAAGCAAACATAACTATTCAAAATTTAATTACATTAAGACTGAAGTAACAGATATTATAAAAAAACTTCTTGGTTTGGACCGTAATACTTAAGTACTTCTTTAAACAATTAGAAATAGATAAACCCCAAATGTATGACGGTAAAGCAAACATAACTATTCAAAATTTAATTACATTAAGACTGAAGTAACAGATATTATAAAAAAACGTCTTGGTTTGGACCAAGGCCGAAAAAACAAACGATATGTGTGAGGTTTATCAATTGGCTGAAGTTTCAGATATTGCAATTTTTTTAGTTATTTTTATCCATTTAATCCTTAATTAATATTAAATTCAATCAACTGATTTTACTGTTAATCGATCTATTCCCTCTAAATTAATTGAAAAAATTACATATCTACGCTTTTTCAAGAACAATTACATTTTCCGAAAACATTTTATCTTGAAATTAATTATTTTGAAGGGATTTCGTGTAAGCACTTTGACGGACATAGTTTTAATTGTTGCTGGCTTGACAAATTTTCAAGTTTGCATCAAAAAAAAACTTAAATGGGTAAGTTGCTAAGAAGACTGATGTTAAAAAAATATGAAAATTGAAATTTATTTTGTTCAGACTAGTTAATAATCGAATGCCGTATACTTAAGACAAAGCAACATCGTTTATCCTGTGTCGTTTTTGTTAGTAGGTAGCTATCTGTAGCACTGGAAAAATATGATATCGGTATAAATATAACCAAAGGTATAGGTAAAGATTACATAAAAAGAAATACGTTTCAGTACCAATGGCTTGTTATATTCATTTCCATTCATTACCAGTTAAACGAAGAAGGTCGCACTTAACTTAACCCCCCCCCAAGAAAGTCTAAAGTACGAAGAGGGAAATTGCAGTGCAACCTTTCTTTCATAGTCTCGACATTAAATATGTAGCATTTCGATATACGAAATTAAATGTATGAATTCGTGCAACACCCTGTTTGGCATCCACTATTAAATATTTACATTTTCCTTTCGAATTATGTCAAAGTTCGCTTGGTCTTTTTAGACAGAGTGTTTCAAATATTCAATACTGAGCCCTCAACACGTACTCCCAGGGCCGGAAATAAGAAAAATTTCTTATAGGACATGTGTCCAGTGACCCCCTATTTGACTGGAAAATTTATTGGACATTGACCACTGCCGTGTGCATAAATAGTGTCGCATCTTCATAGTGTCGCATCTTCATAGTCAAGCTATCAAAACTTTGGAAAATTTATTGGTCAAAATGTCCAGTGCCCCCTTAGTTTTTATAAAAGTTATGGGACATTTTAATATTTTATTGGACAATGTCCAGTGTCCTGTGCTTATTTCCGGCCCTGCGTACTCCCTTCAAAATAATTAATTTCATGATAAAATGTTTTCGGAAAATGTAATTGTTCTTGAAAAAGCGTAGATATGTAATTTTTTCAATTAATTTAGAGGGAATAGATCGATTAACAGTAAAATCAGTTGATTGAATTTAATATTGATTAAGGATTAAATGGATAAAAATAACTAAAAAAAATTGCAATATCTGAAACTTCAGCCAATTGATAAACCTCACACATATCGTTTGTTTTCTCGGCCTTGGTCCAAACCAAGACGTTTTTTTATAATATAGATTTAGATTTAAAGAATTGTCTAGGGATTCGATAATTTGTTTAGATTTGAAGCTTTCTTAGAGGTTTGAAGATATTTTGCGGATTTGAAGATTTATTTCTAATAATAATTTGAGAGCAATATGATAATATGAATTTTAAGACCTTTTTTCGGTAGTCTTAGTTATTTTAAACAACTCCTTTGGAAACATGCCATTATTATAACTTTTATTCGTGCGATCCTAGTTATCACCCCTTTAAAAACAGTCAATTTAGTATCGTCCAAAATGGGGAATGGGAATGGAAGTTATGGAACGCTTGACTCAAGGCTAGTAAATGGAAGAGTCTATAAAGTCCATTCGCGGGAGGGAAGCACTTCCTTCATCACTGCTTCCTCCCCCCGGGAACTTACGGACTTTATAAAACTGTTAGTCCCATGAATGCAATGTAGCTGAATTGATAGAAAATACTAAAATAGTGAGATAATGTATCCAACTGTTGAAACTCAAATTTCGATGTATAAACTGTGCGCAAATGGGCCGTCAAAATTGTGCGGAATTGGGTTATGATTCTCAAAAATTGTGCGGAAATGGGAATCCTCGCTTTTATTAACGTAGCGAGTTAGAAAACATGGGTACTGTACAAAGTAACCACATAGGAGACTATCTTAAGGTACCCACATCTGAAAAACTTTAGCCTTTTTTGAAAAATTACCAGAGGACGGTGTGGAAATGCTTGAATAATGCATATAATTTTTTTCCAGAATATCTAAATTGATGGAAAATGGTTATAAGCGCGTTGTTATTCTGAGAGAGCGGTCGCTCTCTTAGATAAGACTTCATACTGCTCTTAATGTATAAGGAGGGTTTTTTGTTTGGATGTAGTTTTTTTTGTATTGTATTAATTGTTTTGAAAACATTCCACTGAACTAAAATTCGGACCCTTAATATGTGGTTAAAATTTCAAAGAGATCCCTCCATTAGTTTTTTCATAGAAAATAAAGTTGCTAAGGGTGGTTTTCATTTCCATTTAAAAATTAAGACATTTTGGCAAAAAAAGGGAAATTTTCCCATAGGAATAACAGGGGAAATGTTTGCTGTGATAGCCAAATGGTCTCGACCATTTTTTGAAGACTATTTATTCGATAGGTCTGAAAATGGTTTTAAATGAAAGGTTGAACATTAAACTGGTGCCTTTCGAAGTTTTATTGAAAACAATTAATATTAAGTATTACTTTTTGTACTTTTAAGCACATTCTTAAACTTACGACCTTTTATTCTTTTGTACTTACGTGGTTTAATCCTAGCTAAAATCATAGAGAAACAAACTGTTGGACTTACGCTGTTTTACCGCTAATAGAGCGACTGAGCGAAGATTTTTGTTTAGACAACGCGTGTGGCTATGTCGAGCTTAAGGCGAATTTTTTAACTTTTCACATAAAAGAAGGGGTTAATTCGTCCTCATTTTATTTTAATTTCGTAAGTTAAACCTTATTATAATTTAATACAAAAGAATTTAAATTTAGGATTTAGCCGATAATTTTTAAATTCACTGATTTCACTAAGCCTCGGTCAAAATTTAAATACAGCTGATTGTATGTAGAGACTAGAGACCAATTGGCCGTGTAGCGTACGTTTCAAGGTGTTTCACCTGGTGCCATCGGCCAACGATAGCCGCTAATTAGGTAATTTGTTTAAATTAAATCAATTTTTGTTGTTTAAAGTAGATTAATGCAAAAGACGCACAAGGGTTCGTTCCCTGGTTTCTCGACTGTTGCCACCAGCCAACAGTTACCGCTATGAAGATACGTTTTTTACTGGTAAAATAAATGATAGATTCAATCACTCTATCACTAAACCCTGTCACCATATCATACAATATTTTTAAATGACGCTTTTCCAATAATTCTTATAGGTTAACAATTTCAATTTTAATTATTTAGTAACCTGAAAACAGTAAACAATGGCCATTTTTCGGTAGGATTTTACTTTACCTACCTAACCCAACCAACACTTGATTCTGATTAATTAGGCCACGGGGAGTTCGAAAAAAATAGTGAAAAAATTCTAAACCCGCCGCAAGTTGGTGAAAAAATTTTTTGAAAATTTTAAAATTGCATGTACTTACCGCCATTAAGACCGCTACGCGCCTAAACGCATTCTGCCCTCGATCTTGAAAAACTACTCGGGGGGGGGGGGGGTAAATATAATAACAAGGACTCGCGACCGAAATCAAGGAGCACATACTGCGGAAATATAGCTATGAAAGTTTAAACACCCGCTGAAACATTTACAATTCTCAAAGAAGAATATTTCAAAAAAGCTCCAATTTTAAAAATAAACAGCGATATTTTGCTAAATTGCGTAGATTATTTCGGAAGTAAATGAAGATAAACCACAATATTTTGGAAAAGGCGTAACATTATTTGGGAAGTAAATGAAGATAAACAATAATATTTTGGAAAAGACGTAACATTATTTGGGAAGTAAATGATGATAAACAATAATATTTTGGAAAAGGCGTAACATTATTTGGGAAGTAAATGAAGATAAACCACAATATTTTGGAAAAGGCGTAACATTATTTGGGAAGTAAATGAAGATAAACAATGATATTTTGGAAAAGGCGTAACATTATTTGGGAAGTAAATGAAGATAAACAATAATATTTTGGAAAAGGCGTAACATTATTTGGGAAGTAAATGAAGATAAACCACAATATTTTGGAAAAGGCGTAACATTATTTGGGAAGTAAATGAAGATAAACAATGATATTTTGGAAAAGGCGTAACATTATTTGGGAAGTAAATGAAGATAAACAATAATATTTTGGAAAAGGCGTAACATTATTTGGGAAGTAAATGAAGATAAACAATAATATTTTGGAAAAGGCGTAACATTATTTGGGAAGTAAATGAAGATAAACAATAATATTTTGGAAAAGGCGTAACATTATTTGGGAAGTAAATGAAGATAAAGCACAATATTAAGTAAATGAAGATAATTATCAATATTTTTGAAAAGGCGGCCAATTATTGGGAAGCAAATGATGGCGAACAACAATATTTTAAAAAGGCTTCAATATGTTGGAAGGAAGTGTATATTAAAAAATTATACACTATTAACTGCAAAACTGTTTATACCGATGGCTATGCAGTAAAGTGTGGCACTTAGCGTTACCCGAGAAACACCACTTGGAGGTGGCCACACGTCGTTTCTCATGAGGAGTTTTGATAAGGCAGGCCCCCTTGCCTACTGCCGCTATAACCCAACCGGGGAGTTTTGATAAGGCAGGCCCCCTTGCCTACTGCCGCTATAACCCAACCGGGGAGTTTTGATAAGGCAGGCCCCCTTGCCTACTGCCAAAAACTAAGAAAACGTTGCCTTATTCGTCAGTGAATTCGGCAGTGTTTTCTTCGTTTTGACCAGCAATTAAAAATGCTGGTTCTGCCTCGGGATCGAGAGTAGCCAGCTCTTCCTCCGAGACCCCGATTTCAATTAATTCAAGGCCTTTTTTGCCCGGTCCAGGGTAGCAAGACTTTACGTCTTCCAAGAACCGAGCAAAATTGGTTCCAGGAGGAAGCCAGTTTCCATCCTGGTCCTTGAAAAATAGGCATCGGTACCAATAAGAAGCCATATAGCTACTTAATGACCTGTCTGTTCTGTGGGACTTAATGGCATCCTTCACGTGTCTATTTCGGTTCTCGATGTTGTTCGTATGGGCGCGAGAATCTTCCGAGTTGACAAACTCGTACTTATGAAGCACGGTAAGGTGCTCCCGAAAGCCCATTAACGTACAATTCATGTACATAGGGGCTCCGTCAGACACGATTATGGACCCAGGGGCTATATATTTTGCCATTTGCGTCCACAGAACAGCACGGGACTTATTTTTGACTTTCAAAAATAGACCATCTTTTGTATCCCGGCAATAAATTCTAAAGATACAAATGGTTTCTCCGGCTAACTCCGCCCCTCGGTTGTATTTGCGAGTATGAAGGTAGGTTTCGTCCACCTCCACAAACAGTCCTGGTCCTCCAATCTGGACTTTGTCGGCCCTATTAGAAATGACAATTTCCGTTACCTCACGACACATGGAAAAATAATCCACAACTGTTCGTGAGGAACATTCACTATGGGTTGTAGCGTCAGTGACGCTCATTTTACAAACCCAAAGGAAAACGAGGAAAGATTGTCGGTAACCGACAAATTTTGATTATAGAACCATGTGTTTTTGGAGGGGACGAAAGCCTTCACACACTCGGAAACCAAATGATCGGGAACCTTTTTCCTCGATGCCCTTAAAGCCTTTCGCTTGTTGGCTCGAGATTGCCCAGTGGAACATCGGATTACGTATCCAAACCGACTTTGGTTGTTAAACACCCCCACAAGAAATCCATCGATAATTCCATCGTCGGATTTATTTCCGCAAGTACAAGCGATCTTTCTTTCATTGAAAGAAGTAACGCTTGGAACCAAGTCCAATGAAATCACCAGAGTTTTAGCGTCCCTTTCAGATTTGGCCCTTAACTCTTCGTTCATACATGGAAAAAATCCACCCCAATTTTTTAACGAAACACTGTGGAAAAACTGTTCCGCAGTTTCAAAATTAGGGTTTTCAAAAGCTGGATTTTCCATTTTTGAAAATAGGCCAGCCACAAAACCAAATGCTTCCCACCAAAAATGTGTTTCTTCCCACCAGAAATGTCTCTTCCCACCAAAAATATCTCTTCCCAACAAAAATACCTCTTCCCAACAAAATAATGCCACAAAATTGAGTTTTATTAAACCTCTCGCTTAGCTCGCTCAAACGCGTCTGATGAGTAATAAAGAATTGTCTTAAAAGGTCACCTGTTACTTAAAAACGGTTCGCGCATGCGCGAACCGTTGCCATGGCAAAGAAGAAGGTTGCCACGTTACCATGACAACCATTGTGCCGGCGGTGGGTTTGGATGTTTTAAATCTAGAACAAAAATTCATTTTCTCCACGTGAAGTGAAATCCTAAGCTATCCAAACCAAAAACCTAACCGAACCTGCTTCTGCCCACAATAAAAGGTAGATCTAGATCTTTTTTTTTTCAAACCATTTAGTGAAAAGGATTAACGGTTTGTAAAAATAGAAATTATTGAGATAAAGTTGATAATTATGGCTTTCAAAAGTAATCGCGTTGCAGCGATGCGAAGGTTGCTAAATGGAAAGGATGTATCTGATTTTAGCAGCGTTCCTGAACATATTGTGTGTGCATTTTTTGACGAATGCACATATGTAAAAAGAATGCAAGTTGTAGCATTCTGCATATTGAATGCAATATCGGAATACAATTTTTGGCGAATCATTCGTTGGAAAGATTGTTCAAGGCAGGACGAACGTAAGGTTGCAGATCTTTTCATTTACATGAAAAAACCGGAAAATCAGGGTAGATTTTATTCATATGATATTCATTCAGGACTTATAAAATATTTGGATGGGGCTACTAGATATTTTGGTTCTCGAATTGAGTCATCTTAATTAATTTATTATTTACCGATTTTTACGAGATTTGGTGGAATTTTAGTAAATATATACGGCAGTAGGCAAGGGGACCTGCCTAAACAAAACTCCCCATGAGAAACGACGTGTGGCCACCTCCATGTGGTGTTTCTCGGGTAACGCTAAGTGCCACATTTTAAGCAAATTTTATATAATTTTCCAAATAAGTGACCGCCTTTCCAAAATATGTTGTTTATCATCCCAAATAATGTTACGCCTTTTCCAAAATATTGTGGTTTATCTTCATTTACTTCCCAAATAATGTTACGCCTTTTCCAAAATATTGTGGTTTATCTTCATTTACTTCCCAAATAATGTTACGCCTTTTCCAAAATATTGTTGTTTATCTTCATTTATTTCCCAAATAATGTTACGCCTTTTCCAAAATATTGTTGTTTATCTTCATTTATTTCCCAAATAATGTTACGCCTTTTCCAAAATATTGTGGTTTATCTTCATTTACTTCCCAAATAATGTTACGCCTTTTCCAAAATATTGTGGTTTATCTTCATTTACTTCCCAAATAATGTTACGCCTTTTCCAAAATATTGTGGTTTATCTTCATTTATTTCCCAAATAATGTTACGCCTTTTCAAAAATATTGTGGTTTATGTTCATTTACTTCCCAAATAATGTTACACCTTTTCCAAAATATTATTGTTTATCTTTATTTACTTCCGAAATAATCTACGCAATTTAGCAAAATATCGTTGTTTATTTTTAAAATTGGAGCTCGCTTCAAATATTTTTCTACCCTGGTATGAGAATTCTAAATGTTTCAGTGGGTGTTTAAAATTTCATAGCTATATTTCCGCAGTATGTGCTCCTTGATTTCCGTCGCGAGTCCTTGTTATTATATTTACCCCCCGGGTAGTTTTTCAAGATCGAGGGCAGAATGTTTAGGCGCGTGGCGGTCTTAATGGCGGTAAGTACATGCAATTTTCAAATTTTCAAAATTTTTTTGACCAACTTGCGGGGGGTTAAGAATTTTTTCACTATTTTTTCCGAACTCCCCGTGGCCTAATTAGTCAGAATCAAGTGTTGGTTGGGTTAGGTAGGTAAAGTAAAATCCTACCCATTTTTCCAACGATAACTGTGCAGATTATATTTGGTGCCACCGATAACCACTCTGTAGATCATTTTATTGGTTTTAATTAATGGTAATATAATTGAATAATTAAATCACACGATCACTAAACCCTTTCAACAAACCAACCAATGTTTTTTTATCACGGCTCTTGCAATCATTTTTATTAGGTAACAGGTGCGTTTTTAATTACTATTTATAACCGCTATTTAGAATGAACTTTTTTGTTTAAATTAGATACATTTTTGATGTTTAAAGTAGATTAATTCAAACTACGCAGAAGGGTTCATTCCCTGGTTTCTAGACAACGGTTACCGCTACGAAGATACGTTTTTTGCTGGCAAAATAAATGATAGATTCAATCACACTCACTAATTCCTGTCATCAAATTAATATTTTTAATTCAGCCTCTTCCAAGCGCGAAATTACAAATTAAGGCGATGTACAGTGTGTTAATTAATTAATATAAATTCTGGATAAATATATAACACACTATCATTATTAAATTTCTGAAGAGAGGAAAAAAGGTTGAAATAAATTTTTTTAAATTTAAAAAGCAAATTTGGCCCAGAAAAAAACCCAGCGGCAGAAGCCTGTCTTATAAAATGTTCACAAGATGATTCGTTCAAGAATGTCTAGAATTAAGTCGCATAGAAGTAATGAATATTTCACCTAAGTCAGCTGACTTGGCCACTCGATCCATACTCACGGACGCTGCTCTGCCCTCTGCATCTTGCGTCGTGTTACGCGTGATCGAGTGGGCTATGGGCAGGGTAAACAAATACGGGGCTGCCAGGCTGTCTCTTACACAACAATGATGGCCATTATCCTTTATGAGAAATGCTTCCTTGTTCAGTGTGGGAAATAAGGCGGTGGCACAGGGCAAATGACCAGTTTAAAAATAAAACCACGGGACCACTAAGAAAATTCAAGGGTAACCAGAGTCCAGACATTAACTCAAAAAGTTTGATTGTTCAATCCCTAAGTTTAGCAGACGACGTGACCTGGTCAATTATTATTAAATAGAGAGCTTTCAGATGGGATTGTAGTACGTCACACCCTCCCAAGTCTTACCGCTGTTCTGGTAGCCATATTGGGTGGTCTCAGCTTCATTCCTGCTTTAAACCCACCAATATGACAGCGTAAATGATGTCACGAGGCTTATCTCCTTCTCCAACTGAAAGCTCTCTATAGCGCAAGCAGCTTGCGTCCGTGAGCGCGGATCGAGTGGGCTATGTTGTCAGGCAGAAACTTTGTCTCAGTTAGACTGCTACAACGAAAACCGAAAACCAGTAACATAAGTCCAAGCCAGTCATCTGAAAGACTCAAAACGATGACTCTGATTCTTCTGAGTTTGAAATATGAGTAGAAATGATTCTAGATAATTCTCAGGGTTATTTTAAATATTTTAATACTCAAAATGGAATGACCGAAGTAACAGATATTAAATTTTTTCAGTTTAAAGACATGATTATAAAACATCAATTATTTAAAAAAAATACTTATCTTCGTTTTTTTCACCAAAATTACATTTGCCCAAAAATTTTGAATCATGAAATTTTCCATTCTTTTCAAAATGGTTCGTGTCAAATCTTTACTATATAACAGATACATGCGACATCGTTTATATTTAAAGCTAGATTTCCAGTGTAGACCATGATAGAAACAGTTCCTCGTTAGTGATATTTAAATGGATTGCAGCTTTTAATTTGAACTACAATACGTTTTAATACTGGAAACTAAGCCCAATAGTGAAATAAATACACAGCCCACCATTTGTCGGTGTCCATTTACGTGTTTCGTGTTATACGTTTGCTCATAAATAGCAAGTCGAAGTCATACCAAACTAATTCAATCACAACTTTTAAAACAGTTCTCAAGCACTCAATAATATACCAAATGTTTTTTTGTTAATAATATCTTTTATCCAAATTTTAATGATTGATTTGTAAAACATTTTAAATCGTCGACCCAAAAAATGGGACCCAATCGAATCGTGGTCGTATAAATGCAGGCGCAAAACCAAAGCACCCTAAAGCGACGTTTAAATGTCAATCATGATGAAAGATAAAATTTCTAACTATGGTAGCATTTAGTCGTTTTAAACAATGTTTTCTCTGAAGTTCGAAAAGAGGAACCTTTAAAAATAAACCATATCCATACTCGGATATTTATTCTAATCCTTTTCATTCGAAAACTGTTTATACCAAAAAGGATATATAGAATGAATAATCTGTCTTTCGAAAACAATGCAAATGTAATTTTGGTGAAAAAAACGAAGATAGGTATTTTTTTAAATAATTGATGTTTTATAATCATGTCTTTAAATTGAAAAAATTTAATATCTGTTACTTCGGTCATTCCATTTTGTTCTCTTATCATTTACTTTTTCTAGTCTTTGTCCACGAAGACATTTTTTATTAATTCTTTATACAATTAACTATTAGTTGTATCTCTTTGAAATTTTAACCACAAAATAAGGGCCCAAATTTTAGTGCACTGGCAAAATTTCAAAGCAGCAGACACAATACGAAAAACGTTACGGCCAATCAAAGAACCCTCCTTTAGCATTAGAGGCAGTATCAAGTCTTATCTAAGAGAGCGACCGCTCTCCTAGAATTTGTAAATTAAAACAAATCATGGTGCGCTGGAGGGAGGAAGGTTGGAGAAATGAGAAGTAGTTTTTCGGTGAGGGTCTGAAAAACCGTCAAGAAGCGTGATCTCATGGGCAGGCGGTCAGATAATTGTTTTTGTTTTTACTTGTCGTATTTTATGGAACGTCCCTGAAAAGTATCCGATAACATGTCATGACCTGCTTATCTGATCGTGCATTTAATATGATGAACGTTTCCAATGAACTTATCTACTGAAGTATAAAACAAACTTTAACGTCCAGCTTGAAGGAACGAATAAATGGTGCTAATTTGCTGTTTATTTTGATATGTCACGCGTTATTTTTTATTTCCACCGGTTTCTTTAAACACTTTTTGCATAACTACGTCTGCAGCAGCTCGCGCAGCTGACACTGACGTCATAGGAATAGCTTAGTCCTATTGCCAAAATTTTATTTTTATCCAACATTCCGAAACGTTTTTAATGAGGATTAGAGTCATCTGAGTTTATTACCTTCGCCTTCTCCCCTACAGTTCGCCATTTCATCGTACAATAATTATAATGCACCATCAACTATATTATGCTCGTATAATATTTATTTTATCATCGTAACAATGGCTTCGTAAAAGTATCCTTTACAAACAGGGAACAAAGCATGCTGCTGAACCACGGAGGAAGTAGAGAAAGGATATTCAAATAGGAAAAGGTGAAAGTAGCTTCAAGGGCACTGTCTATTCTGTATCTCACGCGCGCCTACTTCGGTACAAAGCTGAGTAGCAAGACTTCAATGAGCACTTTTTCTGGATTCCTCTCTAGATATAAACGTATTATAAAGAAACATTTTTATTATCGGAAAAACCTGATATATACTACATCGTTGATGTGGTCTTGTCACGGCTTTTAAGGGAGAGATATTATTTATTCTAACCGTTTCATATAACACCACCATTTATTAAAGCGGTAACATTACGTCATGACAATTAATATCACATGTCATGTCAGCATCAAGTATTAAAGCGGTAATATTACGTCATGACAATTAATTTCACATGTCACAGCTAAAAACTGTCGATTCTTATCAGGGGCGTCAATTTCATTATCTTAACACATTTTCTTTACTTTTTGTTTCGGCTGACATTTTTTGAAGCTAAAAATAAATAATTTTTGCCATAACACTGGCAGAAAACAACTATGACCATAATTAAATTCTATATTTTGTGAACATCATTAAAATTACCAATATTTAGCTTCCAAAAGTACGATGTCTATATGGGAAAATACTAAAACTAATGGTTTTCTTATACATTTAATTTTGTAAGATATTGATGGCTAAGAATTTCTTGAACGCAAGTGACGTGAAAGAACGGTTGATACTTTCAAGGTATCTGATATGTGCTTAAATGCTGTCTGAAGGTTTACAAAGAGTACATCTAAATCGGATGTAAATTATCTGGTGTTCATTATGGTACAGATAAACCAATCTCGACATATTTAAAAGTGTATTGAGATAATCAGATATAATAAAGGTTTCTGGTTGGGTCGGGCAACACATATGGTATCCGAGAGGAAGTTGTAAGCGCAAGCACAAATGAAAGGGTAGATCGAGCCGACAAACAACTCTTAGTCAACCGAGTTTAAAGTTGATTTAATGATTGTTATGACTAAAATTTAGACTCACCTTTTATCAGGGCACTAATGAAAGGCTCTTTAAAGAATACGAGCGAAGATTGGAAAAGTTTCAGCAAAATAGAGAACAAAGGCAACGCGGTGTATTTGGGCATAAATTCTAATTTTTACCTCTCCGAGTGACGTATGTCACGGAGAGGTATTACACCGGCCGTGTCTGTGTGTCTGTCTGTCAGACCCCACGTGACCGCGTTCGCAGTTTGCGTATCGGAGCAAACGTGTTCCCAATTTCCGGACTGCACTGACAGTTCACGGAAATTTGGGTTTGTCTCCTCTGGCTATTCTACTTGAGTTCCAACACCACCAGCTTTGGTTTTCGTCCACTCGACATGGACACTAGTCTGTACTTGCTAGCTTCCAAGCACAAGCATCTTCTGTTCTTCGTCAATTTCACCTTGACACCAGCTTCTATGCACCACCATCTTCTGTTCTTCGTCAATTCCACATTGACACCAGCTTCTATGCACCACCATCTTCTGTTCTTCGTCAATTCCACATTGACACCAGCTTCTATGCACCACCATCTTCTGTTCTTCGTCAATTCCACATTGACACCAGCTTCTATGCGGGTTACGAGAAACGTCTAGCCTCTCAATGGCATAGACCAAGAGCCAGTGGCCTGGATCTTACCTCATAAAGTACAAAAGGTCTGACTATTGGAATGAGTTCAGTTTTGATGCTCATTAATAGATTTGGCCGTCTTACGCGTCACAGCTGGGGCATTTGAGGGGGGCGGGGTCATGTTTGACCCTAATGAGGTATGATTTCTTACCTCATGAGGTACATGAATAAAAAAGCTGGCAAATGATAGAACTGGAAATGGCGATTCCAAATATATGAAATCTGACGTCATCAAAGGGGGCCATCAATAAATCAGACGGGGGTGAATATGGTCGAATGAGGTATGAATTCTTACCTCATGAGGTACATGTATGAATCCGGTGTTGTTTGATAGATCTGGTCGTGGTAAATAGCAGAATATAAAATCTGACTGGAAAATACGCGGCTTAGGTTTAATCTGACGGCCTGATTCTTGCGTCAGACTATGACAACTTCGTGCCTCATAAAGCTAGATTCCCACTCGACCGAAAAAAAACCGGCGCAAATCACGCAGCATACGGTAGAAATTTTACTTTACGCTGTAGACTGTTCACACTACGACTGAATTTTGAGTTTGGCGGTAGATATTTTTGGGTCAAGTGACAGATTAGAGTGGTTTCCATAACATTTATTTCGCAATCTGAATTGGTATCTCTGTCCCATTGTCGCTTAGATCGTAAAAGAAAGTATATTTTCTAACCTCCTCAATAAAGACTTCCTTATTAACATCTTACCTCTATATACTTCCATTAGATACATTTTTCGTTCTTCGTGGCATGTTTCCGACCCAAAAAAATACATGGCGGCTATCAATCTATCTAGCGTATGCGTGCACTCTTGAAATTTATGACGTACTCAGTGGGATAATTTCATTGTCTGAGACACCGGCGTAACGCCGAACACGACCGAAAAATAGAACACAACTCGCGCCCGGCCGATCGGAAATTCCGTCGGGCTCGGCGTAAAGATTAAACTTAACTTGTCTGAGCGAGTTTTCGAGGTAATGTGGTGAAATACTTTTGACTGTGATAAATGAAATGAACTTAAATCGGCATCATTTAATAATAGAGCTATTTCAATTCGGGGGTAAGGAGAGTTTTTGAGTCGGGGTTTCGCCAGTCTCCGCCTAGGTGCCTTATTGTGCGCGAAATTTAGATGAGTTCTACAGTGGCCTGCACGGAGGGAGGGTGAAAATCGGCTCCATTTATTGGCAGGCCAAACGGTGACGTTTCCCCCTTCAACTGATATAGCTCTTTGCAGGCACATTTTATTTCAAACTCATTCAATGAAACCTTCTAACGTTAAATTATTATTTAATGCAAATAAAGATACAAAAATGTTACATTTTAAACGTCATCTGGTTCATCATCCGAATCAGTCTGATAATCAATATATACGGTTTTATCGTCATAGTCACCCTCCCTCCTTGTGGGCCACTATAAAACTCTATGCTAAATTTCGCGCACAATAAGGCACCAAGGCGGGGACTGACGAAACCCCGACTCAAAAACTCTCTTGAAATAGCTCTATTATTAAATGATGCCAATTTAAGTTCATCTCATTTATCACAGTCAAAAATATTTCACCACATTACCACGATAGAAACAGAGGCAACTCGCTCAAACAAGTTAAGTTTCATGTACCTGACATCAGTGGGGCTGGTTTTACAATATATCACCTGCTACATTTAAGCTAGACTCGCACTCGACGGAAATCACGACGGAGGCCCGGCAGAAAGGGGTTCGACCGAAAAATCTTTACGCCGAGCCCGAATTTCCGCTCGACCGGGCGCGAGTTGTGTTCTATTTTTCGGTCGTGTTCGGCGTTACGCCGGTGTCTCAGACAATGAAATTATCCCACTGACTTCGTCATAAATTTCAAGAGTGCACGCATAAGTATAGAGAGAGTATGCAGCCAGTATGGGCTACAAAGATGGCGGCCACTGTTAAGGCGGGGGAGCCTAGTTTTTACGTTTTCTCTCTTTTTTTGTAAGCTTAAAGGTAGGAATAAATTTATAAAGACCATAATATAAAATAAAAGATTATTTTCTTTAAACGTTATAATATTAAAGATAAGTTTTCGATTTGTAGGCTTATAAATGAAGACCATAATATAAAGTGAAAAGTTATTTATTTTCTTTAAAAGTATAGGTTTTAATATTAAAGATATTTTTTCAATTTTCATATTAAAATGTATTTGATTAATTCTAAAATAATTTCGTCTATCTTCGTAAGGAAGAAGATAAATTTTAATATTATTTTTAAATCTTACGCAAGGCATCAAGTCGTTCTTTGATATACAAAGCGTTAAGTTGTTTTCTAGCGTAGAGTTCTAGGACTAGTCTTTCGAGATCTTTAGTTTTAACTTTAAAGGTATGATAAAGTTCTTCAGTGTTTTCCATGGGTTTTTCGGGTGTTTTTTCCTCGGTTTTAATGTCGTTATTTATATTTTTGGTGTATGTTTCTGTTTCATCAAAACTGAAGGGTATATTTTTTGTTTGCCCACCTCTAATAAAGTTGCATTTAGGGAAATGTTTTAAATGTTCTTCGTAAGGATTATCATCGGGTTTCCATGCTAATAATATTCCATCGCATTCGAAGCACTGTACTAGATCGTCGGTATGTAGGGAATAAAATCCCGCTCTGCTTAAAGTTTTTATATAGTTTCCGTCTTGAGGCCAGGAGTTAAAAGTACGATATCTTTGCAGCTCTGAGTTCATGATGAGGAATGAAAATGATTATGGGAATATCCGATTTATACATCTGCCAAACATTTCCCCCCCCCTTTTTTACCTCCCCCTCTCACATTCCAAACACATTCCTACCCCCCCCCCCCCCCATTCCTTAATATATGAAATAAAAGAAAACAGTATTAAAGGTGACACGTTTATATTTTAAAGATACAAAAGAAATTACAAAGAGTATTTTTTTAACAAAAGGATTAAGTTATTCATTACGGGCTCGTTTCAACATGTTTGTAACAATGATGTCATTTGTCAAATAATCTCGACCAAAACGCTTCATGAATGATTCGTGGCTCTTTCTTTTTGTTCTTTGTATTATATAGGCAATACAGTATAGTCCACATGTCGAACTTGACAAGTTTTGAAGTCTTCTATCTACGCCTAACAGTTTCGGCGGCGTATTTTGGGACCAATGGGTACTTGGACAGAATTTAGTTTTTGTTTACCCTGATGGCGTACAAAAGTTGCGGCCACTGTAAAGGCGGGGAGACGGGTTTTTACGATCTCTCTGCACTTTTTATAGATAACAAAGGATGATTTTGTAGGTTTGTACGTTTATAGTGAAGACCATAATATAAAGTAAAAAATATAAGTGGCAAATTTTATTCTTATTGAAATAAAACTAATTATAATTAACATATTAAAAATTTTAATGGCAAAAATCTATACAAATATATATAATTTTACACACTAAAATATATTTGATACGTACGTAATGCGCGTGATTAGGTATTTGCGGGACCAGTGGGCGCTTATACTGAGTTTATTTCTGGTTTGCCCTGATTGTTTACACCTAACAGTTTTTTTCATGGAATTAAAATTAACCTGATTTTCGGTAGATGAATTAAGTAAAACCCATTTGATTAAGTGTTTGATTTATTCTATAATAATTTCTTCAATCTCCGTAATGAAGATAAAAATCTGAATATTATTTTTTAAATTTTACTTACGGCATTAGGTTTTGCAAGTAATTAAATTCGCTAGTTATACTTACGGCAGGTGTGAAAGGACGGAGTTCAATACTTTTTCCTTTCGAAAAAAGGAAGGTAACCCCTTTCGTATTCTTTACAATGGTATGTAAGTTTGCTGTAATACATTCGGTGTACGTAGGATTAGAGATAAATATCATAATATAAAGTAAACAATACAAGAATGAAGACTATGTTTTGGTCTGTTCTATTGTAATAGGGTAAGTTAGCGAAGTATTTGGAGGCCAGAGGCTACTTGCATATAGTGCATTTCTGGTTCTTATTGCCTATTATAGATTTTTTTACATACAATCCAAATTTATATGATTCTCAGTTGACGAATTTAAGTAGAAAGCAAAAACTTCCGTAATATTTCCCATTCATCTGTCACTTCCTCCTTTCATATCTCTAGGGCTAGGCCCTAATTTAAAGTAAAAGAGCTTTTCATGAATAAAGATTATAATATAAAATAAATTTACTCCTCTTTTTTATTTTGCTATAAAAGCAAAAGATCTAATTTTAAAATGAAATTGATATAATTTAAACTAATTTCTCCAATCTGCGTAAGTACGGTATAAATTTATATACTCCCTTACAAAAATCTTCTTAAGAACTCTTAAGAAAATTCCTTGGGAAATTTCTTTGGAAATCCTTAAGGCGTTCTTTACGAAATTGGGGAATATTGGCCTCTTTTTCTTTGGAAATTACTTTGGAAATATCTTTGGAATTTTCTTGGGAAATATCTTTGGAATTTCCTTGCGAAATATCTTTGGAATTTTCTTGAGAAATATCTTTGGAATTTTCTTGGGAAATATCTTTGGAATTTTCTTGGGAAATATCTTTGGAATTTTCTTGGGAAATATCTTTGGAATTTTCTTGGGAAATATCTTTGGAATTTTCTTGGGAAATATCTTTGGAATTTTCTTGGGAAATATCTTTGGAATTTTCTTGGGAAATATCTTTGGAATGTTCTTGGGAAATATCTTTGGAATTTTCTTGGGAAATATCTTTGGAATTCTCTTGGGAAATATCTTTGGAATGTTCTTGGGAAATATCTTTGGAATGTTCTTGGGAAATATCTTTGGAATTTTCTTGGGAAATATATAGAGAAGTGGGTAAATTAATTTAGCCACTTGAAACGAGGATAGTTCTTACATGCAGAACCATATCCCAATACAGGAGGTGTAGTTCTTATACGCTGAACTACACCCCTTATAGCGAGGGAAGTTCTCGCATTCAGAGTGAAGTTGCTTTAAAAGTCAGACATTTAATCGACTTATTAAAAACATCCGTAAACGGCAGAAAGTTTTAAACCTTGTGCAATTGTATGGGGTACTAAGTGGGTTTTGGAGGCTTTAAAGGCCAAGCAGTAGATACAGACGTCGTTGTTAAATTTAATAATGTATATTCACTGAGAGTTTTTCGAGTATCAGAAACGCGTTTAACCTAATTTCCTCTACAATGTTTTTAAAAAAATATTTATTTTGGACTCCAATTACGCTCGAAATAAAGATAAAACATGCCATAAGAGAATTAAGCAAAAATTCCGACTGACAGCTTAGATTCCCTGTAAATCTAAACATAACGATTTTAATTACTCTTATTTTACTTTTAATCTATTTTATCCTTTACATAAACACCTCACGGATTATTGAAGGCAAAAAAATATAATAAAAAAATAGGTAAATGTAACATTCCATTTCAGCGCTTGCCTAGCCTTAGCTACGGGACAAGCCTTCGTGAAACGTTTTTAATTTTTTTAACCATCAAGTTAATGTCTATCTAGGAAAACTTTAGCTAAACAATTTGGGTAAAAATATTTTGAGATAATTATATGTAAAGCATAATTGCAATATATCTGGCCCTTTGAAATTAATCTCTTGAATTCCAAACGAATTTCGTTGGAAGATAAACCCTAGATCTTCTCTGGAAAACCAACCCTAGAGCTTCATTGGACATTTATCTCAATAATGCTAACGAATTTCTTTTGGAAATAAACCATGGACCTTCTTTGGAAATTGATCTCAAGAATTCTAAAGAATTTCGTTGGAAAATATTCCCTAGACATTCTTTGGAAATTTATCTCAAGCATTTCTAAAGAACTTCTTTGGAAAACAACCCCTAGACGTACTTTGGAAATTTATCCCTAGAATTCCTAAATACTTTCGTTACAAAATAATACCAAGAAATTCTTTGGAAATTTATCTCTAGACTTCCAAAAGAATTTCTTTAGAAAGTAATCCCAAGACATTCTTTGGAAATTTATCTCTAGAATTCCTAAAGAATTTCTTTCGAAAATAATCCCAAGACCCTCTTAGGAAATTTATCTCTAGAATTCCTAAAGAATTTCTTTAGAAAGTAGTCCCTAGACCTTCTTAGGAAATTCATCTTTAGAATTCCTAAAGAATTTCTTTAGAAAATAGTCCCAAGACATTCTTTGGAAATTTATCTCCAGAATTCCTAAAGAATTTCTTTAGAAAATAATCCCTAGACCTTCTTAGGAAATTTATCTTTAGAATTCCTAACGAATTTCTTTAGAAAATAATCCCAAGACATTCTTTGGAAATTTATCTCTAGAATACCTAAAGAATTTCTTTAGAAAATAATCCCTAGACCTTCTTAGGAAATTTATCTTTAGAAATCCTAATGAATTTCTTTAGAAAATAATCCCTAGACCTTCTTAGGAAATTTATCTTTAAAATTCCTAAAGATTTTCTTTAGAAAATAATCCCAAGCCATTCTTTGGAAATTTATCTTTAGAATTCCTAAAGATTTTCTTTAGAAAATAATCCCAAGCCATTCTTTGGAAATTTATCTCAAGAATTCTTTAGGAAATTCCATGGAAGTCTTTGGAAATAGTTTCTTTGGAAAATGATCCCAAGGGCTCCGTAGGGTTCCAAAGAAATTCCTTTAGAACTCTTAAGAAGATTTTTGTAAGGGCTATTAACAAGTAACAATACAAGTCAGTTTCACTAAAGAATATCTGAGCCTAGATTGTCACATCTATGTCATAGTGGAGGGGGGGAGGGAGAAGTTCGTATACTCTCGTCACGACTGTATTATCTATGCAGTTAGCCCTTTAAGCAGAGTTAACTTCTTAATACAAAGGTAATTAAATTTGCGTTGTATAAAATTTATTTTGGAGTATAGGCCATAGTTTTTTCCATTCTTTATGACTCTCATAATAAGTATTACTTGATTTATTCTAAATTAACTGCTTCTATCTTCAAAAGAAAGTTGATATTAACTATCATTAAATTTAGTGTAAGGCAATAAGCTAATTTTTAATTTAAAATGATAAGTCAAATATTTTTGAGATGTTTGGTTTTGAAATTAAAAGCAATTACCAATTCAATTGATCATTTTCCTATATCTCTTTGTTTTTTCTGCGTTGACATCGAAAGGTTTGTTTGCTGGTTCAGCGTATTTTCCATGGACATCAATGCTGAATTGTATGTTTTTCGTTCGGCAAGCGGCTCTTATAGAGTTTCCCATGCTGGAAACGTTCCTTTATATGATAGACCTTACACATTGTCAGGTAGAGAATAAAACCTTGCATTACTTAAAGATGTTAGATCAGTGGCCTCTCTCTCGCTCGCAGTCCATGGTACTGAGAAAGGTACTGAAGCTATTATAGTATCTACCCGTTATACGAAGGTATTTACTACCCCCTCCCTCCCCGCAAACCAATTTTTTGAGATGTTTACCCCCAATAAACCCCCCCATCTGTGACGTATGCAATATCTTTGAAAATATTCTTGTTTTAATTAAAGAGCACCATTATAAAAAATGTACATTATACAAACTAACAATAACGAAAGCCGTTCTCCTTTATGATCTATTATTATGTATGCCAATAAGAAATCCATATTTAAATGCAATAAACTTAACTTTAATTTTTAAAATTTTACACTATTAACATAAAATTTATACTGTCCTCGTTCTGGTATACGAAATCAGCGTATAAAAGGCTCTTTTCCAATGCGCACGGACGATGACGGGCTAACGTGTTTCTTTGGTGGTCATAGAGACAGGTGACACGTGTCTCACCTTCTATATCCATGGCCTTAGGACAATCCACGTCATTCAAATTTATGACTTCTTTATTTAAAATATTAAAAAGAAAGAAACATTTTTGATTACCCTTGCAATATATACGGTCTGCGAACCGGGTACCTAACATGAGACAGCGACGAAGATTATGATAAAGCGTTTCTCCTCGTCCAAATGAGATTCCGTGTAAATTTCTGGTGATGTAGTTATTGAGTCGTTGTGTAGACGAAGGAAGCGTAGATTGACTATAAGGCGGTAAAAATATCCATGACACTATTCCTGGAATTTTAGTAACAGTAGCACAACTTAGTTCTTTAACTATCAGACCGCCTGCGAGGTTGCATTTTTCGTCCTTCCCGTGTAGATACTCAAAGTCAACTACTACAGATTTCATGTTACCAAGAAGATAGTTTCCTAAATGATGATTCTCCAAATGGTTGGAGTGCGGTTTATATACTTTTCAAAGCCCTTTCACTCAGTATAATAGCTATAGAATATAAATCACATGACGGAGTGTGGTGGCATGCTGAAACACGTATGATAATAGCTCTTAAGAGGTCCAATCGTTGCCCTCAAATTAACAGTCGGTATACCAAAAGAACTGTGTTTTCGACAGAAGATTAAAAATGCAGAGACAGCAATCTCCTTTTAATGTCAGGCGGTCAAACATTCTCCACAAAAGGTATATTGACAGTTGTCTTAAAAGGGGATGTAAAGGTAAATAATGAGCCCATGGCTAAACTTATTAGACAGATAATTATAGTTTTGTTGAACCTATGTGCCCTTAAAGCATTAACGTCTAAAGTACCAAGAATGCGTACGAGATCTTAGATAAATCTTCAAACATTTCTTCGTGATATTGTGTATACTAGTTTTTAGCTAACGTTTCAAAAACTTTAACATAAGAATACGCCTACAGTCAAACCATTCAGCAATGAGAAAAAATAGGCATTTCAACGATTCTTATTGTATTGTGTATTTTATTACAATTGTGTATACTAGATTTAGCTAAGGTTTCAAAAACTGACATAAAAATACGCCTACAATCAAGACATACAATAGTGAAAACATAGATGCTTCAAAGTATGTCGGAAAATGTGTAAAAGAGATTAAGCGGTTAGACGAGATCTTTATGAATTTTCATAATTATCCGACAAGTTTTATCATGTTTTTAAATTTTTACAATTTTTTTTCTATACTTTTTTCATTTCTCTTTGGAGTTTTTTATCCAGGTAAATTCCAATAGCTTAATTGAAACTGAAAACCACGAAAGCTATGTCTATAATTACAATGTCTATATTTGTGAGTAGACTAGCATATACTTCCACAGGAAATAACCTAATGGCTAAGTACCCCAGTAGGAACTATGTCACGGTCGCGACCCTGATACATGGAAAAACTAAAAGCGTTAAAAAATCATATGTTTTTATTTAAATTCCTCTTTTATATGGTTTTTTAGAACATTTAAATGCTGTTTGGTTTAAATAACCATGATGGCCATATAATTTTATTCTGTTCGAGTCTCCATTTGCCTGTTTAACCAATTAGAGTTTGTTTGAATTATCTAATTTCGCTTATTGTGTATCATATGGTACAGATGACAAAACTAAAAATCCAAAGACATTGTGAAGTATAACAACGCGAATGCGAAACACTATGTAGTAACAATCATAAACATGAATGTTAAAATTCAAATTTGGTTGTTTTTTTTCACTTTATGCTA
The DNA here is from genome assembly GCA_019434445.1 of Phalangium opilio. Classification (NCBI taxonomy): domain Eukaryota; kingdom Metazoa; phylum Arthropoda; class Arachnida; order Opiliones; family Phalangiidae; genus Phalangium; species Phalangium opilio. Next base: position 342,352 of record JAEQBA010001684.1, read on the forward strand.
AATTTCTCAATAGTAACGAATATGTTTTTCAAAACCCCGATTAACCGTAGGTACATACGTTATTATAGCAAAATAATTAGATTGTTTATCTCATATTTAACGTAAGAAATAAAATTCTCAGAAGAAAAGGTAAAACCAACGTTCATGCTAAAAAGTCTGCCAATTGAATTAACGCCCCAATTCCTACTAAGCCACAGAGAATGTTAAAAATATATTCAAGTTATAAAACTAAGCGAACTTTGAAAATTACTCTACTGAAGATCAAGTACAAAAAACCCCTCTTTAACTATCTTTTCTTATTTTTAGGGAGGTACTGGTTAAAAATGTTTAGGTATCTAGGATACCCCTGACAATTTATTCATATGATAGCAACACTATTCTTAATGCACGTGGTAAAACAAAGAATAGATAGAAAATTAATACAAGCGATGTTAGAATTGCGCTTCCCCCCCCTCTCCCACAAATAGTAGATATACTACGCCTGGTTTTATTAACCTCTGTGAGTGCTAGAGTACATCAAATTTAAAGGAAATAGTTCACTATTCCTATACATCAATGGTTGTATAAAATGGATAATTTCTAGGTCTGATTAATCAGTTGGATTTAATGATAGTTTTTTAGTTTTAGAAACATTTGTAAAAATAGGGAATACCCCACTGTTACAATATTAACTTATTATAACATAATAAGGAACATATAGCCATTTATAAAATAAATTTCAGTTATAAAAGTTTACAAGTTTTTTTTGAACTTTTCATAATTTTAATATTTTTTTAACTTTATATTTTTAATTATTTTTCCTTTTTTATTAACTTATATTTTTAATTATTTTTCCTTTTTTATTAACTTTATTTTTAAATTATTTTACCTTTTTTAACATTTTTTATTCAGTTTTTTTCTGCGAATATTTTTGAACACTTTTGTATAGCTTTTTTTAATTTTTAATATTTTTTATGCATTCTAATAACTACCAAAAATGTCGAAGCTGATGAATATTTTAATAATCACTATTACGAATGTAAAAGCCATTTAAGGTAGATAACCCAATTCTAGCATTTGCGGGCCATGGATATAGAAGGTGAGACACGTGTCACCTGTCTCTATGACCACCAAAGAAAAACGTTAGCCCGTCATCGTCCGTGCGCATTGGAAAAGAGCCTTTTATACGCTGATTTCGTATACCAGAACGAGGACAGTATAAATTTTATGTTAATAGTGTAAAATTTTAAAAATTAAAGTTAAGTTTATTGCATTTAAATATGGATTTCTTATTGGCATACATAATAATAGATCATAAAGGAGAACGGCTTTCGTTATTGTTAGTTTGTATAATGTACATTTTTTATAATGGTGCTCTTTAATTAAAACAAGAATATTTTCAAAGATATTGCATACGTCACAGATGGGGGGGGGTTTATTGGGGGTAAACATCTCAAAAAATTGGTTTGCGGGGAGGGAGGGGGTAGTAAATACCTTCGTATAACGGGTAGATACTATAATAGCTTCAGTACCTTTCTCAGTACCATGGACTGCGAGCGAGAGAGAGGCCACTGATCTAACATCTTTAAGTAATGCAAGGTTTTATTCTCTACCTGACAATGTGTAAGGTCTATCATATAAAGGAACGTTTCCAGCATGGGAAACTCTATAAGAGCCGCTTGCCGAACGAAAAACATACAATTCAGCATTGATGTCCATGGAAAATACGCTGAACCAGCAAACAAACCTTTCGATGTCAACGCAGAAAAAACAAAGAGATATAGGAAAATGATCAATTGAATTGGTAATTGCTTTTAATTTCAAAACCAAACATCTCAAAAATATTTGACTTATCATTTTAAATTAAAAATTAGCTTATTGCCTTACACTAAATTTAATGATAGTTAATATCAACTTTCTTTTGAAGATAGAAGCAGTTAATTTAGAATAAATCAAGTAATACTTATTATGAGAGTCATAAAGAATGGAAAAAACTATGGCCTATACTCCAAAATAAATTTTATACAACGCAAATTTAATTACCTTTGTATTAAGAAGTTAACTCTGCTTAAAGGGCTAACTGCATAGATAATACAGTCGTGACGAGAGTATACGAACTTCTCCCTCCCCCCCTCCACTATGACATAGATGTGACAATCTAGGCTCAGATATTCTTTAGTGAAACTGACTTGTATTGTTACTTGTTAATAGTATATAAATTTATACCGTACTTACGCAGATTGGAGAAATTAGTTTAAATTATATCAATTTCATTTTAAAATTAGATCTTTTGCTTTTATAGCAAAATAAAAAAGAGGAGTAAATTTATTTTATATTATAATCTTTATTCATGAAAAGCTCTTTTACTTTAAATTAGGGCCTAGCCCTAGAGATATGAAAGGAGGAAGTGACAGATGAATGGGAAATATTACGGAAGTTTTTGCTTTCTACTTAAATTCGTCAACTGAGAATCATATAAATTTGGATTGTATGTAAAAAAATCTATAATAGGCAATAAGAACCAGAAATGCACTATATGCAAGTAGCCTCTGGCCTCCAAATACTTCGCTAACTTACCCTATTACAATAGAACAGACCAAAACATAGTCTTCATTCTTGTATTGTTTACTTTTTATTATGATATTTATCTCTAATCCTACGTACACCGAATGTATTACAGCAAACTTACATACCATTGTAAAGAATACGAAAGGGGTTACCTTCCTTTTTTCGAAAGGAAAAAGTATTGAACTCCGTCCTTTCACACCTGCCGTAAGTATAACTAGCGAATTTAATTACTTGCAAAACCTAATGCCGTAAGTAAAATTTAAAAAATAATATTCAGATTTTTATCTTCATTACGGAGATTGAAGAAATTATTATAGAATAAATCAAACACTTAATCAAATGGGTTTTACTTAATTCATCTACCGAAAATCAGGTTAATTTTAATTCCATGAAAAAAACTGTTAGGTGTAAACAATCAGGGCAAACCAGAAATAAACTCAGTATAAGCGCCCACTGGTCCCGCAAATACTTAATCACGCGCATTACGTACGTATCAAATATATTTTAGTGTGTAAAATTATATATATTTGTATAGATTTTTGCCATTAAAATTTTTAATATGTTAATTATAATTAGTTTCATTTCAATAAGAATAAAATGTGCCACTTATATTTTTTTACTTTATATTATGGTCTTCACTATAAACGTACAAACCTACAAAATCATCCTTTGTTATCTATAAAAAGTGCAGAGAGAACGTAAAAACCCGTCTCCCCGCCTTTACAGTGGCCGCAACTTTTGTACGCCATCAGGGTAAACAAAAACTAAATTCTGTCCAAGTACCCATTGGTCCCAAAATACGCCGCCGAAACTGTTAGGCGTAGATAGAAGACTTCAAAACTTGTCAAGTTCGACATGTGGACTATACTGTATTGCCTATATAATACAAAGAACAAAAAGAAAGAGCCACGAATCATTCATGAAGCGTTTTGGTCGAGATTATTTGACAAATGACATCATTGTTACAAACATGTTGAAACGAGCCCGTAATGAATAACTTAATCCTTTTGTTAAAAAAATACTCTTTGTAATTTCTTTTGTATCTTTAAAATATAAACGTGTCACCTTTAATACTGTTTTCTTTTATTTCATATATTAAGGAATGGGGGGGGGGGTAGGAATGTGTTTGGAATGTGAGAGGGGGAGGTAAAAAAGGGGGGGAAATGTTTGGCAGATGTATAAATCGGATATTCCCATAATCATTTTCATTCCTCATCATGAACTCAGAGCTGCAAAGATATCGTACTTTTAACTCCTGGCCTCAAGACGGAAACTATATAAAAACTTTAAGCAGAGCGGGATTTTATTCCCTACATACCGACGATCTAGTACAGTGCTTCGAATGCGATGGAATATTATTAGCATGGAAACCCGATGATAATCCTTACGAAGAACATTTAAAACATTTCCCTAAATGCAACTTTATTAGAGGTGGGCAAACAAAAAATATACCCTTCAGTTTTGATGAAACAGAAACATACACCAAAAATATAAATAACGACATTAAAACCGAGGAAAAAACACCCGAAAAACCCATGGAAAACACTGAAGAACTTTATCATACCTTTAAAGTTAAAACTAAAGATCTCGAAAGACTAGTCCTAGAACTCTACGCTAGAAAACAACTTAACGCTTTGTATATCAAAGAACGACTTGATGCCTTGCGTAAGATTTAAAAATAATATTAAAATTTATCTTCTTCCTTACGAAGATAGACGAAATTATTTTAGAATTAATCAAATACATTTTAATATGAAAATTGAAAAAATATCTTTAATATTAAAACCTATACTTTTAAAGAAAATAAATAACTTTTCACTTTATATTATGGTCTTCATTTATAAGCCTACAAATCGAAAACTTATCTTTAATATTATAACGTTTAAAGAAAATAATCTTTTACTTTATATTATGGTCTTTATAAATTTATTCCTACCTTTAAGCTTACAAAAAAAGAGAGAAAACGTAAAAACTAGGCTCCCCCGCCTTAACAGTGGCCGCCATCTTTGTAGCCCATACTGGCTGCATACTCTCTGTGTAGATAGATTGATAGCCGCCATGTATTTTTTTTGGTCGGAAACATGCCACGAAGAAAGAAAAATGTATCTAATGGAAGTATTCTAGGAGAGCGATAGCTCTCTTAGATAAGACTTCATACCGACTTTAATGTATAAGGATGGTTTTTTGATTGCTTATAACTTTTTTTGTATCGTATTAACTGCTTTGAAAAAATTCCACAGAACTACAATTCGGGCCCTCAATATGTGGTTAAAATTTCAAAAAGATCCACTCATTAGTTTATTTTATAAAAAATAAAGTTGCTAAGGGTGGTTTTCATTTGCATAAATTTGTCAGTGTTTTTGGTGAAAAAGTTAAATTTTCCCATAGAAATAACATGGAGTTTTTTTCAAATTTAGCCATTTTGTGGCCACCTTATTGACATGAAATATTCGTTTGTTACGTTTGGGAACGGTTTGATATCAAAATTTAAACCTTTTTCTAGGACCATTTTTAAGGTTTTTGCGAAAAATTAATTTTAAGTAGCCTATGTTTAATTTTAAATTTTAAAAACTACCCCAATCTGCGATATTTAGCATGGATACGCTGTTTTATTGGTAAATATCAGCGCGACCAATATTGGCCTTTTTCTACGTATAGTTGCGTCATAATAATCCGATTGTTTTTTCTTAATGCCTTTTGGTTGAAATGGCCTATCGATAGTGAGATAAGACTGCTTTAACGATTACAGGTAATTAAGCTAGATTAACGATTACAGGTAATTAAGCTAGATTACCGTTGGCGCCTAATTAAGCTAGATTACCGTTGGCGCCTAATTAAGCTAGATTACCGTTGGCGGGCAATAGGGCTAGATTACCGTTGGCGGGCAATAGGGCTAGATTACCGTTGGCGCCTAATTAAGCTAGATTACCGATGGCGCCTAATTAAGCTAGATTACCGATGGCGGGTAATTAAGCTAGATTACCGATGGCGGGTAATTAAGCTAGATTACCGATGGCGGGTAATTAAGCTAGATTACCGATGGCGGGTAATTAAGCTAGATTACCGGTGGCGGGTAATTAAGCTAGATTACCGGTGGCGGGTAATTAAGCTAGATTACCGGTGGCGGGTAATTAAGCTAGATTACCGGTGGCGGGTAATTAAGCTAGATTACCGGTGGCGGGTAATTAAGCTAGATTACCGGTGGCGGGTAATTAAGCTAGATTACCTGTGCCGGGTAATTAAGCTAGATTACCGGTGGCGGGTAATTAAGCTAGATTACCGGTGGCGGGTAATTAAGCTAGATTACCGGTGGCGGGTAATTAAGCTAGATTACCTGTGCCGGGTAATTAAGCTAGATTAACGATTACAGGTAATTAAGCTAGATTACCGGTGGCGGGTAATTAAGCTAGATTACCGGTGGCGGGTAATTAAGCTAAATTACCGATGGCGGGTAATTAAGCTAGATTACCGGTGGCGGGTAATTAAGCTAAATTACCGATGGCGGGTAATTAAGCTAGATTACCGATGGCGGGTAATTAAGCTAAATTACCGATGGCGGGTAATTAAGCTAAATTACCGATGGCGGGTAATTAAGCTAGATTACCGATGGCGGGTAATTAAGCTAAATTACCGATGGCGGGTAATTAAGCTAAATTACCGATGGCGGGTAATTAATCTAAATTACCGATGGCGGGTAATTAAGCTAGATTACCGATGGCGGGTAATTAAGCTAAATTACCGATGGCGGGTAATTAAGCTAAATTACCGATGGCGGGTAATTAAGCTAAATTACCGATGGCGGGTAATTAAGCTAGATTACCGATGGCGGGTAATTAAGCTAAATTACCGATGGCGGGTAATTAAGCTAGATTACCGATGGCGGGTAATTAAGCTAGATTACCGATGGCGGGTAATTAAGCTAGATTACCGATGGCGGGTAATTAAGCTAGATTACCGTTGGCGCCTAATTAAGCTAGATTACCGTTGGCGGGCAATAGGGCTAGATTACCGTTGGCGCCTAATTAAGCTAGATTACCGTTGGCGCCTAATTAAGCTAGATTACCGATGGCGCCTAATTAAGCTAGATTACCGATGGCGGGTAATTAAGCTAGATTACCGATGGCGGGTAATTAAGCTAGATTACCGATGGCGGGTAATTAAGCTAGATTACCGATGGCGGGTAATTAAGCTAGATTACCGGTGGCGGGTAATTAAGCTAGATTACCGGTGGCGGGTAATTAAGCTAGATTACCGGTGGCGGGTAATTAAGCTAGATTACCGGTGGCGGGTAATTAAGCTAGATTACCGGTGGCGGGTAATTAAGCTAGATTACCGGTGGCGGGTAATTAAGCTAGATTACCTGTGCCGGGTAATTAAGCTAGATTACCGGTGGCGGGTAATTAAGCTAGATTACCGGTGGCGGGTAATTAAGCTAGATTACCGGTGGCGGGTAATTAAGCTAGATTACCGGTGGCGGGTAATTAAGCTAGATTACCTGTGCCGGGTAATTAAGCTAGATTAACGATTACAGGTAATTAAGCTAGATTACCGGTGGCGGGTAATTAAGCTAGATTACCGGTGGCGGGTAATTAAGCTAAATTACCGAAGGCGGGTAATTAAGCTAGATTACCGGTGGCGGGTAATTAAGCTTAATTACCGGTGGCGGGTAATTAAGCTAAATTACCGATGGCGGGTAATTAAGCTAGATTACCGATGGCGGGTAATTAAGCTAAATTACCGATGGCGGGTAATTAAGCTAAATTACCGATGGCGGGTAATTAAGCTAGATTACCGATGGCGGGTAATTAAGCTAAATTACCGATGGCGGGTAATTAAGCTAAATTACCGATGGCGGGTAATTAAGCTAAATTACCGATGGCGGGTAATTAAGCTAGATTACCGATGGCGGGTAATTAAGCTAAATTACCGATGGCGGGTAATTAAGCTAAATTACCGATGGCGGGTAATTAAGCTAGATTACCGACGGCGGGTAATTAAGCTAAATTACCGATGGCGGGTAATTAAGCTAGATTACCGATGGCGGGTAATTAAGCTAGATTACCGATGGCGGGTAATTAAGCTAGATTACCGATGGCGGGTAATTAAGCTAGATTACCGATGGCGGGTAATTAAGCTAGATTACCGATGGCGGGTAATTAAGCTAGATTACCGATGACGGGTAATTAAGCTAGATTACCGATGACGGGTAATTAAGCTAGATTACCGATGGCGGGTAATTAAGCTAGATTACCGATGGCGGGTAATTAAGCTAGATTACCGATGGCGGGTAATTAAGCTAGATTACCGATGGCGGGTAATTAAGCTAGATTACCGATGGCGGGTAATTAAGCTAGATTACCGTTGGCGCCAAATTAAGCTAGATTACCGTTGGCGCCTAATTAAGCTAGATTACCGTTGGCGCCAAATTAAGCTAGATTACCGTTGGCGCCAAATTAAGCTAGATTACCGTTGGCGCCAAATTAAGCTAGATTACCGTTGGCGCCAAATTAAGCTAGATTACCGTTGGCGCCAAATTAATCTAGATTACCGTTGGCGCCAAATTAATCTAGATTACCGTTGGCGCCAAATTAATCTAGATTACCGTTGGCGCCTAATTAAGCTAGATTACCGTTGGCGCCTAATTAAGCTAGATTACCGTTGGCGCCTAATTAAGCTAGATTACCGTTGGCGGGTAATTAAGCTAGATTACCGTTGGCGCCTAATTAAGCTAGATTACCGTTGGCGGGTAATTAAGCTAGATTACCGTTGGCGCCTAATTAAGCTAGATTACCGTTGGCGGGTAATTAAGTTAGATTCTGTAATAGATAATTGGTCAGTTCAAAAGCTTTAACTAATGTAAGTGCAACGCCCTCAAACGTTTTCTCTCCTAAGGTTTCTAAACTATTTTAATTAATGTAAGTGCAACGCCCTCAAACGTTTTCTCTCCTAAGGTTTCTAAACTATTTTAATTAATATTAAGACTGAAGTAACAGATATTAATAAAAACTGTCTTTGTAGACAAAGACGGGAAAAAGTAAGAGATAAGTGTAGAAAATTAAATGCCTGAAGTAACAGATATTAAATTTGCGCTTTTGAACACATGATTATAAAACATCAATTATTTGAAAAAATTCTTATCTTAGTTTTTTTCACCAAAATTTCATATGCGGAAAAATTTTTTAACATTATTTACCCTAGTATTTTGCTCCCAATATTAGCTCTAGAAAAAGGCTTCTTCAAGAATTTTTTAAAGGATACTAGCTTGATACTACGTTTTACCAGGGAGGAGAGACTGGCATGGTCTTTAAGAAGGTTCAAATACTTTCATATCTGAAAAAATTGAGATTTACGAGTTTAATTTTTATATTTTTAAATGAGAAATATTGCGAAGCGGAAAGTAACATAGGCAGTTTTATTGTGATGTTGATATTAGTGTCGAAAAGATTTGTAGATTGATCGTGATCTTTAGAGAGCTATACATTACGTCAATTTTTGAAACTTGGAAAACTTTGAAATTAACGAACACTTCTTGTTTTAATACGGTTTTTACTTTATCAGCTATTAACCGTTTTCTGTTCATTTTATTCTCCTTATAGGGCTCAACCTGATTGGAATATTTGAGAGAAAAATGGAAAACGCCTATTATTTTTATAATGATATATAAGTGTCATATTAAAATATTTTTACTTAAGTAATTTTGGTGAAAAAAACTAAGATAAGAATTTTTTCAAGTAATTGATGTTTTATAATCATGTGTTCAAAAGTGCAAATTTAATATCTGTTACTTCAGGCATTTAATTTTCTACACTTATCTCTTACTTTTTCCCGTCTTTGTCTACAAAGACAGTTTTTATTAATATAGAGGTAAGATGTTAATAAGGAAGTCTTTATTGAGGAGGTTAGAAAATATGCTTTCTTATACGATCTAAGCGACAATGGGACAGAGATACCAATTCAGATTGCGAAATAAATTTTATGGAACCACTCTAATCTGTCACGTGACCCAAAAATATATAACGCCAAACTCAAAATTTAGTCGTAGTGTGAACAGTCTACAGCCGGACGAAGGCGTAAGGTAAAATTTCTACCGTATGCTGCGTGATTAGCACCGGTTTTTTTCGGTCGAGTGGAAATCTAGCTTTATGAGGCACGAAGTTGTCATAGTTTGACGCAAGAATCAGGCCGTCAGATTAAACCTAAGCCGCGTATTTTCCAGTCAGATTTTATATTCTGTTATTTAGCACGACCAGATCTATCAAACAACACCGGATTCAAACATGTACCTCATGAGGTAGGAATTCATACCTCATTCGACCATTTTAACCTCCGTCTGATTTATTGATGGCCCCATTTGATGACGTCAGATTTCATAAATTTGGAATCGCCATTTCCAGTTCTATCATTTGCCACCTTTTTTATTCATGTACCTCATGAGGTAAGAAATCATACCTCTTTAGGGTCAAATATGACCCCGCCCCCCTCAAATGCCCCAGCTGTGACGCATAAGACGGCCAAATCTATTAATGAGCATCAAAACTGAACTCATTCCAATGGTCAGACCTTTTGTACTTTATGAGGTAAGATCCAGGCCACTTGGCTCTTGGTCTAGCAGGGCTTCCACCATCGGTTCACGCGAATGCGTTTTTATCTATTATTGGTTTCAAGATATACGCGGCGATCGGCTAGGGTTACGAGAAACGTCTAGCCTTCCAATGGCAGGGCTTCCACCATCGGTTCACGCGAATGCGTTTTTATCTATTATTATAATGGAAACGAATCGTATATATACCCCAAAATTTGAAAAAAGCGGGCAAGAGGGGTACCATTCACTTTAAACGTCAATATGAGCAAAGTTTCGAAAGATAATAGGAACAACTTTATTTTAAACGATTTAACTATTATTAAAGTTATTTACTGGCGATTAAAATAATTAAAAATAATTATATTTATTTAAATATTAAAGATAAACCCAAGTACCGAAGTCGTTAAATCATTGCCTCCTATATCTATCAAGGCCCGTGCATTGCGTTATATTTCCTACATTGCCTCTTATATCTATTTAGGCCCGTGCATTGCGTTATATTTCCTACATTGCCTCCTGTATCTGTCAAGGCCCAGGCATTGTGATATATTTCCTTCATTGCCTCCTATATCCAACAAGGCCCGAGCGTTGTGATATATTTTTGAGAACAACAACCAAAATGGGAAGCTCCTCTCAGAACCATAATAATTTGTTATCTCTGTTATATGAAATGAAAATATGGATAATATTTTCGGCAATTCGATTTGAATGGCTCTTTCTGATGTATCATTCTCTCAGCACTGTTCATAATGGACAGGAACGTAGAGATTCGAGACACTAGGAATTACGATAGTGTTTCAAATCCTCTGTAATGAGGGCTTAAAGGCTTGGAGTAAGTCGAAAGATAAATACACATCCTATTTTTTAGTTGTACCATGCGTACCACAATGTTGCCAGGCGTTTATTGAAGGATGCTTGGGTACTAGTACAGACTGTTACGTCTACCAAGTTTCCTAGCATCCAACAATAAATAGGATTCATAAAAGCCAGTGTTAAGGGCATGTCATGGGTCAAGTCGTTAAATATATCGACGCAGTTAAATAGCTGATGGCATTATTTTATCCACTTTCTCATTGCGTTTCGAGAGGAAGTTCAACTTTGGCACGGACGACAGATGGCGCTCTTAACCTTGTACCCCCAAAAATCGCTGTTGTCTGCTCGTTTTCCCCTTCCCCGTTTTTTCGTTATAAACTTATGATTTAACGAACTGTTAAGATAAAATTTCATATTTCCTAAGACAGATAAGCTTCTACTCCTTTCATCTCACTCCCAGTTAGATTTAACCTTGTTAAAACATAAACAGATGAATTTGAGTTACAATGTCGTAAAATCCTGTGCATACAGTTACCTAGGAGTGATAGAGACATTTTTAACGATGCCTAGAGATGATTAACTTAAGCGAAATTGTTTTACGTTTGAATAAAAATACCGCTTCCAGTAGTGGGTTTATAGTACTCCTTGTTTGTGTAAGATTAGTGTAGCTGTAGAGCGTAATCATGGTAAACGTTTAAAAATATATATTTTCAATAAAAACACCGCTTCCACTAGTGGATTTATACTCCTTGTTTGTGTAAGGTTAGTGTAGGTGTAGAGAGTAATCATTATAAACGCTTAAAAATATATTTTCAAAAATGAAGAATATAGAACATTTATTTTGTATCAAAAAATTATTTGGTGCTTAGATTGCTTCAGAAAAATCCAAACGGCTAGGTATTGGTAAAAAAGACATGTGTAAGCTATTTGTAGATGAGATAATGTTTTACATGTTTTAAATGAGGCTAAAACTTCCACTATTGTGTCTAAAAAAGTTGTTGGCAATGTATATTTTTTAAATATGACGGAATTGCGGTTGATATGATAGCGCCCTATTTGCGAAAAAAACCTTTTTTTAAACAGTTGAATCCTATGAAAAACATTAACATGTACAAAAATGGGCCAAGCCTCGCCGTAAAACGTTCTGAGATCCCATGTAGAGCCAAGTCTGCCTTTTGTTCTCATTCAATCGCCAATTGAACAGTTATGTTATAAATTAAGTCCTTTTTCTAATTAATAACCAATATTCTTTGACTCTATCATTATTTTACATCTTTGTTCGTATCAAAAATATCGTGACTTGGCAAGCGCAGGTCATCCCCTTCGATTATTTTAAAATCAGCAACGATTTAGTGAATATCCCCTCGACTTCCTTTTAATATTACTTACCTGCGATTGCCAAGTCACGATATTTTTGATACGAACAAAGATGTATAATAATGATAGAGTCAAAGAATATTGGTTATTAATTAGAAAAAGGACTTAATTTATAACATAATTGTTCAATTGGCGATTGAATGAGAACAAAAGGCAGACTTGGCTCTACATGGGATCTCAGAACGTTTTACGGCGAGGCTTGGCCCATTTTTGTACATGTTAATGTTTTTCATAGGATCTCACTTCTTTTTGTATACCCTCGGTAGTTATATTAAAACAAGACCCTCTCGTGGTACTTCGTTTGCCAATATAATCGCTAACGTTTGTCCTTATTTACGCTGAATTACCCCTTTCGACCCGCAGAGAATATGTAATAAAGATTGTACGCGATATCCTAATATAAGAATGTAGCATCAGTTACGAAACATTTCTTTTAAACTACTACTCTTATTAGCTTTAATATATATTTAACTTTCGGTTAACTTTGGACCTTTACGTAGTTTCATCAAGAACACACACTATTTCTGTTGAAAAGACGGCAGCACCATCTAGTTTTAAAATAAAGAACTAAAGAACAATTTTATAAAAATTTCAGGATGTTTTAATTTTTCTGTGCTTTATAAAATAAATAAAAACTAAATCCTGAATTTTAAGTTTCTATCTACCCTAGAAGTTCCTTAGAATTTTGATGATCGGTGAGTGAGTGAGTGAGTGACAAAATAAGGTAAATTTCACCTTCGATATTTCGAAAAGTATATTGGGTAGGAACTTGAAATTTGGAAACTATAGCTAGGATTGACAGTCCTCGCTGCAAGCAAAATTTCAGACTTTTACCTGTACCCGTCACAAAGTTACAGTGGGCTTAAAAATGCCACGAGTTGCTTCGAGAAAATGATGTCAGTGCTCGACTTGGCTGCTCCCAGATCACTCTTTGATAGAATTTCAAGAGAAGAAGTTAAGCGTTAAATTTGCTCGATTAATTTTGTTCGGAAAATAATATAATTAAGCGCTACGTATTACTGAAGGAGATTGATTTAGCCCATCTTTGTGAGTATTTAACTGTTTAATAATTATTTTGGTTAAGTGGGAGCCTAGCTTATGTGTGATTGGGTTGTGGCTTCCATGTTTTGGGGACATTTGCTTTTTGTGTGGCGAGGTATGATTCAGCTTTGATATGGACAAATGTTACAAATCATACTGGTAGACTAAGAATACGGTTGAGGTATAGCGAGAGAGTAGAGTTTCCACAGCAATTGAGAGATATTGAAAAGGCTTGAACAATGACTATTTTAAAATTGAGTTCATGCCCTTGCAAAGAATTAAAAAAAGCGATAGATGCACATATTTAGGTTGTTTAAGGGGTAGTGATAGTCATCTCCACTCGGAGAGGTAATATTTTGGCTTTCCCAACTTGTGAAATTATTTGTCATCGGTTCTACACTTTGGGAAAGCCATTACATTACGGAAAAGACACTTTCTTACCGACCTTTGGATATTTTTTTATGTCAACTAACGCAACAAATTTCATCAAAAATGTCATTAACATAAGGTAACGTATTCTGATAGTTTAAAATAGACATTCCTTGATTTTGAAAGAACGTACGCGTTTGCCAAAACTCGGGGCTTCGTCTTGCTCTCTCACTCTCGTACGTGCTCGACCTGGACGGTCAGTTCTTTAACCCCATCAACGAGCTAGAAATTACCCTCTTGTGGATTACCTTACAATTTTCTTTATGTCGGTATCTTTGCCTAGTAAATAGTTCTTAACTTGTTTAAACAAACGTGTCTTGTCATATTCCACCGATGTACGTAATTCATTACTGAGTTTTGCTTTAAATTCTGATTGCAGAATTCAGAATTATTGGGAAACTGGACATGATATCCGACGTCAGTATCTAATGTATGAGAATGGGTGCTCAAAGTATATGAAGAAAGAACAAAGCATGGAATTCTCGAAGACGTCCTTCCATGATATCAGCATCATGTTCATAATATTCGCGGCTTTGAACATGCTATCCATTTTGATCCTTTTCGCTGAAATCTGGTATGCGCGGAAGAATTCAAGGGTAGAGCAGGCTCTCAAAGATATGGAATTGGATATCTATTTCAGTTAAATCAATGTCTTTTATTTTCTTGTAACAGCGTTTTTAGTTATTTTTGATTCCGATACATTAACGTTAGTACATATCAGATAAAGTGGAATGTTGATGGTTTATTCTCCTCACAAACTAGAAACAAGGTAGAAGAAATAGTGTTTAATAAATGTCAAATATATTGGGTAGCTTTACAAATAAAAACTTGAAACACCAGTTACCAATGCTGGCATTATTTTCCAAAATTTGAAAGATCTATAATCGGTGCAACTATTGGTATTGTTTAATGTTTAACCCAAAATTTTTGATACCAACAAGGTCAAAATCATGAGTTATCATTTTAACATTGAATCGACAACACGATCCTAAAGAGCGCGCACAGTATACTTTTTAGGAACATTTCGCCCCATCATCGTTAGGCGAATATAATGAATAATGCCTTGCCTTGACGTCTTGACGATACATGGTTCAATTTATTGGTTAGAGTAGGAAGCAATTACTTCTTGATTCATACACCAAGCTTATTTTTATTTAAATGTTGTTGGCCGGCCGTTAGACTTTCCACTTCTATCTTTGACTCTCTTGTCTATTTGTGCTCCCTGATATAATCGTAGTATAGCTAGATTTTTCTTAACAGTCATTGCAAGATCACATGATGTTCTAGGAATATCAAAATGAAAAGCTCTGTTTTATTTCGATATTACAAGAACATCATGTGGTCTTATACCCTTACAAAAATCTTCTTAAGAACTCTTAAGAAAATTCCTTGGGAAATTTCTTTGGAAATCCTTAAGGCGTTCTTTAGGAAATTCGGGAATATTGGCCTCTTTTTCTTTGGAAATTACTTTGGAAATCCTTAAGGCGTTCTTTAGGAAATTCGGGAATATTGGCCTCTTTTTCTTTGGAAATTACTTTGGAAATATGTTTGGAATTTTCTTGGGAAATATCTTTGGAATTTCCTTGCGAAATATCTTTGGAATTTTCTTGGGAAATATCTTTGGAATTTTCTTGGGAAATATCTTTGGAATTTTCTTGGGAAATATCTTTGGAATGTTCTTGGGAAATATCTTTGGAATTTCCTTGGGAAATATCTTTGGAATTTTCTTGGGAAATATCTTTGGAATTTTCTTGGGAAATATCTTTGGAATTATCTTTAGAATTCTCTTGGGAAATATCTTTGGAATGTTCTTGGGAAATATCTTTGGAATTTTCTTGGGAAATATATAGAGAAGTGGGTAAATTAATTTAGCCACTTGAAACGAGGATAGTTCTTACATGCAGAACCATATCCCAATACAGGAAGTGTAGTTCTTATACGCTGAACTACACCCCTTATAGAGAGGGAAGTTCTCGCATGCAGAGTGAAGTTGCTTTAAAAGTCAGACATTTAATCGACTTATTAAAAACATCCGTAAACGGCAGAAAGTTTTAAACCTTGTGCAATTGTATGGGGTACTAAGTGGGTTTTGGAGGCTTTAACGGCCAAGCAATAGATACAGACGTCGTTGTTAAATTTAATAATGTATATTCACTGAGAGTTTTTCGAATATCAGAAACGCGTTTAACCTAATTTCCTCTACAACGTTTTTAAAAAAATATTTATTTTGGACTCCAATTACGCTCGAAATAAAGATAAAACATGCCATAAGAGAATTAAGCAAAAATTCCGACTGACAGCTTAGATTCCCTGTAAATCTAAACATAACGATTTTAATTACTCTTATTTTACTTTTAATCTATTTTATCCTTTACATAAACACCTCACGGATTATTGAAGGCAAAAAAATATAATAAAAAAATAGGTAAATGTAACATTCCATTTCAGCGCTTGCCTAGCCTTAGCTACGGGACAAGCCTTCGTGAAACGTTTTTAATTTTTTTAACCATCAAGTTAATGTCTATCTAGGAAAACTTTAGCTAAACAATTTGGGTAAAAATATTTTGAGATAATTATATGTAAAGCATAATTGCAATATATCTGGCCCTTTGAAATTAATCTCTTGAATTCCAAACGAATTTCGTTGGAAGATAAACCCTAGATCTTCTCTGGAAAACCAACCCTAGAGCTTCATTGGACATTTATCTCAATAATGCTAACGAATTTCTTTTGGAAATAAACCATGGACCTTCTTTGGAAATTGATCTCAAGAATTCTAAAGAATGTCGTTGGAAAATATTCCCTAGACATTCTTTGGAAATTTATCTCAAGCATTTCTAAAGAACTTCTATGGAGAACAACCCCTAGACCTACTTTGGAAATTTATCCCTAGAATTCCTAAATAATTTCGTTACAAAATAATACCAAGAAATTCTTTGGAAATTTATCTCTAGACTTCCAAAAGAATTTCTTTAGAAAGTAATCCCAAGACATTCTTTGGGAATTTACCTCTAGAATTCCTAAAGAATTTCTTTAGAAAATAATCCTAAGAAATTCTTTGGAAATTTATCTCTAGAATTCCTAAAGAATTTTTCAGAAAATAATCCCAAGAAATTCTTTGGAAATTTATCTCTAGAATTCCTAAAGAATTTCTTTAGAAAATAATCGCAAGACATTCTTTGGAAATTTATCTCTAGAATTCCTAAAGAATTTCATTAGAAAATAATCCCAAGAAATTCTTTGGAAATTTATCTCAAGAATTCTTTAGGAAATTCCAAGGAAGTCTTTGGAAATTAATTCTTTAGAAAATGATCCCAAGGGCTCCGTAGGGTTCCAAAGAAATTCCTTTAGAACTCTTAAGAAGTTTTTTGTAAGGGTAATGACTGTTAAGAAAAATCTAGCCATTCTTATATTCCTTCCCTTGATGTCTTATTGGTTTGGTCTGGACCTAAAAGTTAAGACACCCAACGACTGAGCCAAAAGAAATACGATTATAATTGGCGTCGTGTTTTGAGTTCTCTATGAACCTCTTTAGAGAGGTCTTAATGGTTCAGAGTGAGCCGAGAATTAAATTTACTGCTAAATTAATAGTTTTAGGTTCACTAATAGAATCAATGGACATGACCACAACTTGTTCGCGCAATAATTTCATTCTTTTGTTCATAGTGTCGTTTTGTGTGGCGAGAGACATTTTAACTTAACTATTTAGAAAAACTGGCAATTATTCTGTCAATTATTGAGGTATAATGAGAGAAAGTGTTAACATGGTATCCGAATTGTGAATTAGTGAATACAACTTTTCATAACACTTGAATAACTATTTTTGTTTGTACCTTAGCGAAGGCAATTGCTTATCAATATTTCAAATAGGTAAATAAGTAGGTAGATAGTTCTTATTTTGACTCGGTGAGGTAAAATTTTCGTATCCCCAACTTGATTTTCTGCTAGTAGAAGGGAAACGATCCAATGTATTCGTTTCCTGTACTAGGTAATTTTTTCGAAATCCCTTGAGGACTCCGTGTGCTAAAAGGCTTATTTCAAAAGTAGAATAACACGAGTTCCGATAAGTTTCATTTGTTGAGTAATGAATAAAATCATTTGCATCATGAATATTGATTGTTCATTTCGAGCCTCTGAAATGATCTAGGCGAAGCGAGAATATTTTTTAACTAATGTAGTTCGCCGTGTTTTCTCGCTTGGTGGTGCTTTTACCATCGTAAAATGTAATAAGTGCAGCCTCGTGACCTCGTCGACTGCTATTATTATATAAACAATCATGCCAAAGAAGTTAAGGTTAAAACAGTTAAGACTAAAAAAATGAAAGGATATGAAGGGGTAAAAAGATTCCTCTTATGGCGCAATTAAACTGTGGATTAGCAACTTCAAGAAGTTTTGTTTTACTAAAAAAATAATGTTAAAATCTCATAATTAATTAAAGTGAGAATACTAGAGAAGAAAAACACGAAGCCTGAAAACATTCATGAGATGCGTGCTTGCTTAAAGGTGGCAATGTTAAATCGCGTGTTATATATATAGCACTTAAAAGCTGATTGCTATCTTTCCGACACTTGATATTTTAACGCATACGTGTAACTACCCAATTCGAGTTTAAGTCGCGAATAGGAATATTTTACAGTCGAGTGTAACAGTTCAGAGCTTGAACGTAGATGTGAAATTTGATAAAAAAAATTCGTCGATATATTATAGAACTAGATTATTAATTTTAATCAAAGCAAAGTTTCTGTGAGAGATCTTGGTACCACTTTTTGACAACCAAATTGAACCACGAGGATTTAAGTAAGTGGAAATATCTTTCATTTAAAATTTCGATTTCCCAAGTTTGATAAATGGGACAGGTTTTTGATCAAAATAACTCACATTAATTTTACGGAAGGGCAGGGTGTTACCGATTATCTTAAAGAACTGTGGGCGAATGCTGAGGGAAAATTTACAAGTGTTCCGCACACAAATCGCATGCCCCTTCTTAGTGGGTTGGCTATTATTGCAAATATTGAAAACTTTGAAATTTAAGAAAACGATTTATTTGCAAGAAAATCACTAAAATCAAATTATCACAGGATTTTGCTTTCAAAAATATAAATTTCAATTCTAATTAACCGTTCATAAACTACGCCACACCCTAAACTTTGCGATTAATGGTATTATTTACTAAGCATTGCGATAAAGGTTATTATTTACTAAACATTGCTATGAGTGTGGTTAATGCTAGTGCTGTTAGTTTTTTTAAAATTTCCAATAAAAATACTTTTTAAATAAAATTGACAAAGCCTCAGGTTTTCCTGCTAACTCTAACGGTGATCGACCGCGTTCACTTCAAAAACATTGCGTCATGTGTTGCTTATACACTGCTTTAAGAGGAATTCTAGCTTGACCACTGACGCCTATGGCCAAGCAAAACTTAATGAGGCATTTGCCCCACGTTGACTGAGCCGCTTCGTCACATTATCTTACATTATCACATGTAATGATAACTAAAACCTCGGATATCCTGTTTAGATTGTTTTAAAGTTGCCAACTCTCGATTTTGAAGTTATATACTATCAAGTGACACTGGAAGTTCCGATTTAAACTTGTATAATGACTAGCATCGTTAGCCGATATAATAAATTAACCGATCTCAATATCAAAGCTTAACTGAAATACTTGTTCAATTTTTTTTAAATTCAATGAATCTCAAATATCAGTAATATCCTTAATATTTAAAAAATGATCATGTTATGTTGATAAAATATTAATACAATAACGCAATGTAATCGTCTCGATTAGTAAAATCAATTATCGGTAAAGTGGCCATTTGATAAAAGTTCCTATATAGAAACTACTTCAAAAGAAACGAAAACTATAATTATAATTCTCCATTAATATCACAAAACGTTAATCTTTCCGTTTTAGAGTAGAAAAAAATTCGGGAATTAAGCGAAGAAGCTGCCAATTTTTGTGTCAGAAAATAAAAATTTTTATCTTCTTTGAAACTTAACATGGAAAAAAAATTAATTAAAGAACAACTTAATATCTTTCCAGTAGATAATTTGTTTAATAATTAATATTGATATTTCAGTTTCATTGATTTTAAAAAAATTAGTAACGATATTGGTAAATTGTTTAACTAGATAATTTTAATTAAACGGTTCAAACCCTTTAGGAAAATCTTAGTTTTGAAATGAGTTAAATTCTAAATATAAATATTTGGGCTAATTAATTTATCGGTGATAATCAATTTATTGCCTTGTGATGGGTAAATGTTTGACGGGAGATTAAAATTTCGATTTGGATTTGGGTTAGAGAAATAAGAGAATACGGTTTTAAGCACCCTTTCCAAATGGAACCAACATTAATTTTAACTAATAATTGCAAGTTTTCAAATTTTCGTATGATGTAACCAAGTTTATAGTAATGAAATGGCTTCTAATGCCAAAGAGACAACTAAAGAAACAATGAGAAGGTTGCGTCTCAATCCCGAGTATAGAGAAAAAGAGAATGCACGTAAATGAGAATGAAGGGCTGAAAAAGGGTTGCTACCTTTTCCCGCTTTCCAATTTTGTCTCTTTTCGTTAGGTTTGTTTTACTGAGTGAGTTATTGTAAGCAGGGGCGGAAATAAGATAACTTTGAGAAACCTATGGGGGTCACTCCCTATAAATTTATTAGGTGAGCAAAAATGAAATGATGTGCCTCGTCCATCTTGTTTAGTGTCCTGAAGCTTTCAGAAATTGTCTACGAAGCCAAAAAATTAGTGTGTGTTTTTCTTCCAATTTTCCATTTCCAAATTTAGTGTGTCTGTCATACTTGCGTTTTTCGAAACATCTCTGATATATAATATATATATTGATGTATAATTATATATTATAGTCTACTTCATGGATCCCAGAAATATAATGAAAGTCTTAGTGTTAGTGGTAAGTACTTTCAACTAAATTATTCAACTTATCGAGATTGACCAGAGTAAAGTTGCGCTATATTTTATTAAGAACGTAATGACGTTAATTGTTTGGTCATACCACTGATCATAAATAACCTATTTTGTATCCGTTTTCCGTCAGGCAGATTCAACAGAGAATTAAAGATTCCAGAGTATAGTAATTGACAAAAAAGTGAAAAAGGAAGTGTAACGTGGGCAAAGTTAATTAAAACCAATATTATATTTTTAGTTATGAAGGCTTGATTATAAAACATCAGTAATTTGAAACAATTATTCAACATTTATTCCACTAAATTTTCATTTGCGAAAAATATTTTATGATAAATTTTGATCATTATTTTAATAACAGTACCTATACTGTGTTATAATGATCTAGTAAACGTTTTACATTTCCATATTAAAATTAACAGTGATGTGTATTCGGTCCTCAAAGAGAGAATGAAATGGAATTAAAATCATCTTTAATCTACAACAACATCTTCAATTTATATGTTAACGTATAAAGTCATCCGTTAACACGATCACGACCGAGCTACAGATCTTTTCGACTTCTATAACGTCATCAGAGTTAAAGGCCCTTTTATTTTTCCGTTTCCGAAAAAATTGAAATGATCTAAATTACTAAATGTTACACACGAAGCGAAATATTTCTGTATATATACAGTGTGGTCGAGATCAGACCAACACCTCCCTTTATGAACAGCCTCTAATACTGCCAAAGGATGACGTCATTATACTAAAGTATAACTATAAATGTTTGGAATGAATTTTTTATTTAATGCAAGTGACAAGGTACAAAAGGAACATGGAGAATACGCGTGAATGCAACAAAATGTTTTATAGCACAGTCTTACGACAAGTCTTAGAACTTAGGCCTCAAATTACACCGCAAATGTTCGATGTGACTACCATTGTGGTGGAGGCACTCTTCAAGATGACTGGCCATGTCTTGCAATACAATTACAAGCACTATAAAACAGGAATTTCAAGTAAATGTATTCATCGAGAAGAGGGATCAGATAATTCGGTTTCAAAAATGCCCACCCAAATATTTACCTTCCATCGCAATTAATGGTAATGATTTCGTAACCAGTGAAACTTTTGTTGGGTCGAGTAATGTACGTTATGACGGTTTAACGTTCCATCTCAGTGAAATGTAGCCTCGTCAGAGAACAGTGCCTTTCTAAAAAATAATGGATCGGCTTGGATTAGATCACGCAAAGGCCTTGCCGTCTTCGGTAATACCTGCAAACCTTTTCATTTGTCCTGGTTGGAATAGGCTGGAATATTACTAAGACACGAGACTAACCATACTGTAATTCGACTTAAGCTGCAACGTAACCGTGCGCACTTTTCATAACGGCCTTTTTTCTCGGTTCCACAGACAACCTGGACCTTCTGCTTCAAAGTTTTTTCCAAAGAAACCTTTGTTTTCCTCATTAAGTCCAAAGTATAAGGTTAGGGGTGTTTTAATATTGTTCAACCATGTTTCTATTTTTTTTTACAGTATTTGTGCCTTTTTACCAGCCTTATAGTTACAATTGTATTCCTACAGACCTTGTATTTCTAATGCGACCATCAAAACCACAACGTTCAGACTAAAAAATAGGATGGTAAATGTTTAGATCTGTCGGGTCAGGACATTAGAGCCCTTACAAAAATCTTCTTTAGAACTCTTTAGAAAATTCCTTGGGAAATATCTGTAGAAATCCTTAAGGAGTTCTTTGGGAAATTGGGGAATATTGGCCTCTTTTTCTATGGAAAATGCTTTGGAAATAACTTTGGAATTTTCTTGGGAAATAACTTTGGAATTTTCTTGGGAAATATCTTTGGAATTTTCTTGGGAAATATCTTTGGAATTTTTTTGAGAAATATCTTTGGAATTTTCTTGGGAAATATCTTTGGAATTTTCTTGGGAAATATCTTTGGAATTTTCTTGGGAAATATCTTTGGAATTTTCTTGGGAAATATCTTTGGAATTTTCTTGGGAAATATCTTTGGAATTTTCTTGGGAAATATCTTTGGAATTTTCTTGGGAAATATCTTTGGAATTTTCTTGGGAAATATCTTTGGAATTTTCTTGGGAAATATCTTTGGAATTTTCTTGGGAAATATCTTTGGAATTTTCTTGGGAAATATCTTTGGAATTTTCTTGGGAAATATCTTTGGAATTTTCTAGGGAAATATAGGGAAGAGTATGGAGTAAATTAATTTAGCCCTCTACAAACGAGGATAGTTCTCACATGCAGAACCATTTCCCAATGCAGGGAGTGCAGTTCTTATATGCTGAACAACACCCCTTATAGCACGGGCAGTTCTCGCATGCAGTGCGAAACTGCTTATAAAGTCAGACATTTAATCGACTTAAAAACATCCGAAAACGGCAGAAAGTTTTAACCTTGTGCAAATGTATGGGGTACTAAGTGGGTTTTGGAGGCTTCAATGGCCTAGCAGTAGACACAGATGTTGTTGTTAAGTTTAATAATGTATTTTTACTGAGAGTTTTTTGAGTACCAGAAACGCGTTTAACCTAATTTTATCTACAATATTTCTAAAAAAAATATTTATTTTGGACTCTAATTACGCTCAAAATAAAGATAAAACATGTCACAAAAGAATTAATTTTAGGTTAATTTACTTTTCAAAAGCCTAAGTTTCGACCGCCAGCAAAGAGGGTAGAAAGAGGGGGAGTAGAAGGCTTGACTGGAGTGTTCTCGCTTCGAAAGTTTACATCTAAGCTTCCGGTGTGCGCACGCATCTTTCTCTGCCCTCTTATTGGTTGAAATACAGTGAACCGGATATTAGGAGGGAAATATAACAAATAAATAAAGAAGAAAAGCGAGAATACCCAAAATGCTTTGCCAAAGCCGCTAGCTTCAACTCCCCTTCTTTCTACCCTCTTTGCTGCCAGCTTATACTCACTGTAAATCTAAACATTACGATTTTAATTACGCGTATTTTACTTTTAATTTAATTTATCCTTTGCATAAACACCTCACGAATTATAAAAGGCAAAGAAAAACGAAAATAGGTAAATATGATAAACCATTTCAGCACTTGCTGAGCCTTAGCTACGGGACAAGCCTTGGTGAAACGTTTTTAATTATTTAGCTATCAAGTCAATGTCTATGCAGGAAAACTTTAGCTAAACAATTTGGGTAAAAATATTTTGAGATAATTATATGTAAAGCATAATTGCAAATATATCTGGTCCTTTGAAATTCATCTCTAGAATTCTTTACGAATATCATTGGAAAATTAACCCCAGACCTTCTTTGAAAATTTATCTCAAGATTTCCTTAAGAATGTCGTTGAAAAATATTCCATAGACGTTCTTTGGAAATTTATCGCAATAATTCCTATCGAATTTCTTTGGGAAATTAACTCTAGACTTTCTTTGGAAATTTATCTCAAGAATTTCTTAAGAATTCCGTTGAAAAATATTCCACATACGTTCTTTGGCAATTGATCTCAAGAATTCCTGAAGAATTTCGTTGGCAAATATTCCCTTGATGTTCTTTGGAAATTTATCTCAAGAGTTTCTAAAGAATTTCTTTGGAAAACAAACCCTAGACCTTCTTTGAAAATTAATCTCTTGAATTCGTAAAGAGTTTCTTTGGAAAATAAACATTATACAATCTTTGGAAATTTACCACTAGAATTCCTAAAAAATTTCTTTGGAAAATATTCGTTAAACCTTCTTTGGAAATTAATCTCAAGAATTCCTAAAGAGTTTCTTTGGAAAATAAACCATATACATTCTTTGGAAATTTACCTCTAGAATTCCTAAAGAATTTCTTTGGAAAATATTCGTTAAACCTTCTTTGGAAATTAATCTCTAGAATTCCTAAAGAGTTTCTTTGGAAAATATTCATTAAACCTTCTTTGGAAATTAATCTCTAGAATTCCTAAAGAGTTTCTTTGGAAAATAAACCTTATACATTCTTTGGAAATTTACCTCTAGAATTCCTAAATAATTTCTTTGGAAAATATTCGTTATACCATCTTTGGAAATTAATCTCTAGAATTCCTAAAGAGTTTCTTTGGAAAATAAACCTTATACATTCTTTGGAAATTTACCTCTTGAATTCCTAAAGAATTTCTTTTAAAATATTCGTTATACCTTCTTTGGAAATTAATCTCTAGAATTCCTAAAGAGTTTCTTTGGAAAATATTCATTAAACCTTCTTTGGAAATTAATCTCTAGAATTCCTAAAGAGTTTCTTTGGAAAATAAACCTTATACATTCTTTGGAAATTTACCTCTAGAATTCCTAAAGAATTTCTTTGGAAAATATTCGTTGTACCATCTTTGGAAATTAATCTCTAGAATTCCTAAAGAGTTTCTTTCGAAAATAAACCTTATACATTCTTTGGAAATTTACCTCTTGAATTCCTAAAGAATTTCTTTGGAAGATATTCGTTATACCTTCTTTAGAAATTAATCTCTAGAATTTCTAAAGAGTTTCTTTGGAAAATAAACCTTATACCTTCTTTGGAAGTTTATCTCTAGAATTCCTAAAGAGTTTCTTTGGAAAATAATCTCAAGACATTCTTTGGACATTTGTCTCAAGACTTCTTTAGGAAATTCCAAAGAAAGTCTTTGGGAATTGTTCCTTTAGAAAATGATCCCAAGGGCTCCATAGGGTTCCAAAGAATGGCCTTTGGAATTCTTAAGAACATTTTTGTAAGGGAGGTCCAAACATCCACCGGTGTAGAGAGCTACATGGAACTGGGAAATTTCCATTTACCGTAGTTACCATGAAAAACCGTGGGAATGGATGGTTTCTCTAGTAATATCACGTATTCGGATCGGGAATGGACGAAAAAACCAATATGGAATGGAAGTGGTTAAATTGAAGTACATTTTAGTTTGGAAATAGTTGGTAAGTAGAGAGAACCTATTTTCTTTGGAAGATCCTAAAATTTAGAAAAGAATAAAAAAGGGTTTTGCCAATAATGGCAGCTCTCTGCCTTTGTCTGTATTAGAATATATATGGCAATATAGGAGCCACTACTCATCTAACTTAGTTTGTTTTAGCCTAGTTATTAGCTCTCCAAGCCAACAGTACCGTCTTATAGCTCATTCTCCTATTACTTTACCACACGAGATTCACGGCTAATGTAGCTGTCAATAAGTCCATTGTAAGTTTTCGCCCAATTCTCGGAATAAATATTTTAGGAAGTGACTCATGCTACTTGGTGACGGGGCAGGGTTGTTGATTTTTTTGATTTTTTCAAAAAAATCAAAAGAATCGTTTTTTTTTAATTAAATCGGATTTTTTTGATTTTAATTGATTTATTTGATTTTTTTGATTTTATTGAACTACTAGATAGTAAATTACCAACATGAATACTTTTGAGTCAAAATTAACCAAAAGCAAAATAATTATGACATTTAAGCAGCTATTGGATATTATTACTATTCAAATGCTTGTATAAAAAGACTAGCTTGACCGCTATTTCATTTCTTAGCCTATCCAGCAAGACAAACTGAAGTTCTGGGAAAAACGTAAACTGAAATATACGAAAACCATGATTATTTTTAATTTTAGGTCTTTTCTGGTTAAGTTTCTTCTCGAGTTTCTTAAACTACTTCTTGGAATCTTAGAAAACATCTTTTAAAAATAAAAATATATTCTTGATTTTAATCAAATGATTTTTTTTAAAAAAATCGCTTGATTTAAATCATGATTTAAATCAGTGATTTAAATCAAACTGATTTAAATCAAACAACCCTGGTGACGGGTGATCCGAGCAAGAGTCCCTCAGTCCAGTCAGAGTTTTCTACAGTTGTTCAGCTACCTTATATTTACTAAAATTCCCGATGAAGAACCGGTATTGCAGTGGTAATTTTGGGCCTAACCAAAACGATCAAGGGTTGTATTCTTTCAAAGACTATGGTTTGGAAATGGTTTTCTTTTCTGCTATTGTTCATTTCGGTAATGGTTGTAAAGGCAATGACGTTTCTTAATTGGGAATAGGAATTATTGGTATTTGGAAACCACGGATTGGGAACAGATGGGGAGGTTGATTGAAATCTATGGTGGAATTGGTGAACAAAAATACGAACAAAAATGAAATGGAAATAGTAACGTTTGAAACGGAAATGCAGCTCTCTACAGCGGTGTCACATGTCGATCGTTAAAGCGACCTTCGATAACATAAACACCATGACCAGCTCAAGCCAGCAATCTTTTAAAACTGAACGTTGGATTATTTCCGGTCCCTTTAGAGATACAGGGTTTTGTAGTGTAGCCAATTAGTAGTTACAATTACAGTAGTTACTCTCGTTTATTAGCAAAATTCCAGCCTTTTCGAACCAAGTCAAATTGAACAGGATGTTTATTTTATTCTTGCCAGTTTACAAGGGCATCACTACAGGCTTTATCATATCCCCCTACTTCAAGCCTTAACGGACGAAGATTACCAAAAACGTCTTACCATGGGTGACCTAATTGAGGCCGATCCATTACATTGAGGAAGGTACTGTTTTCTGACGAGGCTAAATTTCACAGGGATGGCACTGTAAACCGTCATAACGTACATTATTGGACACAATAAAACTATCACTGGTTACGACATCACTACCATCAAATGCGATGGAAGGTAAATGTTTGGGTGGGCATATTTGGAAACTCAATTATAGGACCCTTCATCTTCGATGAGAACATCACTGAAGACATTCACTCTGACTTCCAGCGTCATGAGTTTAGGCCTTGCAAATGCATTGCAAGACATGAACATTCGTTTTGAAGAGAGCCTGCATCACAATGGTAGACACATCGAATATTTTGTTGAGGTGTTTCTAAACAAATCAGAGGTTGTAATTTGAGGCCTAAGTTCTAAGACTAATCGTGGGACTGAGCTTTAAAACATTTGGTTGCATTCAGACATATTCTCCAGTATTTTTTTCCTACCTTGTCACCCGTTGTCACTTGTATACAATAAAGCATTTATTTAAACGCTGTATAATTTAGTATTGTGACATCATCCGTCGTAGACCAAGAACCAATGGCCTGGATCTTACCTCATAAAGTACAAAAGGTCTGACTATTGTAATGAGTTTAGTTTTGATGCTCATTAGTAGATCTGGCCGCCTTACGCTTCGCAGCTGGGGCATTTGAGTAAGGTGGGGTCATGTTTGACCCTAATGAGGTATGATTTCTTACATGAGAAAAAAAGGTGGCAAATGATAGAGCTTGAAATGTCGATTTTATATATATGAAATCTGACGTCATCAAAGGGGGCCATCAATTAATCAGACGGGGGTTAAAATGGTCGAATGAGGTACGAATTCTTACCTCATGAGGTACCTGTATGAATCCGGTGTTGTTTGATAGATCTGGTTGTGGTAAATAACAGACTATAAAATCTGACTGGAAAATACGCGGGTAAGGTTTAATCTGAAGGCCTGATTCTTGCGTCAAACTATGACAACTTCGTGCCTCATAAGGCCCATAAATGTAACAGGTGTTATATTGTAAAAGAAGCCCCACTGATGGCAAGTATATTAAACTTAACTTGTTTGAGCGAGTTGTAACTGATTCTAACGGGGTAATGTGGGGCGAAATTTTGACTAAGTATCAAGGTACCAGTTGGTAGTGTTTTATTACTTTATTGACGTCAACGCTGCCTTGCTTGCAAAGTGCTGTTCAGCTACAGATGAATAATAATGGACCCAGAAAGAAAATGTGTTTTTGATCTACATTCAAACGAGGACGAATCTAATTATTCTAATGTTCATGCATTTACTGAAGATTTGCTAGCGACATGCAAAAAATTCTGGGGAGCAAAAAAGAAAATGAAGAGTAAATATTCAGATGTCATACTTCCAGATGTGCCTAATGAATTGTCAGGTTGTCATACCGCTTGTTATAGAAAGTTTACGGCATTGTCGTTATCGCGAGTTTCAGCCATTAGTTCTGAAAGTGCACCTGACCCATCAAGTTCGTCGGCAAACGTAACTCAATTAACTGAAGCCAGATTATTTCGATCAAAATCAAATGTTCCTGGAACAACAACAAACGCTGGCTTGTTAGAAAAGAAGTGCATATTTTGCCTTAAGGAAACTAGGAAACAACACGGTGTTAAACTAAGCTCGTCCAATGCGAAACAACGAATTTTGAGAACAATGTCAAGAACTTTGCTCGAATTTTGAATGATGAGAATATGCTATTTAGAATAGGCGAAGTAGATTTTATCGCTAAAGAAGTGCATTACCACGCTTTGTGTCGAACAGAATATAAAAAAACAAGATGACCCCGGCCTATTAACGTTTAGTTTAGGCTAGCTAAAATTATTGTAAGATGACCCCGGCCTATATACTTCACGGTTATTTTTTTCTTTTAAGTATCAAATATCATTCTAATTATGAATAAAAATAATCTAGCTTGATTTTGGGTTATAGATTAATCTAGCTTGATTTTGGGTTATAGATTAATCTAGCTTGATTTTGGGTTATAGATTAATGAAACAAGTAAATAACCAACTTCTGTCCTATGAACTGGAACAATTTTGTTGATATTTTTCTTGCAAACCTAATAAGTGTGGGATAATTGATGCGTTTTGGTACTAAAATTGTTCATTGATTGCACGCTTATAGCAATATGCAACAAGCGCTTAGAATAAGCCCCGAGTCATGTTGTCTTGAAAATTGACGCAATAGAAATGAAATAATTTGCATAAGCCCTAAAGAACAACGCTAGATGTGACACGGAAACGGATGGTGGAGATAAAGAACAGAGAAAATTGTACTGAATAGAAGGCAGGCCCGATAGATATTACCGCCAAAAACATCCGCATTCCTTTTTGTTTATGACGTACTAAGCGCTAACTAATAAAAGTAAGTAATTAGTAAAGCATAGGCGTTTGAGGCTTGCATTGGATTTTAAGCTTGTTGTACAGAGCGACCAAATTTTCCACATACCTTTTCGCAGTATCAGAATCTAATAATTTTAGGTACGAATCAAGTCTCGAAAGCACAAAAGGCCGCTTAAAATTCGCAAGGTATGCTAAAATATCTTTCTCATATAAAAATAAATTCAGGTTATCTACGGCCACAGACTAAATCGAAAAAAAAAGAGCTAAGCCTAGCAATAGCAGACGCCAAATTTTTGTAATCCCGATCTCCAAAGGTCGCTCTCAGATGGTATCCCATCAACCATTGCACGACCTTTCTCAGTAGAAAATGGGGAACAAATGCATCAATGTTTCAACCCGCCTCGACGGGGCCAATGCATTTGGTTAATTATCCATTCCTTGATAACTTCGGTTCATTTACTTCTGGTTTTACAAAAGTCAGAGTTTCGCATTTCTTACTCCTGTTATCGTTGAGTTGTTGATTTAGTTTTATAATTATCTTTCAGCAATTCAAATGGAGCCTTAAATTTTTCATATTAACTTTAATTAAACCATGAGTATGTTGATTGCGTTTGTCAATAATGCTATGGCCGGAATTAATTTACATTTAAACACCTGATTAAACTATCTAATCAACAATCATCCGTTAAGCCTTAGACCTTGCCATAGACGGAGTTTGCAGTCTATTTATGACATCTCACTTTGCCCTCTATTGGATCTCTCAACATTATCGTTAAATTTATTTCTTAAATATAATATTTTTTTAAATATAATAATCATATTAGCTAATTACAATTATTTAACTTTAAATGAGTATGTCTCATTGATTCAAATTACATAATTGCTAAAAATTATTTGGCGCGCGCCAGGCAGCCTACGGAAAATTCTCTCTACCCTCTTTCCTCTCCCACTTACAATATCAAGTTGCAGCTAGTTGGCGCGCGTCGGGAAGGGGAGGGTGGGTGTTGGTTCCAGATCCTTCCTCTCTCTTCTCTTGATTCTAACATAACTCGAGATATGTACTAAGCGACCGTGGCTAAAATAGCTAGGGCAGGAGCCTTCACTGGCGTCTAGTATGGATTAGGAGGTCGCGGGATCGATTGTCGGTGTGGCAGAAAAATAATTTCATTTCAAATAAAATAAGTTACGCCACCTATGTTGTGTAACGTGAACTAAGGGTGAAATTTGAATTGAAAATTTTAGGGAAATTCGAAATTCAAAGGATTTTTCATGTCGAAACTCATCAGGTCACACCAAAATCCAGCCAGCCAGCCAACTGAGGTCGGAACAATCGTTTTCCATTTCTAAAGAGCGGCAAAACGAAAAAGACCGAGTCTTATAAGAAAGCTTCTAACATAACTGAAAACGTATGGCACGACAAAAGAGAATCCCATAAAATGGCATTTGATGAAATTTGAGCTTATCTTGAGGATTCCATAATAAACAAGGAGGAATTTAGTGCCCCCCGCCAGATACAGCGCCTATCACATGTTTTTTCGAAGCATACACACTTGAAATCACACTCTTTAAACGTTTTGCATTGGCCAAATGACTAGTTTATTCTTAGTCTTCAATCATCAAAACTATGCGAGATGGTTGAGTAGAATGCAAGATAACATGCTCAAAATGGGCGACACCCATCTCGGACCAAGAGAATACTTTGTAAAGGGTGCTTAAACAATTCGACAACCGAGAAAAACTTTTCAAGGTCTCCAATAGATTTAACACTTGAACAAACAATCAACGCTGATGCTGCGAGCGGTCTCGCGGGAATAGCCTCATTCTCAGCACGCCAAAGATGGGCTCGAAGTCACTTTATTAGAACAAGCATTATGAGCAGCCTATTTAAGGATCGAGGACTACGAAAGCAAGAAGCGGTTGTATCAGAATTTAAAGCGTGCAATTTGATGAAAAAATGAGATTCAATTAAACAAGATCACAGAGCAAATAAAGCAGTCCTTGAATCCTTTTGACTCGAGAATTGAGCCTACAACACTATTATTTAAAAAATACTTGGTTTGCCCAAGCCTTAAAAACAAAACGATAAGAGTTTTTCCAGTTGACTGCAGCTTATATTACCGTAAAATAAACAAAGTTCAACCCCGTGACCCTGTCGACTGCTTACGTATTTCAGCCAAGGTCAAGGATTGTAAGTATACGTTTTTATTACTCTTACTGAATTATTGTAATTGAAATAATTCATTATGTTGTCATTAATACAATCTAACCGAAAGATTAAATAAAAAGTGAATAGCCCCAAAAACATTTACGTTAATTTTAGGATGAAACTTTTCTCTATTATGAAAATTTTATGACGGACCCCTAAAATATCAACGATAATTTAAGGAAGACCACTGTCACAACGGTAATATAAGCACCATCTCGTACACATATATGGTGAAAATATGTTCCTTAACAAACTGGATATTTCCCTACATAAAATTTGACATGCATGGGCCTAGTTCATCTCTGTCGCTATGACTACGACCCCTCTTGCGTTGTACAGATAAGCGTCTTCACAGGGGTTCAAAATGGAGCCGTCTAAAAGCGAGGGTCCGGAAATTATTCGGGAATTGTTTTTAATAGCAATTAAGAAGGTAGTTAGTGAATTTGGTGCCGGTGTTTTGGATTTGGAGTACATCTGTAAGGGTGAAAAGTGTTCGCTAATTCTTTCTAAAGCCAATCATGTCTACTATCCCCATGATTTTCTAAGCGAATTTGATGAAGTTAACCAAGGCTTAGTGAATGGCCAGGCGTTTTGTGAGCTTAGTGTTTGGTAAAACCTGTTCGTGTTGTAATCAGTCTTGGAAATAGCACAGGTCCACAGGTCAAAAACCAGTTTATTAATTGCTCGGACCAGTTTTTTTATTCAAAATCCGGGGGTTACTGGTCCTTGGGACCAGTTTATTAATTGAGAATTTTTATGAAAATTCAGGAGGGACCAGTTTAAAAATTCTAGACATTATAAATTTCTACTCCATGGATATAGTCTCCTAGCCTTGATATTTTCTAATTCTTTCCTTCCTTGCTACAACCACTGCCCACTCGATCACGCTTTGGCTTCACACGCTTTGCTATAGATTATAGAAGCCCCTCCACACAATGTTTTTCCTATGTAAAAGCGCGTGTTGGTAACTTTGAGCTTTTTCGCTCGAAAAATGCAAGGAGCCAGCTTTTAACATGACCGGCTATGGGAGGAACACCGTTATTTTGCCCTAATTTTGAAACTATTGGCGCAAACCTCTTGAAATTTTAAAGAGATGTGAAAAAACAACGTTTGCTATGTTTTGGAAATTTTGAAAAGTTTCCCTTCTTTTTTTTTGTATAAATATTAGAACGAAAATTAGCCCTACTTAAAGGGCTTGGTCTTGGAACGGTTTAATAAGTTTTTCCGTTTCACTTGTTCGAATCTCTTGAAATTTTAGTGAGAGGCACATTGAACGGTTTTAAGTTATGATGCAAAGTTTCGAAGTTTTCAAAGAAACAATTCACTTCCAAAAAATTCATTAAAATTGTGCTTGTGCATAATCCTACAACCTATTTAGTCGCTTAGGGAAATTTTAGGAAAAGGACTATTCGTTTTAAAAGCTCGAAATTTTCCACAATAATTTAAAACCTTTAAATATGCCTTTCACTAAAATTTCAAGAGACTCGAACCAGTGAAGCTGAAAGAAACAAATTTAAACTGTTTGAGACTAAGCCATTAAATTATGGTTCATTTTCGTTTTAATGTTGTTACAAAAAGCTTTGTAAGAGAAAAAACTTTGCACAAAAATACCAAACATTATTTTGCAAATCTCATTAAAATTTCAAAAGATTTCAACCAGTATTTTCAAAATTAGGACGGAAATGTTAAGAGTTAACTCTGATTTTTGACATAATTTTGCATCTATAGCCCGATCGAGTGGGCTGTGCGTCAACGAAATACTCCCTTAATTTTTCAATAGGATTAGTAAAAAATAAATTAGGGATAGGGTCACTGGTCCCAAGGACCAGTTTAATATTGTAGACGCTGGGGGTCACTGGTCCCGAGGACTAGTTTCAAAAAAATCCTTATTTCCAAGACTGGTTGTAATATCTATGAAGACTTTTACAGCATCACTACAATAAATTCTAACTCACTTTTAATTTTCTTGGGTCTTTCCCAGTTTCTTTTTTTCAGTTTCAAGCCCTATGTCTTGTGTAACTTCCATTTTTAAACAATGTTCTTTCAAAAATTACAATACGAGCCTATTCCAACTTGGCAGACGAAGGGGCAGACGACGTTTATTTGACCAGGAAATACATATAACAACGCCATAAGGACGCGCACCCGAATAACCCTGTTACCCATTCCGTCTTAAAAAATAAATCTATCCCTGGTATTAATCTATTATAAAAATAATTATATGCTTGTCAAACGTCATTAATTCGATATTCCAGTAAGATGTTCGTGAGCATATTGGTTCACACCCAGTGCCTCTCATTATTTTATAGAGATGGGCCGATACCAGTTTAAACCGATACCGATACGATCCGATACTTGGGAAACCGATACGTACCGATACCGATATTTTACCCGATCCTTCGATTAAACCGATATCAAACCGATACCGATATGGTATCGGTATCGGCCCATCTCTATTGATGATTCTCGATCCAATTTCGGTACTTGAAACTATAAAACTGGCTTATCATACGAAAAACCCATTATAGACACTAGTTACGTTATCGAAAAATAGATATAAAACTGTGCTGTCTCAGAGTTTAGGTCTTATGGCGTCATCTACTCTCAACATAAGTATTTATTTTCTTCAAAAAATATCTGGTAGAAATATCGGTTCATTTTTAACCGATACCGATATATCGGTTAAGGCCAAATATCGGTACCGATACCGATATGGCATCGGTATCGGCCCATCTCTATTATTTTATGGGAAAGTTTAAATAATTTGTTAGGGGAGTGGTAAATTAATACACAACTTGTAGGCGGGTGGTAAATAAATTTACCATATAGATAGGCGGGTGGTAGCTTATTTCATGATAAAAACGCGGTCGGTAACTCAATTTACGATTGGTTGGCGGTTAGTAACTCAATTCACCCAGGTATTAATCTGAGCCCAATCTTGTGACCCTAATAATAAATAAGTTTTACTAATAATAACTTATTTTTAAAATTTAGATTTGAGGCGGTTACATTGATTTTATACAAGGGTTCTTATTGGGAGAGAAGATTATGTTATTTACCCTTTGGCTGCCAGAGCGCGACTAGCTGTCGTTATCACTGAGGGCTTAAGAGAGGCTAGCGTGAGTAGCGTCATCTATATGAGTGCACAAACATAACAATTAACGTTTTTACCATAATTTATAAATTAATTAAATTAAAATACTTAAGACTTAATTGTTCTTAATGAAACTTCAGAAGTTCAAAATTCAATAGTTGCTTGATAATTCAAAACTATTCTGAACCTTAACTTCGCTGTAGTTCCTTAGTTATTCGATGTAACAGACCACCAAAAATCCCATGCTTTTTCTATGGGACGCTAAGCCTACACTGTTAGAAAAAGGCGTTCACAATCCGTTCAAAATAGATAGTCGCGTTCTAGATTGAACAAAACTCAAAATTTGTTCAGTGCACTGAATGGTTTGTTCAATGACTATGAGTTTGTTCAATTTAGAACCAAAACCAGAAAATGGCGTCAAAGACGATTATCGTGCTAATTACTCGTTCAATTTAGAACGAAAACAATAAATGACGTCAAGGACTAGAATCGTTCTAAATTGTTCGTTCAATATAGAACCAAAACAATAATAAATGATGTCATGGACTAGAATCGTTCTAAATTGTTCGTTCAATATAGAACCAGAACAATAAATGACGTCAAGGATTAAAATCGTTCTAAATTGTTCGTTCAATATAGAACTAAAACAATAAATGACGTCATGGACTAGAATCGTTCTAAATTGTTCGTTCAATATAGAACTAAAACAATAAATGACGTCATGGACTAGAATCGTTCAAAGTGTGTCGTTCGATTTCGATTACAAAATTTCGCTTTAAACTAATTTTGTTGAACATGAAACGGTATTGTATTTTGTTCTGTGATCAAAGATTCCACCGAAGACTATTCGTTTTTTTAATTTGGAACCAAGTAACCAAGACAGGAAAGTGACGTCACAGAGTATATACGACCAAAAAAAACTATTTTAAATTTTATATCGGTATGTTTAAAAGCGTCCTTTTGGGGTAAATCTATGGTGCGTTCAAATACCTTATTTCGTTCAATTTTTAGTCATTTAGGTTAGTATAATGACGTCATGTACGCCCCAAAGGCAGGATAACTTTTGCCATGTGTAAAATGCACATTTCATTTATACTTACTCTTATCCGCGCGTTAGTATCAAAATCATGACACGTCGATTAGTTTATTTAAAAGTTTGGAAAGAAAAACTAAACCTCTACGAGTCGAAACGCAATAAAGAAGCTTTTCTTAAATAATAAAATAAATATAATTGATTTTAATTATTTTAATCGTCATTAATTTACCTTATTTCAAGTTAAACCGTTTTAAGAAACATTATTTCTAAAACAATTTTTAACATAGCTATTGTTGACGTTTGAATTCAAGCCTATGCCCCCAAAAATGTTTGCAAATTTTGGAGATATAAGGCGATTGATTCACAACTAATGATCACGAAACCGGCAATAGCATAAACCTTTTGTGGAATCCTTGATATTGGGAGGCTAGACGTTTCTCGTTGCCCTACACAAACGCCGCGTACTTCTTAATCATAACGGTGAGAATAGAAGCCAAAAATTACTTTATGCGTAAACATTTGCTCCTATTTGCCAACGGCGAACGCGGTGACAGACACACACACGTCCAGTATAATACCTCTCCGTGACGTCATCGTCAGTCGATGAGGTAAAATATGTTTAACTATGACTAGGTCAGGTTTTTAATTCAAAAGGCGTAATCTGACATGCGAGCCCTAAAACTGAACTACTCAAACTCATAAACCTTACGTCCGAGAAGACCTCTTATCAGTAGGCTCATGTATTTTTATACGTTAATCATGCTTGACCTATTATTTCATTTTTTACATGTCTAATTATCTATTTGTTTTTTAACACGAGTTCTTTCAAAAACGAAACCCTGAAAGTCATCGAACAAACACGAATTCTTTTATGAACGAATACCCGCGCGCCATAGGACAGGTGTTAGTTTTTTGTTTATCAAACACGAGTTCTTTATTGAACAACTTAACGTGCGGCTTAGAACTGAGAACATTTTCAGTTTTGAACATTCTTTTGGCGTTCAGTTATGAACAGTCGTTTTTCGTTCAGTTATGAACAGTCGTTTTTCGTTCAGTTTTGAACACTCGTTTTGCGTTCAGTTTTGAACACTCTTTTTGCGTTCAGTTTTGATCACTCTTTTTGCGTTCAGTTTTGAACACTCGTTTAGTGTTCTGTATAGAACAAAATGCTGTGCTCGTACGGGGACACTCCAATGAACGCCACTTTGTTCAATATAGAACATGTTTTTCTAACAGTGTAAAGTCTGTGAATTTTTTCATTAACATTACGGGAGGGTGTGGGTTCTTATCTAGAAGGGTCTACCGGCCCTCTAGAATACAGATAACACGTATTGGTCAACACCCATACTGTCACTATTATAACCCTTGGAAGTTGGAACCAAAGAAGATTCAACCTCCTTCTTAGTTCAACTGAAACTCAGTGAAGAACTGAAGACCCGAAGCTTGAAATAATGCTAGCGGAGAACGAAGAAGACGAAAGGAGTTCTGGGTTTTTTTTTTTTTTTTAAGAAAAAGGGCTGAATAAGTTTATCAATTTTCAAACAAGTCGATACTAGCGCCGCCTGGCTACCAGCGCTGGAAAGCCTCGCACAAAAAATAAAATGTACTGGACATAAGAAAAGAAAACCCACCGTTTTGCTTCTAGCAGACGACACAAAGGAAAAACTCGACCGTAGCCAAGGTCTATAGAGTTGCCGCTATGGACCGTAGCGCGGGTTTTTTTTCATGTGTCCAGTACATTTTATTTTTCATGCGATGCCTTCCAGCGCTGGTAGCCAGGTGGCGCTAGTATCTACTTGTCTACTTCTAGTATAGGGAGTTGCACAACCTATAGAGCGACGAATGTTTTTCACGCGCATCTTTTATCAATGGTCAAGCCATAAAAACTTCGGAAAATTTTACTGGTCAACCGTCCGGTGACCCCTTTAGTTTTAAATAAAAATTATGGAACATTTTAAATATTTATTGGGCAATATCCAGTGTCCTGTGCTTATTTACGGCCCTGAGATAGTTTCACTTACCCTGGGCCGGAAATAAAAACAGCACACTGAACTTTCTCCAATAAAATTTTTAAATGACCCATAATTTAGAAAATAGCGTCAGGGATATTCTATTTATATTCTATCCTAACTATTAATGCTAATATCTACGGAACTTAACATTACGACGTGAAAAGAATTTTCAGAGTTAGACCCAAGGTTGTGCACTTTTTCACAACAAAACTTTACAGCAATAGTCTAGCAAAGGCACATCTCTCAATGTAAAGTTTAGTTGACCTTTTTGCATAGGTTTAAAAAAAGTTATTTCTAAACCATGCGCGAGCACGCGCTACCTTTCATTGAAAGTTTGTTATTTAAGAATTTTCCCTTCTATATACTAAGAATCTTCCATCAAAAATGGACAACGACCTTTCCAAGACTCGAACCTGCAATGTTTTGCCTCGAATGCAAACGTGTTATCCATTACTCCACATGCCCGTACTTCGTAACAAAAAAAAATTATCTGAACATTGTGTTTATAGGATTACTAGATGTTGCTCGCGGCGTCGCTCGCGTGTAATAAGAACTTCCGTCAAAATTATATAAAGAAAGGGTAGATTTCACTGGTGACTAATATTTTTGTAGCACCTTAGGAGCGAAGGCACTCGGCGTTGCCCGTCAGCCCCTAGGGACATTTTTTATTACTTTTCACGCGAACATTATTCCATAAAGAAGGGTTTTTTTAAGTTTTTGGCCTCCATTTGAAAAGATGGCAACAAATTGAACCCGAAAGACCATTCAGCCCGTCTATAGGTTAAAGGAAACCAGTATACTAAATATTTGTGAAATCGGTTGAAACGCGCGGACTTTGTTGCATAGAGATGATTTTTTTACATTTCTGAGCGCCATTTTTAAAGATCGCGGCGGATTGGAAAAATCTTTCTTGTTACGCGCCTACTATGTACGAGTAACGTTCCTGCAAATTTTCAGCCTTCTAGGGCAAGCGGTTTGGGCTGTGCGTTGATTATCAGTCAGTCAGGACTTTGATTTATACGGTATAGATATAGATTTATTTAATGATGTATAAAAGATCTGTAAAAATAAACACCGAGCTTGCCAGGACTCGAACCTGCAATCTTCTGCTCCGTAGGCAGACACGTTATCCTATGCGCCACAAACCCGTTGTAGGCTGAACAAAATGCAATGCAAACAGTGTAATATATGTAACGGTTTTACCATGATTTATAAATTAATTAAAATAAAATACTTAGACTTAATTGTTCTTAATCAAACTACAGAAGTTAAACATTCCATAGTTGCTTGATAATTCAAAAGTGTTCCGAACCTTAACTTCGCAGTAGTTCCTGAGTTATTCGATGGAGTGGACCACCAAAAATCCCATGCTTTTTCTAAGGGACGCTAAGCCTAAATTCTGTGAATTATTTCCTAAACATTACGGGAGGGTGTGGGTTCTTATCTAGAAGGGCCTACCGGCCCTCTAGAATTCAATGTAAGCTCTGGAAAAGCAGCATCTTCAGCAACTGATGTTTCCTACTTGATGCCTTCGAAAAGGGAAATACCATGAAAGAGAACTATATTAAACAATAACACAATTATCCAGCATACTTTGAAAAACCAATAAGTAGGTGAAAAGTCATGACGTTTGCATCGGAAGGTAAAAATTTTAAGCCAACACAAAATGATGGGAAAATGGTAGAATCTAAGATGGAGCGCGATTTACTGGGAAGATTACTAAACCTCGCAATTGAAAAACAAATTGATTTGCAAATAGTATTGTCTTTTCCCTCGACTCCAGTACCCCTTTCTTTGGCTCATATGGATGGTTCATTGGCTCCAACTGAAAAATCCACCTTGTTAAGTTCTCTGGGAAGCCGCATTGTCAGCACAGCACCAGCATCGATCGATTGCACAATAGTTGATGGAATGATTTTTTTGTATACTTTCTACGATCTCCCCTTGACTTTCGGCACCACTGCTAGGCACATTTTAGTCAAGCGCTGCCGTATGAGCGGAAGAAATATTCATATTGTATTCGACAGATCAATTACACCGTCAATCAAGGATTCAGAGAGAGATAATAGAGCTAGCCAATGTGGACGTGATTAATTTTACACCATATCAGGGCCAGAAATGCGAAGGCCGTCAGATTTTAATCGTGCATTGAGGAACGATCACTTCAAAGAGGCACAGGTCAAATATCTTGTGGTAACTTGGAACTCAAGTGAATACGCTCATATACTTGGTACCAAATGCCTCTTTGCTACTGCCGAAGAAACATGCTTCGTTTTCACAGCCAAAGATAGTGAAGTATACTGTCATGAAGACGACTCTTTAAAATCTTCTCACGAAGAAGCTGACAGTAGGATGATATTTCATCTAGCCAAAACTTCAACTTCCCCAAGTAACGTAGTAATCAGAACCAGTGACACAGATGTATTGATAATTACCCTAGGCAACATTCACAACCTGGAAAATGGAGTTAATGTTTGGCTTGAGCTTGGAGTTCAAAAGAAAAACACCTTAAGGTATATAAATGTTTAGAAATTATCAAAACTTCTCGGACCCGAGTTAAGCAAAGCTTTACCAGGCATTCACGCTTTTACCGGGTGTGATTACACCTCCGCTTCCTCGAGGAAAGGGAAAATACAAACTTTTAAAATATTAGTAAAAAACAAGTCTTTCCAAGGGGCGTTTTCCTTCTTGGGATAGTTTGAGGAAGTCCCAGAGTCCACTCAAACCACGTTAGAAAGCTTTGTTTGTCTCTTGTACGGCTACAAAACTAAAAATTCTGTGAATGAAGCGAGATACCAAAGGTTTTTGAATGTCTATAAACCAAAGCGTGGCCACTTGCTTGATAAAATTAAAGGAGCTGATGGTAGCACCATGCCACCTTGCAGGGCCGTACTTATTCAAAAAATTAAGAGATGCAATTTTGTTAGTGGCACATGGAATCACGCCACAGAGCCTGACTCATTACTCAAGAGCACGGGTGGATTATTGAAAAAAATTAATTTACTCCAAAATGGTTTGATGGTGATCAAGTTCATAACTCTTTAGAAGAAACACGAGAAAATGAAACTCATGACTCTAACGATGAAACCGTTAATATTGATTATCAGACTGATTCGGATCTGATGATGACATTTAAAATGTTACATTTTTCTATCTCTTTTTCGCATTAAATAATAATTGAACGTTAGCTGGTTTTCATTGAAAATGGGCCTGTATTATTAAATGATGCCAATTTAAGTTCATCTCATTTATCAGACAAATGTAAGTCCCAAATATTTTACCACATTACACCGTTAGAATCAGTTACAACTCTCTCAAACAAGTTAGGTTTAATATACTTGTCATCAGTGGGGCTTGTTTTACAATATAATTTCATATATTTGGAATCGACAATTCCACTTTCCAGCTCAATAATTTGCCACCTTTTTTATTCATGTACCTCATGAGGAAAGAAATCATACCTCATTAGGGCCAAGCATGACCCCGAAACCCTCAAATGCCCCAGCTGCGTAAGACGGCCGGATCTATTAATGAGCATCAAAACTAAACTGATTCCAATAGTCAAACCTTTTGTACTTTATGAGGTAAGATCCAGGCCACTGGCTCTTGGTCTATTAGGCCACATTGTTTACGTACTCTCGATATATACCTACTTTAATAAATTTACTTCTAGTGAAAAATCCCACACTATATCAGTGAGGGGGAATAATTTTTCATTCGCAACGTAGCAACGTTATAAATATTTGCCTTTGTTAATACTTCTAATACTACTACTATTGTAGAACAATTAGTTCCATCCGGAATGCATAGATTTCTTCTTGGAATCTTTAAGTGGCCACAGACCCAATACTAATAACTGATTGAATGTGAGGGGAAGGGCTTGAAAATTTGTTTAACCGCACGCGTTTCATTGGCTGTTCACATGTATAGGAACAAAAATGAAATTAAGAAAACCAAAGGAAAAAACGACACCAAATCAATCA
The DNA here is from genome assembly GCA_019434445.1 of Phalangium opilio. NCBI lineage: Eukaryota > Metazoa > Arthropoda > Arachnida > Opiliones > Phalangiidae > Phalangium > Phalangium opilio. Next base: position 384,232 of record JAEQBA010001684.1, read on the forward strand.
AACAACAAAATCAATCCTCCTGTAGCAACGACTCTAAATAACTCATAAGCTTATACAAAAAAATTCTCCTTAATCAATAAATATATACCCTTTAAAGCTGAAAATAATAATAGTAAAAAAGTAGCTCAAACAAAGAAGTTAAGGCCCGTTTTCAATCAAGCTTTTCTATTTGTTTTTTTAGGAGCTTCGCTTCAACACTAAATCGTGATTTGCCTGACAATAACGCGATTCAAATGGTAAAGCAAAAGCGAAACTCTTCACCCGTTTTAAAATTCACTTCTTTCGCCTCTCCACGCTCGTCAGGACCCGTGTTTATATCAGTTGTCCTCTGTTAAATCTATAGGCCAGTGAAAAAATACTCATAAATATCCTTAAAATACTCATAAATATCCTTAAAATACTCATAAATATCCTCATAAATACTTAAAATACTCATAAATATCCTTAAAATACTCATAAATATCCTTAAAATACTCATAAATATCCTTAAAATACTCATAAATATCCTTAAAATACTCATAAATATCCTTAAAATACTCATAAATATCCTTAAAATACTCATAAATATCCTTAAAATACTCATAAATATCCTTAAAATACTCATAAATATCCTTAAAATACTCACAAATATCCTTAAAATACTCACAAATATCCTTAAAATACTCATAAATATCCTTATGAGAAATAACGTACCCACGTGACTACCAGACCAAGTGCTTTTTCGGATAAAAGCGAAAGCTAATATCTACCCGAGGTAGATACCAGCTTTTCGATTATTTCACGCGAATCTAATTCAGAAGCGCCCAAAAAGCGTGTTTGAAAACGTGTCCCGATTTCGCTTTAGCGTTTTGCTTCAGTTTTTGAAGCAAAAGCTTCGTGAAAAGCTTGATTGAAAACGGGCCTTTAGACATTTACTTAAGACGAACCCCAGTTTTTACTCCATAAATAAAAATTTTAAAATAACTTAAACCCTAGGTCTACTCGTTCAGCACACGCAAAGATAATTTGTTTACATTTGGGTTTGGCACTCGGAAGTCGCGAGAATCGTGGCAAGCGTCGCTAGCTATGTCAATATCACGTGGTTTTTAGTTCAGATACATTAAGCATGACGTCAGAGGTGACGATTTCTACACATCTTCCTCTTTAATTCAAGCAGAAAGACCCAGAAAATGGCCTGTTTAGATTCAAAGGTTCCTGGTTCCATCGATGCATTGTAGCTAAATTGATGGAAAATAGTTAAATACATATAAGCGCGTTGTTATAAGAACTTAATGTACCCAACCGCAGGGGCATCTCATATATTACCGTAGCAGGTTGGAAAACATGGGTATTGTATTAGGTTAGTACATAAAAATAACATGCACTTTCCACCCCCAAAACTAAGGAATCATGTTGGAAAACTTCGAGTATTTATTAAATATGGCGAGATAACGGTGTGCAAATAAGCAACTAATTCTCAAGAGATCTATATATGACCAGAAGTAAGATGAGACTAGAAGTACTGAGCTAACCAAATTCTTCACTAGGCGAAAGTGAATATTCTTGATAACACTCCAACGGTTGGCCCTCTGGTAGCGGTTTCTGAGTTTGCCCTCCAAAACGTGAGACGCTCGTGGCGGTAGACGGCCGAACTAGATTCAAGCACCCGCGTCCGTGTTTCGCGGCTTTAGGTTCAGGAGAAGGGGGTAGGAAATTTTTTGGAACTCGCCCAATTTTTCTCTCTCTAGTGTAGGCGCGATGGAAGCGGCATGATAAAATCCTCAAATTTGTTCACTAGTGCCAGGATCTACGACCAATGCTAGAGCTCTTTACTTCAAGTCTCATCTTACTTCTGATATGACGCATGAATAATAATAACTACACTTCGTTATATCTAAATACCAGAAAGCGTAGCATATTCAGGTGAAACTATTGGGAAGCTAGCGTTTGAAGAGGTTATATTTTTGTTTCAATACTTGTTGTCTCCGTTTTGGTTTTTCTAGAAACACTTCAACTTTATTACGAAAACATTAGATTTCAGCAAATACCGACAAGGAGAGTCCCTTATCTATGATTTCCTATTGTATCCGACAGGCCGGTAATTGTTTCCAGCGTTTTCCAAAACAAAGTAAACATAAGAGATAAATTACTAGTTTTTTTTAGGGTTAACATAACGTACTCACCTGTCGTCGATAATGTCGACTTGGCAAGTATTGTTTTTCTACAAGAAACACGGATAATTATATTGGTTTTATGGTTTGTTTTGTTTAAGTTCGGCGATTTAGACTCTACACCTTGGTGGCATACTACGTGTTTTAATATTCCATTACTCCCGAACAAAACTCTCACTCACCCTTTTCATCTTTACGAACGCAACGTTCTGTCAGTTTATCGTGAAGCTGAATACCATGTATCATTATCCGGAATAGTTGAAGTTTTCCATCCTCAGGTATGTCTCTTCGCTAGAATTTATTTGCCGGTCAGAGGGTCGATGCAAATGCCTATATCTCGATCTAGAATTTCAACTAAATATGGGCAGAAGTAGGACTGTGCGAGTACTCAGCCTCGAGTTAGGTATCGAGCCTTTAAAAAAGCTAGGACTAGGTTACAGTATAGGGCTGTGCGAGCCTTGAATTTTTGGTTTCGAGTCGAGTCTCGAGTATTGAAATTTTCCCTTATCGAGTATCGAGCAGAGTCTCGAGTACTCGAATCGAGTATCGAGTATTTGAAAAATTTGTTTCGAGTATTTATTGAGTAATTGGGAATTGATTTTCTAGTGTTTTCACACTTTCTGCTAATTTATTGCTCTCATAATAGACATTTGTTGTAATTTTGATCATCGACAACTACTTCCATCAATTCCCAGACCGTATTAGTCTTCTTCCCTTTAAATTTAACTAACTTAATTTCTCATTAATATCTTCTTCGGAATCTCATTCCTCACCGAAGTCACTTGTAGCCATTGTTATACTTCGCGCAAAGTTCCAAACAAAAATTTCTAACCTAAACTTGAAAAATAAATAAATAAATAAATAAAATAAAATAATAATAGTAAACGCTCCTTTAACTGTATTTCATTACTTTTACTTCCACTATTTTACCAGCTAGGAGCTACTACCCTACTACATTGCACTGGCATTATGATCTAAACTACCCAATGAGCACTAATGTGCGTCTGTTATCTACTTTTGCAATAAGCGTTTCTTTCTTGTAGATTCTTATAGTTACTTCATCCTATTTTCAGAGTTCAAGGCTTTCCAAAAGCAGGTTCGAGTATTTATCGAGCCTTGGTTTGATACTCGAAACTTTTTCGAGTCTCAGAAAATCTCTTATCGAGTATCGAGCCGAGTACTAGCACAGCACTACTACAGTAAGACTCAAAACCAAAGTTCAAGGTGCTTGGAAATAGAGTAGTCGTATATTTATTTAAAGTAAAATTCCTGAGCGCTGAGGGTACAGCCGACCACTTCGAAATATAGTGGTATTTTCGTTGAAAGAAACTAGATCGTTGATCTTAATAACGCAGGTATCGAGATCTTCGCACAATGCCATTTTAGTTCAATTTCCAAAATTTTACGTACGCTCTATTTCAAATATACTTTGCATTGGTTTCAATTATTTTTTTTTTAATATTTTTGTTAACTCTAAATCTATTCAGATTAGAGAAATGATACCTGGGGCTATGATATTTAATATAGTTCAAAATCAATAGAAAACCAATTTGACGTCAAAACTCTAAGGACGTACTACTAAAGGCCCAGAAATGATCTAAAATGTGAAATTTTTCTAATAGTAACTTTAGAATAATGTGAAAATGATTTTCGATATCAGAGAAGAGGATTTCTATGTGGATAGTGTCTAGGGTATTTTTAAAGGGAATGAGAAGCTTCGTTTGAAAAACCTCTGATTTTAATAACAAAAGATAGAGTTAATTTCTGTGAATTCAAAAGTATCAAGCTTTTAATTCTCCGATTTGTGGTTATTTGGCAATAGGCATTTGAAAATGTTTCATATTGTTGGCTACTATCACGCGCAGAATTAACCGTTAGTTTTATATGCGCGCGCGATAGTATTTCTCGAGAATATAAAGAACGTGTACTTTAGTTTTTCAAATGTTTTTGACCCTAACGGTTGCATTCTGGATTTTAGCTGTTGCAGTAATAAATTCTATATCTTTAACTGAAGTTAGTCCTGTAGTTATTGACCGCGAAACGTCTTAATAACATATCAGAAGTGGGATAATTTATCAACGCTGAACATCATGCAAACGCCGAATGGAAAGATATAATCTTCGGGACAGTACGAAACGTAAAACTAAAGAAAGACTCGAAAGGGAAAACAACAGACTTCGGATACTCCTCGAAGAAGCCGACCGAATCAAAGTCAACCGAAAGAATTATTAAGTGAGCCACTCCGAAATCTGAACCGCGAATTGAGGCGTATACATCTGAATTTTGACGAAGCTGTTGCTGAAAACTATCCAAACATGTCGGACAGTGACCACGAATCAAACAACGGAGATAGTCAAGTAATGGGAGACGTTTTACTAAGCGATTTTGGGAAAACCATGAAAGAAGCTATGGCTGCAGCGATGCAACAAGCTATGACCGCTGTATTGGCTATTCCGCAAGGAAATCCCGTACCAAATCAACCGAATCAAGCCGAACATCATCATTGGGGAGATGCCGGAAAGCTTATTCCGATATTCGACCCCGTAGCTGTACCCCATCAAACGATTGATATGTGGATTACCAAAGTAGACGACGTAGCACTCACTTATCAATGGTCCGATCAAGTCATCGTACACCATGCTCTACCGAAGCTTCAGGGCACAGCCAGAACCTGGTATGAAGGATTGTCAACAATACGTTATTCGTGGAACGAGTGGAAGGCACAATTGCGGGAATGGTTCCCTTCCGTGCAGTCAGCTCAACAACTCTATCGAGATATGGAAAAACGAACTCGTCAACTGAATGAACCTATCGAATCATATTACCATGACAAAGTTGCTAAGGCTCGTGCCTGTGGAATGCAGGAAGCAGCAATGGTAGAATACATTGTCACTGGGTTGAACGACCAACAACTGATAATGGCAGTCAGTAATAGAGACTATGCTACGCCACCCGAATTATTACGGAGTATCAAGATGCTAGAAGAACGTCTGCGTTTATCAAGATCATCAACTGTCAAAAATAAAGTCATTACTACAAAAGAAGGTCAAACAAGCCGTGGAATAGAACCAAGCACGAATTTACCGAAAGTTGAATCGCCCAAAACGTCGGGGAAAAAGGAATGGCGTACGAAAAGAGATCCCTACTTTAACGAACAAGGCGAAATCAGGTGTTTCAACTGCAACAACTATGGACACATATCCAGGGAATGTACTCGTCCGTCTAAGCGAAACCGATTCACCGACGGCAATAAACAACGGTTTAGTGAAAACAGTGGCCAAAACAAAAATACTAACGTAAAGGCTCTGCATCACGTAGATGATATGTTGGATAAGTCCGACAAGAACGCAAAATATTTTAAGAACGCAGTAATTAATGGAAAAGACGTTAAGGCTTATCTCGATCTCGGAAGCAAGTGCGTTGCTCTTCGGAAAAGTACCGCTGATGAGCTACAATTGGAATACGAAGCTCCGCCGGAAGGATGCATAATTGGAGGATATGGAGCAGGAAGCACAAAGCCTGTTGGAATAGTCACAGCCGAAATTCAAGTTGACGAAGCCAAAGCCGTAGTACAAATGCATGTTGTACCAGACGATGCCCAGATCATTCCAGTTATTATCGGACAACCTTTCACCGAACAAGAAAATGTCACCATTGTTCGCCGTAAAAACACTGTGAGACTTTTCATGGAAACTCACGAAAACGAAGGCGAGGACGAATGCCTTATGAATCTCCAAATTCCAGAACTACCCAAACAGAAAGTAAATTTATGGGCCAAGGAAGCATCCGTAATTCCAGCTAATTACATTGGATTCATTGAAATGTACACCGACAAAACATCTTACCGTAATCAAGATGTATTAGTTGAAGCTCAGTTACGCGATCATACAGGAAATGAACACTGTATTCCTAGAAGTATCATTTCCGTTGATGAAAACGGCAATACAGTATTACCCATTGTCAACATATCCGAAAAAGATCTTGTCATCAAACCGAACCAAAAGATGACCAGAGCCGAACTATGTTGCCTCCTAGGAGAGCAAACCGAATCAATTACCGATATCCTAACAACCGAAGTCATCACATCCAACCGTAAACCAATTACCATTGAAAATGTAAACATAGGACCGAAAGTATCAGCACTGGAAGCCGAACAACTTATGTTTATGATCAACGAATATCGAAATGTATTCGCCGACAATCTTTTGGAACTGGGTCGTACCGATCTTGCGACAATGAAAATCGAATTAGAATCATCACAACCGATAACTTATCGCCCGTATCGATTATCACATTCCGAACGTGAAAGGGTGCGAGTGAAAATTTCTGAATTAAAAGATGCCGGAATCATCGTAGATTCAAACTCACCTTACGCTAGTCCAATTTTGATCGTCAAAAAGAAAAACGGCGAAGAACGAATCTGCATAGATTATCGTGCTTTGAATAAACTGACGAAAAAGGACTCGTTTCCTTTACCACTCATTGACGATCAACTGGAACGATTACATGGAAATAAATACTTTACCAGTCTGGATATGGCATCTGGATATTACCAAATTCCCGTACATAAGGATTCGCAAGAAAAGACAGCATTCGTAACACCCGACGGACATTATGAATTTTTAGCTATGCCTTTTGGGCTAACTAACGCACCATCCGTTTTTCAACGATTAATTCATCACGTATTGGGTCCCTTGCGATACACCATTGCGTTGGCGTATATGGATGACATTCTAATTCCTTCACAGACAGTTCGTAGTGGGCTCGAACACTTACAACAAATATTTGAAGTTCTACGAAACGCAAATCTAACATTGAATTTGAAGAAATGTTCCTTTCTGCAAAGTGAAATTGATTACCTTGGATACGAGATAACCGAAGAAGGGTTGCGACCAGGCTCACGAAAAATTGCTTGTGTAGAGCATTTCCCGAAGCCTACGAATGAACACGAATTGAGAAGATTCCTTGGGCTCGCGAGTTATTTTCGAAGATTTATAAAAGGATTTGCATTGAAAGCTGCACCCCTATCGTCCCTTCTCCGAAAGAATACGACCTGGATATGGGGAGAAGATCAAGAAAACGCATTCAAAAACTTAAAAACCGAATTAGTCGAACGACCAGTACTTGGATTGTACAATCACAACGGAAAAATTGAACTCCACACGGATGCTTGCCAAAATGGGTTAGGAAGCGTACTTCTTCAGAACGGACTAGATGGGAAACTTCACCCTATTCACTACGCAAGCCGAGCAACAACTGCCGAAGAACGCAAATACCACTCTTATGAATTGGAAACACTCGCTGTAGTATGGTCACTTGAAAAATTTCGTCCGTACCTACTTGGAAAATCATTCAAAATCGTCACGGACTGCAATTCGATGCGCAATGCTTTATCGAAGAAAAACTTAGTTCCGCGCATCGGCAGATGGTGGCTCAAGCTACAAGATTTCACTCCTGAATCTGAACATCGTCCGGGGCTGAGAATGGCTCATGTGGATGCTCTAAGTCGAGCACCATTGGAAGAAGCTGAAGAAACTGAAGCAGCGAATGGACTTGAAATTTTCCACACTGAACTATCATTTGAAGATTGGCTTATAACCGCCCAACTTCAAGATCCCAAGATTAGAACAATCAAAGAACAATTGACGAAGAAAACAAATATCACAAAAGACGATGAACGCGTGCGCAAAGAATTTGTTGCCGTGGAAGGTCGAATATTTAAACGAATAGTCAATCCGAAAACGAAAGAAACAAAATTGACGTGGGTCGTACCTGCTCGAGTACGTTGGCAAATTGTCAGAAAATGCCATGATAACATGGGACATTTCGCCGTAGACAAAACTTGCGCTAAGGTAGCCGAAGATTACTGGTTTCCAAGAATGAGACGATACATTCGAAGATACATCTCGTCGTGTCTCGAATGTCTGTATAGGAAACAGCCCGGTGGGAAAACACCAGGACTGCTTCATTCTATTGACAAAATCGGTATACCGTTCCACACAATACACATGGACCATTTGGGCCCTTTCATTAAAAGCGTAAGAGGAAACTCGTATCTCATTGTTGTGGTAGACGGTTTTACAAAGTTTACGTTACTTCGTGCTGTACGTGACGCTGGAATGACTCCCGCATCCAAATTTTTGGAAGAAATAATTGGAATTTTTGGAGCTCCGACGCGTGTTATCACCGATCAGGGAACATCATACACCGGCCGAACCTTCGAAAACGTATGCAAATCGGCTAACATCATTCACATTAAGAATGCTACAGCTACCCCAAGAGGTAATGGTCAAGTCGAGCGCTTCAACAGAACCATCACACCAGCTATCGCTAGTCTTTGCCAGCGAAATGACGAAAAAGACTGGGATCAACAACTGATCTACGTTCAATGGGGCATTAACAATACTGTTCATAAAGCGACCGAATCAACACCATTTTCGCTTCTCTTCAATTATCAATCGAACAGCCCCGCAGGCGACATTGTTACACCAGCCGTACGAGAAACATTCAACACCGAAATTATGGCGAAACGCACCGAAGCCATACGAAAAATTAGAGTCGATCAACAGAAACAAAGACTGCGCTACAATGTTAAGCGAGCAGAGGCTCCCAACTTTGAACCTGGGGATATGGTTTTGGTGAAAAAGGATCCAACGTCAACTGGAGACCCCCGGAAAACCTGTCCAAAGTATAGAGGACCTTACGTCGTGACAAAGAAATTGAACTACGATCGCTACCTTATTGAAGATTTGCCAGAAATTCAACGAACACAAAAAGCTTATAGAAATGTAACTTCAGTCGATAAATTAAAACGGTACATTATACCGGAAGACGGCGAGGGAGATTCATCCGCGAATGAAGATGATTACTGTACTTCGCCCGTTAACACAATAAATGACGAACCATCCACATCTATCACGACCACCGAAACGGATGAGGAAAAGCCTATTCTACGACGATCGCATCGACAAAAAGGATGCCAACAAATTTCACTTTTAAATTTTGTTTAGTGTATTAAGAGAATTTAATTTGTTAACTACTTTTCGAAAACTGTAACTAACCAGGAGGTTAAAATTGTAGGATAGCCGATTGTTGGCTACTATCACGCGCAGAATTAACCGTTAGTTTTATATGCGCGCGCGATAGTATTTCTCGAGAATATAAAGAACGTGTACTTTAGTTTTTCAAATGTTTTTGACCCTAACGGTTGCATTCTGGATTTTAGCTGTTGCAGTAATAAATTCTATATCTTTAACTGAAGTTAGTCCTGTAGTTATTGACCGCGAAACGTCTTAATAACAATATGAAATTATTTGAAATCCACTTTTTATGAAAGGCTAAAACATTTCCACGTAGTCTGACGTCACAGATTTATTTCTCACGTGAGATGGTGCCATTCTCCATGCTATCAGACAGAGTTTTTAGACTGGCGAGAAGCTCGAGACGCGTATAGGATTCCCGTGCTTTTATTCCTCACGTCATAGTGATGTTATAAAATGGACAAACAAGCTCGATAAGACAAAATTGTTGATATATCGAAACTGAGTTTTCGTGATTTTAAAAATAGAAAATTTGGTTCAATTATATAAACCACTTGATATTTTGAAAGTAGAGACTTTTGTAAATTCGCATACCCTTTTTAATAGTTTACGCAATATTTTTATTTGTAAAATTGAGAATCACCCAAGTTCCACAAAAAGTGAAAATTTAAACGATTTTTCCATACAGGGTGTTTCCTCCCATTATTTAGTTTTATGACGAATTAGTTAACAGTTCAAAAAGTTTAATCAAAATTAAATATTTAAAAAAGAGCTTTCTTTGTTTGTATTTTTGCTTTCTGCACAGTCACAATTCGTTAGCAATTTGACAAACTGCATGTTTTACATCATAAACACCATAGGAAGGTTTCAAATTTGTTCTAGGTAAAGCATGCTTTTTATCTGGTTTCCAAGTATGGAGAAAATTTAGCGAAACCCATTTTTATGGTTAATCGCGCGAGTTCTTTTAAATAAATTGAAATATCTCGTAAACATAGACACTTTCTAAATATAAATCAACACCGCTGATATCGAAACAAGACATTTACGACTCAGCTTGACACTGGAATTAAGAATTATTCACTGCTGGAACTTGACACGAAACCGTAAAGTCTCGCCGCAAAAGCTAACATTTTTATATTTAAATGGCGTATTGTGATTTAACAGGTGTGGATTTTTATTGTTTTGTTCAATTACACACTTTGGAAACTCATCTTTGCGATTGCCAAACAATTCGTGCCGCTACTACCCCGGGTATTCCTTGGTGTCTCTGATACTTTGGAGAACAAATGCGAAACTGTCAAGAATATTGTATTGGCCATCTATTTTATGGGCTGTTTCATTTTGGTGGAAAACTTTAAAGCCAACCTGTCGACGAAACTGACGGTGGACATTGATCGCAACATAAATAGCATGAACGATATCTTTAAATATCCTGACATGCCCATTGTTTTTGATATTGTAGACTACGAAATCAAACATTTCATTAAGGTAAAAAGTAGCTTTTTGATTTAGCGCATTCTTATATTTTCGGTTCCCTGAACTGGGCAGAAAGTCTGACCGCGAAGATGGTGACTTTTATACTCATTATATATTACGTATATAGTTAGGTTCTAGAGGTAGGGAAAATACTCGATTTTTTTGCAATGATTACTGCTTCCAACGGCAACCCGATATGCTTTTAAAGAGCATATATATACAGGGTATTTTGGAAAAGTACATCAATAATGAAGGAATTTTTTTTGGGCCCAACTGAATGGAATGTATCAAAGAACATGGGGTGTACAAAATTTTGTTTCGGAGATGTGGCCCCCAACAGCAATGTAAAGTTCGACTTTAATCCAAGAACCCAGCTTGTTTAGAACTATAGGGCAATTTCAATAGCCTTCAATCTAAAAACGTTGTGTACCTTCGCTCAGCAGAAGGGTATAAAATGAATAGATGGATGCCTACGACGGTAATGTTGTTTCACGGTGTTTGAAGATCTCCCATCACCTATTACATTCGAACAGTTTTTGTATTCATTGTTCGATCCCTGTCAAGTCTATAACATCACTGACTGCGCTTTTGTGCGCTTATTATTTAGTTAAACACCAATAAAACTTGGGATTGGCTTAACATTCTCGTCGTAGGCATACACATTTCAAAACTTCTGCTGAGTAAAGGTGCAAAACGTTTTTAGGGCTATTGAAATGTCTAGTTCTAAACAAGCTGCGGTTACTCGGTTAAAAGTCGTATTCTACATTGTTGGATTTTCCTTGTTTTAGGAAAATCCACCTCCATTGTAAAGCCCTACTTACTCCATTTTAAACCCCTATTTACTCCAGTTTAAAGCCCTATTTACTTTATTTCAAAGCCCTATTTACTCCATTTCAAACCTTATTCACTCCATTTCAAAGCCCTATTTACTCCATTTCCAACCCCTACTTACACCATTACAAACCCCTACTTACACCATTTCAAACCCCTACTTACACCATTTCAAATCCCTACTTGCACCATTACAAAGCCTATTTACTCCATTTCAAGCCCCTGTTCACCCCATTTCAAGTTTTCTTCTACGGAAATTCACAGATTGTCTTCCATTCGGCTGAAAAACCCCGCAATTTGGCGGATTTTGCAATCGGTATACAATGATTACAAGTTGGGAAAACCAAAATATTACCTCTCCGAGTCAAGAGGTCTACTACTACAAAGTAATTTACCTAGACATAAAATTATTTCTCTATTTGAAGTTAAAATTTATGAATTATTGAAGCTGTACTCCAAGCATTGCGAATATACAGTAAAGCAGACGACATTTTACATCCAATAAATATAAATCTTGGAGACACGGAAATCAGTCAAAGGGGAAAAGAACAGGAAATGAAGTATATAATTTTTCGAGAGATATAACCTTATGTGTTTGTAAAGGCGGAATTGTCTACGCTTTAGCAGTTTACCCTATATTCTCATAGCTACATTCACAACTGGTTTGCAGTATAAATACTACTGTCTCGTTTCACCTCAACGATATTCTTAGTTTGCCAACATGAGTGTTAACGTTAAAAATCACCAATACTTACTTGTGGTAAGACGCATTGAAAGTCAATGCTCACCATCACAACAATGAAAACTTCGAAGCTATAACCCGATAACGATTAGACCTTTTACTGACCTAATTGCATCCATGATGCTTTCTTCTATTATAAAATCTAAACCTGATTATTAAAGCGTGTAATTAACTTTCGGCTCACTCTGAACCGTTAATGTCCCTTCATTTCAGACACGAAAATCAAAACCCAAAGTTTACTTCACCTCTGGTCTCAATTATTTACTCTTTGGATCACTAAGCCTATTGCGGATAATACTTGATATACCCGCCGGAGTCTAGGTATTAGCTATCTCCATGAAATCACTAAACCAAGGATTTTTCTATATACATATATAGTATAGCTTAAGTAATATATAAACAGCCATTTCAAGTAATAATGTTAAAAAATATCCTTGGAATATCAAAAAGAAACAGAGCTTTAAAGCTACAAAAGTAATAAATGCATCGTAATTACGAAAAATATTTCCACATATTCACTTTATATAATGGAAAAAGTGAATATTAAGGTTCTGTAGGATTTCTTTACACATCAAAACGAAAATAACTGCTAACGCAGCGCACTAGTGCAACATCGGACGGACACACACAGACAAAAACATAGACTGCTTTTGAACTCTTTCCGTATTAATTTTGATTTGAGAAACAAGATTATCTTAAATAATAAAATAAATATGATTCATATAAAATATTTTCTTCGTTAGTTATTCGCCTTATTGAACGTTACATCGTTTTAAAAAAGAACAATTAAACATTCTTGAGAGACTTGACTAATATTGACGTTTGAATTGAAGGATACGACTGCTTTTTCGCCTTACTCAAATAGGTAGTATATAAGAGTTTCGAATTTGCAGCTATGGATAAGAACAGCGCAATTGCGTGAACCTTTGGTGGAAGCCCCACCTTAGGGAGGCCAGACGTTTCTCGTAACCCTGGCCGATCGCCGCGTATGTCTTAACCTCAAGGATGATGATGGAGTAGAAGCCAGGTGTACAGACTGGTGTCCATGTGGGATGGACAAAGATCAGATGATGGTGGTGTGACTGGTGTCCATGTGGGATGGACAAATACCAGAAGATGGTGGTGTGACTGGTGTCCATGTGATATGGACAAAGACCATAATTGGTGGTGTGTGGAGGCCAGTGTGCACAGACTGGTGTCCAAGTGGGATGGACAAATGACCTGAGGATAGTGGTGGTAGATAGGCAATAGATAATAGCCATTGTAAGTGGAATACAATTTTCCAAATTTCCGGGAACTGTAAAAGCGGTCCGGAATTTGGGAAAACGTTTGCTCCGATTTGAAAACTGCGAACGCGGTCACCTGGGGTGTAAGTCAATAACAACAGACTGACACACAGACACACAGACTGACAGACAGACACGTCGAAATTAGAACCTCTCCGTGACATACGTCACTCGGAGAGGTAAAAAGTTCCCGATGGATATACAGTTATTCTCGGGAACTCGAAGAATCTACATCTGCGACAATCAGATTATCTAATGAACATTGATAGGTAAAATCATGGAAGAAGAAGGGTGTATGGAAGGGTCCTATAGTGTTAAAGAGAGCGCGTTGAAAAATCGTTACTTCCCCCTTTTCATCCCCTCCTTCCCGAGTTTATCACCAACGTGTAAAGCTTTTGCGCAGTAGTAGCGGCGGTAGAGAGCGGATCTAAACAGTGTATCCCTCTCTGTACGCTCTTTTTATGAGCCTTAAATCATGATGCCGGTATTAAGGAGGTGGCTTGCGCGCCAATATTGCGCAGAGCAGTAATCGAGTTACAGCTAGTGCCGAGAGGAGAGGAGAGTTTTCCCACGTGACCCTACATTTCGCGTAGCCGTCTGCCTATTCACCTCACCATTCTATTACACCCTTCTTCTTCCATGACAAAATGAGCAATAATTACAAGTATTTTTTAAATATTAAGCAAAATTTAACGTTTAGAAGAACGAAATATTTTCAAATCGAAGAAATGTACCTTGATAAAGCAATTAGCAAATTGTTATTTTTAAGCCATATGCATTATGTAACACTGTAATGAAGTTCGAACATAGGAGTACCCAAAAAAATTTTCTAACGTTGCCTATAAAAACGACATAAGCAAATATTTCATTTTTAAACGCTGTCACCGAAAAAAAGTATGTTATTTTTGAAATTGCTTTTCAGTTTTTAGCATTTTAGGATATTAATATATGCATACGCTTACTATCAAGAGGTCAAATGCTTAAAACTTGGAACCGTAAGCAAAACTAACCTATGCCTTCGCTAACCCTAAATTGATCTAAAACAAGAAATATTTTGGAAAAGGAAGATGCTTATTGTTCAAAAACCTAAATAAATATAGCGTTATTTTTCAAGGACCTAAAAAGATAGAGCATTTTTCCGAAAAGGCCCGCGTTTATTACGCAATGATCTAATATTAATCTCGGTCTGTAGCATAAAAATAACAATTCCTTTGCCATGAAATACTTTCGAATGAGCAATAATTGAAATCATGTATTGAAAATATGGTTTAAAAAATTGTGCTTATAGACGAAAGAATGGTGGTGCTTTAAAAAGTGAAATGTGCTCATTATTAACACCGATCTGACTCCATTAGTTCATTTGGATAATTTTAACGGCGTTAATTTATAGTCGTGTTAATTCGAGCTTGATATAATAGAAAAGCCTTCAACGTGTATATACAAAATAGGATAGGTAGAGAAGTCCCACTGAACACGACAATAATGATTCGAGTAAATGTGGAGAAAAGGGGTTTGATATTAGATGAATAGGGGTTTGAAATGGGCAAATAGTGGCTAGAAATGTGGTAAATAATGACTTGATATGTGGTAAATAGGGGTTTGCAGTGGTGTAAATAGAGGCTTGAATAAATGAGAATAGAGGCTTGAATTGTAGTAAATAGAGGCTTGAATTGTTGTAAATAGAGGCTTGAAATGAAGTAAATAAGGACTTAAAATGAGGTAAATATATGGTTTTGCAATTGTGTAAACAGGGCTTGAAATGGGGTATATATAGACTTGAAATAGTGTAAATATATTGAAATGGGGTAAAAAAATGACTTGAAATGAGGTAATTAGGGGGGAATTTAACCGTCTTTTTGAGCAGCGTATCGGTTAATGACTGGCTTACAGCTTTAACGCATCTTGAAACTGTAGACTGGCTCACTCGAAGCAGTAATTCCTGACCTACAGCTCGTTGGTACGAACCAACCGCAAAAAATCTTATTGCAATAAGCACCTACATCCATGAATCTACACGGCAAAAGTTATATTCAAGTGATCAATAATTAAAAGGGTGATTAGCATTATGGATAATTATTTCATTCCTAACTTGGATCATTGTCTGCTCCATCTCACTTGTTGGGAATTTAACTGTCTTTTTGAGCAGCGTATCGGTTAATGACTGGCTTACAGCCTTAACGCATCTTGAAACTGTAGACTGGCTCACTCGAATCAGTAATTCCTGAACTGCAGCTCGTTGGTACGAACCAACCGCAAAAATCTTAATGCAATAAGCACCCAAAGGATTTCCAACATTTTTAAATCGATGTTTATTGACCTTACACTTCAATAAAAGTAGAAAGCAAATCCTTACTTTATTATCGATTGAAATAATGCTGGGCCTTGGTCCAGTTAGACTGTCTCGCAGAGCCTCAATTAAATCTATGGCTAGTGGTATAGTTAACCGAAATAACATTCGAAAAGATTTTTCCGGCAGTTCGAACGCTTGAGTATCATCTCTAAAAACTCTTTCCCTATTTAAATCTCTTCTTTCCTCAATTTCAGCAGTCCGCAACGAAAGGATAAACAACACGGATGAAGCCATTTTGAATTTTGTCGAGGAAAATAGCGAGAAAACTTTTTATAACGCTCGCGATAAAGCTATAACGCTAACAATCGGATGGCGATACGATATCCCCGACATTTGGCGTTATGATAACGCGTGATATCGTAACGCTGACACGTGAATCGCATTTTTAAAAAATTAACGCAAAGTGATATCATAACGCAAGTTTTCTTGCGTTAAAGTCTTAACGCATGCCTGCTGAATCGCACCCCTTGAAGGTATCATTTGCACACCTTTTAGAGAATTATGCTTTATAAACCCATTTCTACAGCATTGGTTTAAGCTAATGGTGTTTTTAAAATATCGAACTATTTTCGTACTATTTCAGCACCTTGTCAAGGTTTACAAATAGTGTACATTGTTTTAACACCATTTTGGCACTATTTAGATACCACAATTTTTTACAGTGTGGGCTATGCTTAAACTCTAGCTGTTTATTCGCCAACAATATTAGCGAAAATGAATCGGATCTCCATTTCGATTGAAATGGTTCCACCGGTTCTTTCCCACATTTTTACCTCTCCGAGTGACGTATGTCTGCACACACTGGCTTCTAATCACCACCATCCTCTGCTCTTTGTCCATCCCACATGGACCCCAGTCTGTACACAGTAGCTTCTACACAGCACCATCTTCTGGTCTTTGTCCATCCCACTTGGACACCAGTTTATACATACTGGCTTCTAATCACCACCATCTACTGATCTTCCGTCTATTCCACATAGACACCAATCGGTCTCATTGGCTTCTCCTCCTTCATCATCTTTGGTTTCTGGTTTTAAGACATACGCGGGCGAGCAGCTAGGGTTACTAGAAACGTCTTGCCTCCCAAAGGTGTGTTGTCTACCAAAGGTTTTCGCAATTGCGGTTATTCTTACTTTTAACTGTAGTTCGACAGCCTTATATACTACCTAGTTGTGTAGGGCGAAACAAAGGGCTATGTTGCACTTGAAACGTCTATATTAGCGAAGATACAAATGATAATAGAATTAACGTTTCCTTAAATGATTTAACTAGAATAGCAATACATAATTGACGATTAAAATAATAAATATCAATTATATTTATCAAATTATTTAAGTAAAACCTGTGTTAACTAAAGTATTAGTGTATAGTTTTATCCTGTTGCGAGTTTACATTACTTGAGGTTACGACACAACAAATGGCGACGGAGGTGAGATACGACTAGCTTCGTCCTACGGCAACTTTACGCACCTTACGGCTACATTTCAAACCCAATTACCTCATCGTTTCGACTCAATACCGGAGTAAGCATGCCTTCTATCGGAAACTTCCAGTCATTTGACGAATCATCCGAACCATGGTCCGTCTACCTCGAAAGATTGGAACTCTACATGTTGGCCAATGACATCACTGAGGAAGCAAAGGCTAAAGCCACTTTCCTTACTCTGATTGGAAGCAAAGCATATCTTCTTCTCCGGAACCTCCTTACGCCGGACAAACCAAATACTAAGGGTGGGGTGGCGTAGCGGTTAGCGCTTTCGCCTCGCAGCAAGAGGATCCCGGGTTCGATCCCGGACTGTGGCACTGGGTGAAAAATCTGGGAAGAAATCCTTCTGCGTAGAGTTTGCAAGTTCTCTCCCCGCTTGTTAAAGGAGTTTTCCTCCGCGGTCTAACCCGGTTTCTCCTTTCCATCAAAACTTGCAGAGGTTAACGGTAATAGTTAGTATAGGGCGCTGTCGGTTAGCTGTGGCATAGGGGCTAGCCACCACCCCTCTATGCATTGTAAAGGCGTTAGATAAGTGGCAATAAGTCGCAAGATGACTTGGTCCAATTAGCTAGCTGAACTTAGATATGAACTAAGACCTTGGCCGACCTGAAGACAGCTCTCAATGACCATTTTTCACCAGCCCCTTTTGAGATAATGGAACGCCTGAACTTTTCCAAAAGGAACCGATTACCCGGAGAGTCCGTTGCAGTATACGTCTCCGAATTAAAGCGCTTAGCACAACATTGCAATTTCGGCGTCAATTTGGACACCAGCATCAGAGACAGATTAGTAGCAGGGATTCAAGACGAAACGACTCAAGCTCGACTCCTATCGGAACCTACTCCACTTGCCTTAACCAAAGCCATTGCCAGAGCTACGCTCATTGAAACTACAATGAAAAACATGCATTAGATTAACTCCAACCCTCATGATCCAGTTACGGAACCTACGGTCCACAAGGTCAGCCATCGATGACGTCCAAAACGCAAGGGAAAGGCAACGCAGGCATCAGCACCTTCAACTTCACTACCGAAAGGCACTTGCTATAGACGCGCCACACAGCACAAGGCGAACACGTGTCGTTACATGCACGCAGTTTGTTCAAACTGCAAGAAGACAGGCCACCTGGCAAAGGTGTGCTTAAGCTCTAGGCATACAAGCACGACGCAAAATACACCTTTACACAATAAGGTAAACGAACTAACCAGCCTGGATGACCCACCAGTACCTGCTGGCGCTAGGAACAATGAGTACGACCTGTTCCACATTCAAAGCCTTGGAGGAACACCAGACCCATACATAGTTCAGTTCAACATCAACGACAAATGCCTTGACATGGAGATTGATTCAGGAGCAGCGTATTCCTTGATTTCCTTCCAAACCTACTCACCGAAATACCAAGGGACGATCATGCCAGACTTGCACGATCCGGACATAGCTCTCCGAACGTACAATGGAGGAAAAGTCGATCTGAAAGGCAGTATCGACATCTACGCAAGCTACAATGGTGTTACAAGAAGATTACCACTTCTCGTCGTTGCGCACGAGGGAACCAGTCTATGTGGACGAAATTGGATCAAGGCATTTGACATAAATTTCAACAACTCTACAACATGCATCAAGACGCTGGCGAATGTACCCATACCAACAAGACTCGACGAAATTTTACGCAAGTATCATGCACTATTTTCGCCCGGGTTGGGTTTAATTCGTAAAACACAAGTCCACCTGCACAAGAAACCGGATGTCCAACCACGTTTCTTCAAGCCGCGTCCAATACCATTCGCCTACAGGGAGAAGGTCTATGCAGAATTGGACAGACTGCAAACGCTTGGGATCATCGAACCAGTCACGATTTCCGAATGGGCAGCTCCAATAGTTCCAGTCATCAAGCCAAATGGTTCAATAAGGATATGCGGAGATTTCAAATTAACGGCGAATAAAGCCACTTCTACCGAACAATACCCACAGCCAAAAATCAGCGAACTGTTTGCCAACCTCAACGGGGGGCCGACCTTTACCGAACTAGATCTACGCGACGCATATAATCAATTACAATTGGATCCCGAATCTAGAGATTTACTTGTCATCAACACCCCAAAGGGACTTTTTCGATATACAAGGCTGTATTTCAACGTCAGATGGAGAAGATCCTGAACGGAATAGACAATATAGCGATTTTTCAAGACGATCTCTTAATCACAGGCCGAACGGAAGTAGAGCACATCAACAATCTTCACACTACACTAGCGAGACTATCGGATGCAGGCGTCAAACTACGCAAGGAGAAATGTCACTTCATGGTCGACTCAGTGGAGTACTTGGGACACATCCTTGACAGGAACGGGCTGCAACCCACATCCAAAAAAATACAACCCATTCTCGCAGCACCCATACCATCTAACCTCACTGAACTCCGATCGTTCATTGGATTAATCACATATTATTCAAAATTTATTCCCAACATCTCCACCTTATTGGCACCGCTGTACGACCTAACCAAGACATCCACTGAATGGCACTGGAACCAAGAGGCCGACGACGCATTCAAGAAAGCTAAAGACGTTCTTGCATCAGCAAAAGTACTCACGCACTACGATCCATTGAAAAGCATCACCCACCGGTGTGGGAGCTGTGCTCTCGCATATCCAACCGGACGGATCCGAACGACCAATAGCGTTCGCTTCACGCACATTGAGTAAAGCAGAAGTCAACTACAGCCACATTGAAAAAGAAGCCTTGGCTGTCTTATTCGGCGTCACCAAGTTTCGGGAATACGTTCTGGGACGAAACTTTACGATCCTCACCGACCATAACCCTCTAACTTCGTTATTTTCTTCAAGTAAACAAATACCCGGCACTGCATCAGGACGAATCCAAAGATGGGCCGTTACATTGGCGGCGTATGACTATGAAATCAAGTTCAGATCCGGCGTCAAGAACGGCAATGCCGACGCGATGAGCCGTCTTCCACTGCCTCATGAAACCGATCAAAGCATTCAACCAGTAGAATACGTCTTGTCAATAGCAACCTTAAACAAGGGACCAATATCCGCCCAGGACATTCGTCATGAGCTACGTCAAAATAAAGACACGTCACAACTACTGAGATACATCAAAGAAGGATGGCCCAAGGACAAAGATGTACCCGATGAACTGAAGACCTTTTTCACGAGAAAGGAGGAACTCACCCTAAACGAGGAAATCATACTTTGGAACAATAGGGTTTTCATTCCGGAACGCCATCGCCGCACGGTTCTCAACGAATTGCATGGAAGTCACATGGGTATAACAAAAACGAAACGCCTTGCCCGTGCTACGGTATGGTGGCCGAACATCGATAAAGACGTGGAGGACCTAATTGCCACCTGCAACAGTTGTCAGCAATTTGCAAGCATGCCTCATTAACAGACATCCAGTTGGCCTGCAACAAAATTTCCAATGGAACGCGTACACATTGATTATCTGGGTCCATTGGACAACAAAATGGTATTCATTTTCGTGGACACCTATTCAAATTGGATAGAAGCGTACCCGACGAACGGTTTTAGTTCAAAAACAAGTTACCATGTACTAGAAGACATCTTTTCGAGATTTGGCCTTCCAAAGTGTCCCGTGAGCGACAATGGTACCAGCTTCACCAGCGAGGAGTTCCAAGAATTTATGAAGGCTCATGGAATCCATCACCTGACTACTGCGCCCTACCATCCGAGATCCAACGGTAACGCGGAAAAAGCCATCAGAACAGTGAAGAAAGGCCTGGCAACCATCCAACTGGGTTCACTTCAGTCAAGGTTAAATAAAACGCTGTTTCATCACAGACGCAGCCTTAATGACGAGGGAAAATCACCATCAGAACTGTTCCTGAAGAGACAAATACGAAGCCGTCTGGACTGTCTTAGACCCGAATCCATGCACATATCCAACGAAACCAAGCAATCGAAGCCAATCAATAGTTCCTACAGTCCAGGGGACCAAGTCTGGATAAGAAACTTCGAATCTCGCATAATTACCTGCTATCGGTAATCTAGCTTAATTACCTATAATCGGTAATCTAGCTTAATTACCTATTTCGGTAATCTAGCTTAATTACATATAATCAATAATCTAGCTTAATTACATATAATCGGTAATATAGCTTAATTACGTGCTATCGGTAATCTAGCTTAATTACCCGCAATCGTTTATCTAGCTTAATTACCCGCAATCGTTTATCTAGCTTAATTAACTGCAATCGTTAATCTAGCTTAAATATCTGTATTCATCAATCTAGGTTAATTACCTGCAATCGTTTATCTAGCTTAATTAACTGCAATCGTTTATCTACCTTAATTAACTGCAATCGTTAATCTAGCTTAAATATCTGTATTCGTCAATCTAGGTTTATTACCTGTAATCGGTAATCTTATTGAATCTCCTTTAATTGTTACTTTCCCTACGTATTGAGGACGACATCAGTTTCGAAATTATCAGCAAAATCGGTTAATTATCACAAAAGTTATTTGTTAATTCTAATTCCTTCCTTAAAATTGTTTTATATATCAATATCATTAAGTTTGTGCAACAAAAGAGAGTAAAATCAGATAAACGTCCGCGGTATAACAGCGTAAGTGCAAGAGTGGCTTTCTCCTAGGCTTGATCCACGGTAAAACGCCGTAAGTCCAACAGTGTGACATTTAGGGTGCAACAACGTAAGTCAAAGCATAATTAAAAAACATGAAATATAGCACTTAAACTTAATTTTTCTCTAAAACCTTAAATTTGTTCCTGGAAAAAGGTTTATATTTCGATATAAAACCGTTCCCAAACGTAACAAACGAGTATTTCATTTCAAAAGGGTGGCGACAAAATGGCTAAATTTGAGAAACACTCCATGTTATTTCTATGGGAAAATTCAACTTTTTCACCAAAAGGGCTGATTAATTTTATGGAAATGAAAACCACCCTTAGCAACTTTATTTTTTAAAAAATAAACTCATGGGTGGATCTTTTTGAAATTTTAACCACATATTAAAAGCCCGAATTGTACTTCTGTGGAATTTTTTCGAAACAATTAATTAATACAAAAACAAGATATGCCCCAAGGCATATTAACGCTTTTTGCAGTGTGATATTGTCTTTAACGAAACCCGAAATTAGGGATATTCACACCGGCAACGTCAGTTCGAAGCAACGGCGTGGAAAAGTATAGGAAAAGTATCGATAGATTAACAACAATCCGTAGTGGCGCAGACGTAAAATATCCGCATCCCACACCGGCGACGTCAGTTCGATTCCCGCTACCTCCGAGAGACCGCATTTTCTCGTCGAAAGTATGATCGACTTTAGTATAGATGTCGCTAGCGCGGTGGAGAATCAAATTCCGGCGAGCTCTGCCGCGTAATTTAAATTTACGAAAATACACGCGAACGCGAAACAGCCAGCCGTCCTGCCAGCTAGCCAGCCAGCTAGCCAGCCGCCTAGCCAGCTAGCCAGCAAGCCTGCTTCCAGGGGTCTCCGTATAAAGCTTTTGCTATGGGTAAAAAGCTTAAAAAACTACATCGAAGCAAAAAACCCTCCGTATACATTAAGAGCAGTATTGAAGTCTTATCTAAGAGAGCTACCGCTCTCCTAGAATAATTATGTAAGATAGTGATGGTTAAGAAGTTCTTGACGCATGACGTGAAAGAACGATTTAATACCTTCAAGGTACCTTAAATGTGCTTTAAGTCTGTCTGAAGGTTCAAAAAGTTTATATCTAAATCGGATGTAAAGTAATGTGGTGTTCATTATGGTACATCTAGACATATTTTAGAGAACATTGAGATAGTCTGATGTAATAAGGGTTTCTGGTTGGACCAGACAACACATCTGGTATCCGCAGGCCCGGATCAAGCCAATGCGGGGCCCAGGGCAGATTGCTAACGCGAGGCCCCTGATATTTTAGTATAGGTTAAAAATTCTATATTTATTTATTAACATCGAAATCATTGATAAAATCCTCGAGGCTCGAGGACTTTATGTCAGAATGTCGTCTGCTTACATATAGGTTCCACCCATAATTGTGGCATGGCCTAATAGATCACGCATTCCCACTTCACAAAACTGCTAGCGCATCGTCTGCATGGGTTATGACCATTCACGAACGCTTATAATTCAAGTTCTTGGCAAAGTTTTTATGTGGCCTTTACACGCTCAATGTTTTGCGCAATTAAATGGGGGACATCTATAAAATTCATCATCTTAAAAATTATTCCCATGTCTTTTTACTAATTGTGCAATGCGAAATCCATGAAGATGTATAAAGCTCAATATTCAGAAAAAAAAACCTTATAACTTTATTGGACAAATATATTGATTAAATTCAACATGATATATTCAATTGTATTGAATATGTTTTGATCACAATAAAATTGTTGATGTTGAGTCCATAGACCGGGTACAATTTTATTGTCCAAACATTACATATAAAGCGTCAAATACACAAACTTTAATGTTATTCGAAAGCGAAATATAGTTCAATTGTTCGAATAACATTTTGCGCGATAAAAACTCATTCAGATTTTTTCACGCAAATATTGTCCAAAATTTACCGCAAATGATGATCAATTTCCAAAAAAAAAAATATTGTGGCATTATATTTGAACTTTGCACAAATGTTAGTCATGATAACATTTTATTTATACTTTGTAACTTAAACAACGAGCCCTACGTTTTTTGTGCCAATTATTGAGCGTGTAGGTCCCCAGTTTTATTGCAACATGGGCTTTCTATTATGTTCCCAGTGGTATGTTAATGTAAAGCCAACCCTACACGCTCAATAATTTGCGCAAAAAAACGTGGGGCCCGTTGATTTAGTTACAAAGTATAAATAAACGCTATCCAGACTAACTTTTCTACAAAGTTCAAAGCCACAATATTTTTTAGGAAATGTAACATCATTTGCAACAAATTTTGCACAATATTTCCATAAAAAACTGAAAATACATATTGTACGAGTTTTTTTATTGCTCAATGTTATTTAAACAATTGAACGATATTTCGCATTTGAATAACATTGAACTCTGTGTTTTTCACATCTTATATGTAATGTTTGGACAATAAAATTGTACCCGGTCTATGGACTCAACATCAACAGTTTTTTGAGACAAAAATAAATTCAATATAATAGAAAATATCATGTGGAATTTAATGAATATACTTGTCCAATAAAGTTTTAAGGGTTTTCTTCTAAATATTTTCCATTCAACATAATGTTGGATTTTAATTTGCACAACAAAGGAAAAATTTTGGAATAATCTGTAAGATGATGAGTTTTATAGAAGCCACCCGTTTTACTTGTGTAAAATATTGAGCGTGAAAAGGCCGCATAATCTGAATTCTCGAACAGTTCGATTTATTAAAATAAGTTGAAAGGAAAAATTTTGCAATTTTGAAATGGCCCGGGAGGGCCTTTGATATTTAGCGGGGCCCCTCCCAACAGCGGGGCCCTGGGCAGCTGCCCGGTCTGCCTTATGGGCGATCCGGGCCTGGGTATCCGAGCTGCAGTTAAAAGCACAAGCTCAGATGGAAGAGTTGATTTAGCCGACAAACACCTCTAAATCAACTCTAATCTACGTAGAGATGGTCAACCTAGTCTAAAGTTGATTTTATGATTGATGTGAATGACTACAATTCAAACACACCTTTTATCAGGGCACTAATGAAAGGCTCTTGGAAGAATACGAGCGAAGATTAGAAAACCTTCACGAAAACAGGGGACTACGTTCATTTTCCGTTTTCAACAAAGGAAACTCGGTCATTTTGGGCTTGCTTTCTACTTTGGTATTACTTTGTCATGAGTCGTACACTTTGGGAAAACCTTTACATTACGGAAAAAATACATTCTTACCTTCTTTTGCATACTTTTTGATGTCAACTAACGCAACCACTTTCATGAAAAACGTCATAAACATAAGGTAAAATATTCTGCTAGTTTAAAAGAGATATAAACCTTTTATTTCGTTTGGCTCTCCGAAACCTTTACTGCACTTCAAGTCTAAATGAAAATAAAAAATAATTTTTGTTTCTATTGAACCTTTTAAGAGCTTGAATATTTACTGTCATTTCGCATAAAGTTGGCCTAGTCAAGTTTTGGATAACATAAACTCGAGCAGAAACGAGAATGTGGAGCGCCAACTGCCCCAAGTACATATAATAATTTTGGGCGTTCTCGAACGAAACAAAGCTTAAGTTTTTATTCTGGTTTTATAATACATTTTACAAAGAAAAGTGAAAGAAAACTTTCGCTGGTAGATATTGTTTTCTCTGGTGAAAACGCCGCGTAAACAAGCGTCAAAAAACGTCGTACTTGAAATATACGCAAACCAGTGCGTAGAGCTCGGCGTTTTCTCTCCATTATCCACTAATTAGTGGATAACCGATTATTTATATTGAAAGTTGTGGACATAATACGATTTAACATTAAGTTAAATGGATAAATTTCGAGTGAAGATAAACTGACGTGGATAATGGATAGATAATGTCGAGCTTTAAAGTGTTAGCGCCACCTTTTTTGAAAAGTGGCTAATTTTCGTTTTAAAACATCAATTGGGTTATAATAACAGCTACATTGTATTTAGCACTACCAAGGGAAAGAGCTTTTACTCCCTATTATAAATTCTCTCTGCTTAAACAAACGTGTCTTTCCATATTCCACCGATGTACGTAATGCATTATTGAAATTTGCTTTAAATTCTGATTGCAGAATTCAGATTTTTTGGGAAACAGGACATCATATCCGACAGAAGTATCTAATGCATGGGAATGCTTGCTCAAAGTATATGAAGAAAGAACAAAGCATGGAATTCTCGAATACGTCCTTTCATGATATCGGCATCATGGTCATACTATTCGTGATTTTAAACAAACTGTCTATTTTTATATTTTTCGCTGAAATCTGGTATTCACGGAAGAATTCAAGGGTAGAGCAAGCTCTCAGAGATATGGAACTAGATATATATTTCAGTTGAATCACGGGCGTTTATTTCATTGTATCTGCAATGGATTGGTTCATATGCATTGACGATAGAACATATCAAAGGAGAGTGGAATGTTGAATATTTCTTCTCAAACTTTGCACATCTCACTAACTACAAACAAGATATAAGAAATAACGTTAAATATTTCAAATATACGCGTGGGTAGCTTTCGAAATAAAAACTTGAAACATCAGTCGCCGATAGCCAAGGCATTATTTTTCAAAACTTTGAAAGATTTATAATCTGTGTAATTATTAAGATTATTTAATGTTTAACCGATTATTTATGATACCAACAATGTCAAAACCATGAGTTTATTTCTTGATATTTTAACTTAAATGTGATCATTTTCGCGGAATTCATCACATGCATAGCCTACCCTTACAAAAATCTTCTTAAGACCTCTTAAGAAAATTCCTTGGGAAATTTCTTTGGAAATCCTTAAGGCGTTCTTTAGGAAATTGGGGAATATTGGCCTCTTTTTCTTTGGAAATTGCTTTGGAAATATCTTTGGAATTTTCTTGGGAAATATCTTTGGAATTTGCTTGGGAAATATCTTTGGAATTTTCTTGGGAAATATCTTTGGAATTTTCTTGGGAAATATCTTTGAAATTTTCTTGGGAAATATCTTTGGAATTTTCTTGGGAAATATCTTTGGAATTTTCTTGGGAAATATCTTTGGAATTTTCTTGGGAAATATCATTGGAATTTTCTTGAGAAATGTCTTTGGAATTTTCTTGAGAAATGTCTTTGAAATTTACTTGGGAAATGTCTTTGGAAAATACTTGGGAAATATCTTTGGAATTTTCTTGGGAAATATCTTTGGAATTTTCTTGGGAAATTACTTTGGAACTTACTTGGGAAATGTCTTTGGAATTTACATGGGAAATAACTTTGGAATTTTCTTGGGAAATATCTTGAGAAGTGGGTAAATTAATTTAGCCACTTGAAACGAGGATAGTTCTTACACGCAGAACCATATCCCAATACAGGGAGTGTAGTGAACTACACCCCATATAGCGAAGGAAGTTCTCGCATGCAGTGTGAAATTGCTTATAAAGTCAGACATTTAATCGACTTAAAAACATCCGTAAACGGCAGAAAGTTTTAACCTGGTGCAATTGTATGGTGTATTATGTGGGTTTTGAAGGCTTTAACGGCCAAGCAGTAGATACAGACGTTGTTGTTAAATTTAAAAATGTATATTCACTGAGAGTTTTTCAAGTATCAGAAACACGTTTAACCTAATTTTCTCTACAATGTTTTCTAAAAAATATTTATTTTGCACTCTAATTACGCTCGAAATAAAGATAAAACATGCCATAAGAGAATTAAGCAAAAATTCCGACTGACAGCTTAGATTCCCTGTAAATCTAAACATAACGATTTTAATTATATACTCTTATTTTACTTTTAAAGAATTAGTGCCAGCCGGGAGTGTGGCGCACTCCTGTAAGCCAAGCTTCTGGGCGGCAAAGTTTGAGGGAATAAGACACGTGTCGGCGATCCTACCGTATAGGTGCCGACTGCCCCGTGTCCGCCGTAGGTGACTTGACCCCCACACCCCTTCCGTCACCTCCCAAGTAAACCTCATTTCCTTCCCTGCTTGAACACATACTGAACCCTGACTAATCGCATCCCTGTCGCGGACGTATGTGCCCTACTTACATTGAAACATCCACAATAGAAAAAAAAATAGTTAGTGCCATAATTTTCGTTATCCACAAACTTAAAATGTGAAAAACTTTGGAAAATAAACCCTAAACCTTCTTTGGAAATTGATCTCAAGAATTCCTAAAGAATTTCGTTGGAAAATATTCCCTAGACGTTCTTTGGAAATTTATCTCTAGAAATCCTAAAGAATTTCTTTAGAAAATAATCCCAAGAAATTCTTTGGGAATTTACCTCTAGAATTCCTAAAGAATTTCTTTAGAAAATAATCCTAAGAAATTCTTTGGAAATTTATCTCTAGAATTCCTAAAGAATTTTTCAGAAAATAATCCCAAGAAATTCTTTGGAAATTTATCTCTAGAATTCCTAAAGAATTTCTTTAGAAAATAATCCCTAGACCTTCTTTGGAAATTTATCTCTAGAATTCCTAAAGAATTTCTTTAGAAAATAATCCTAAGAAATTCTTTGGAAATTTATCTCTAGAATTCCTAAAGAATTTTCTCAGAAAATAATCCCAAGAAATTCTTTGGAAATTTATCTCTAGAATTCCTAAAGAATTTCTTTAGAAAATAATCGCAAGACATTCTTTGGAAATTTATCTCTAGAATTCCTAAAGAATTTCATTAGAAAATAATCCCAACAAATTCTTTGGAAATTTATCTCAAGAATTCTTTAGGAAATTCCAAGGAAGTCTTTGGAAATTGTTTCTTTAGAAAATGATCCCAAGGGCTCCGTAGGGTTCCAAAGAAATTCCTTTAGAACTCTTAAGAAGTTTTTTGTAAGGGTAAGATGGAAACAGATGCGTTCAAAATTTGTCACGCATCTGTCTTTCTTGGGATCGAGTTAACATTAATTGATTCGACAACACAATACAAGAAAAATTTATCTTATTCGAATCCAGTGGATCTATATGTAGTTATCGCACTTATCAACTGCAGAAATTAAAATTTCTGAATTATTCAAGCATTTTTCAAAACTCTATTTACAAATAAGATTGGCGTGTAAACACTATCCTGTGGGAAGCCCTCACATGACCAGTTCCGTATGAGCGGATTTCATAATAGCGGTCCTCGTAACAGCAGTTCCCTAAATAGCGGTTTCCCGAAATGGCAGTTTACCCGATACAGCGGTTTTCTTAAACGCGGCG
Source organism: Phalangium opilio (assembly GCA_019434445.1). Lineage (NCBI taxonomy): Eukaryota > Metazoa > Arthropoda > Arachnida > Opiliones > Phalangiidae > Phalangium > Phalangium opilio. Next base: position 413,410 of record JAEQBA010001684.1, read on the forward strand.
TACCGTTACAGTGGTTCTCGTAAACGTGGCGTACCGTTACAGCAGTTCTCTAAATAGCGGAAAAACACATATGCGAAAAACGATAGTTGTTTATTATGGTGTAAGCTGGCCCAGCAGGGTTATATGAACTCAATAGAACTAGGTCTGAAATGTATAATTTGGTTAGGTTAAAGTTGATTATTTCAACTAAATAGTATTAGGTCGGAACACGTTAGGTTTTGTTTCGTTGGGTTAGACTTAGGTTAGTAATATTTTGGAAATAGTGTAACAATGATACTCCTTTTCTAAAATATTGTTGTTTGTCTTCATTGACAAATAATAATATTGTTTTTCCAAAACATTACTGTTTACAATTATCTACTTCCAAAATAAAATAACCTTTCTCGAATTATAAAATACCGTTTCCAAAGAGTTACTGTTTTACAATTATCTACTTCCGAAATAAAATAACCTTTCTCGAATTATAATTTACCTTTTCGAAAAAGTAACTGTTTTACAATTATCTCCCAAAATAGCAGCCGCTATTTCTAAAACAGCTAAACACCGCTGTATATTGGAATCGCAGTTGCTATTTCGAGAACTGCTCTACCGGGAACTGCTCATACGAGGTACACCCTATCCTGTAGTTATACAGCAACGCGTTTTGCAGTTAGCCAGTATGACTGTTAATGCTTGTCCGATTACGGATATTGTTGTCGTCATGACAGTTGGCTCCGAGGGGGTAGCCACTACGTGAAGTAGGTGTACATTTGGTTTTGTAATATTTAAAGTATTAAAAAATATCGAAAAGTAATGTGAAGTATATTCGAAATATTGAAATATTGCACAGTATGGTGTATTAAGTGTAATACATGTTATACGAAGAGTAAGCTGAGAATATGAAGAGTATGATGTAAATATTCGAAGTATTTCGCGAATCGTTACGAATATTAAGAATCTTAGTGTAATATTTAGAGGTGTGCGGTTAACCGTTTCAATCGAATAATTCGATCGAATACCGAACCGAATAATTCGATTCGGTATTCGATAAGCCCATTTTCACTATTCGATTCGAATATCGAATACCGAACTGGCTATTCGGTTAAAGTTCGACTACCATAAATTTAGGTCCTTGGCACTAGAGAGACCCACCTTATTTAAAAAAATATCATCCCAATTTTTTTGTCCCCATCAAAAACTACCAGCAAGTGAATAGGAAAATTTTAAGAAATACTTGACCACCAATGAGGAGAGGTATTTTGAAATTTAGGAGCTTCTAAATGTTCTTCTCCTTGCTTTGTATTGACTATTGGCGAATATTAGGGTTACTACCCGATTAACCGCGAATAGTTGGCCTAGTATTCGCGAATATTAGGGTTAAATATTCGCGGTTACTAGGCTTAACTATTCGCGATTAATCGGGAAGGAAAAAAATTACCAAGGCCCAACTATTCGGAATTCTATTTGGAATAAACTATTCGATTCGGTATTTGATAAGGAAAACTTTTTGGTATTCGATAACCGGTTCGATACCCAAAATGTGGTATTCGCACACCCCTAGTAATATTTTATAAAATCGAGAAGTCTAGAAGAATTTTATGTTTCCATCCCATATTATAACGGTGGGAAACAGAGAATCTCGGATTTTAGTCCAAATTCCCGAACTTTCTCAAGGTAGATACCGAGCATATAGCTTTACAGAGTAGGAGAGTGGTAAGGCAAGGTTTTCGATTGGCTTAAGCTGTGATCTGACGTTTAGTTGGGGAGTTTCACCCCACCTAAACCTACACTTTAAACGCCACATATAATGGTAAAGGGATGCTTTAAAGAGAGAGGTTAAGCAAGATGCTTGATTCCTAATTTTATGTTCGGGCGCACATGATCTTAAATTCCTGTGATATTTAACATCACTATAAGCTTTAGCTCGCTTGACGTAATAAAGATATGAATGCGAAATCATATCTCTATTACATAAAGTGAGCTTGAGCTTACAGACGTATTTTCGCCCTTTACTTAATCTGTCTATTATCTATACGTGTTAAAGGCTTGTAATTTTAGTCTCGATTTATTTCGGTCCTCTTTACTAAGCAATGACACTTGTTTTTGCGAGTTTTTCGGACAAAAAAGTAGCATTGCGCCCATGAGTTCATCGAGAATCTATACTATCGTTTGAATAGATTTTGTGATCAGATCTTAGGCAAGCTCTAACCTAAACCTCATCAGGGTTAGTATTAACGGCTAATCTAATCACAACCTCAATCTAAACCTAAATATGGAGTGTTAAATTTCTAAAATTGGGTTTAAATTTAGTTTAATGTTTGAATTTGTTTAATTGTATTTTAGTTGTATTAATTTTTTGATTTGTCATTTTATAACGCTTTGTATTGTATTTCACGTTTTATAATGTATTTCACCTTTAGTAATTTTGTAAATTCTTGTTAGCTAGTAGGCGGGAGAGGCAAACAAATCTTGAGAAATGGATGACGGTGCATGTTTTGGGGTTTTTTACAGAAACGAAAAACGAGTAGCTGAAAAAGGGAAAATTTTCCGTGGTACCGTGGTATGGGCCTAGCTAACCCATACCAACGGTTCTTGAATGACAAACCTGTTTTCGTTTTCGTAGAAACTCTAAAAGGTAAAAAACCTAGTACGTCAGCGCGTATAACAAGTCAAGAGAGGGTTTAGCCCCTGAAAGGACGAGAACTTGGGCCTTTGAAAAGCTCCGGATATAGCCAAATAAAAAATAAAATAAAATCAGATCTCTTTAGCGCCTTAACGGAGCGAGTCATTTGTTGCGACTCTCAAAAAAAAAAATTTAGAAACTTAGTGCAGGGTTATAGCGCGCGCAACCCTTTAAAAGATTTAAGGATCAAATTTAACTTGAGCGATCCACCTCAAATCTAATTGAAAACAAGTGCTTTTTCAACCATTTATCATTAAAATTGTTTATTGTGTTCAAAATGGAGTTCAATAATATCGCAATCAAATAGTCACGTCGACCCACGAAGTACGAACCAATGGCATTTAATTCTCGCGCGGAAAATGTTAGTGTTTTCAGTCCGCTAACCTTTACATAAATTTAAACAAGCTCTCCCAAAAGCTAAAAGGAATAACGGTAACCTGGACCAGGGTAGCTTAAGGGTTGGTTTTTCAAGTTAGTAACTGGGTTTAATTAAAATACGATCCAACTCACATAACTCTTAAATATAACTTAGCTGTAATTATGAGCCCATGAGCGCCTTAGAAAAAAGCCAAAATTTCCATGAAAACACGATCGACGAACCATCAGTTTTTCTAACCAAAAACAGTGTTATATTCTACCAAGAAGGAATTTACAATAAGAAGGCCTAAAAAGGCGTCCGGTGTGCGCGCGATAGTCGACAATCCCCCCATATGGGTGGAGGGAGGCTGGAAACCAAGGCGGGACTTAATATTTTATCTTACTCTATTTTTTCCACCTGCTATCTCTTTTACCTTTTCATTAAGCCTTGGTTTGGTTTTTGGAACTCATGAAATCATAAGTATAGTACACTTGATTCGATTTAGAAATAATTATAGAACGAACGATTTTCACGTAGAGACACGTATTCAAAATTAATCAAGTTAGGTTCAAAACCTTTAACAAACTTGTTAATGCCAATTAAAAACCATTCCCAAACCGTTTCAGCACCGCTGGCAGCCTCCATTTTCTGTTTACTTTGCTCGAGGTTTTTTTTTCTCTATTCGGAATACGTCAATCGCGTCTGTATGACCTATCCCAACGGGATCCAATAGGAAAGCGCAGAGCAATGACGGACATGAAAGGGGTGGGGCTTATTTGTCCACTAACACCGGCGTAAGAGTAGAAGCGTAAAATCTAGTGACTTAGGCACTCTTATAGTAAATTAATTCTTGATTCTACAATGCCAAAAAAGGTTAAACAAGATAGTACGTATTAGATGGAAGTACTATAATATCGAAATATTGCAAACTAGTAAGTGTAACGCATGGAGATGTGAGTCGGTAATTTGCCGTCGGTATATTACCAGTAATTTACCAAATACCGAGTAAATTACCGTTTTATGTCTTACCGCAATTTTAAAATGGCAATTTACTGGTAAATAACGGCGGTTAATTACCAAACATTTTTATAACGCATTAAAAGTTCATTTTACACTTAAATGATCAATTATTTCTGTGTTTACTTCCAAAATGGCTCACCAGACGCTATTCGCTAGTCAGTACTTACAAAGTTGCGCTAGAAATTAGTTTTTTAATAAATCTTTAGTTATAGATCAGATTGGAAAGGCCACTGCTGCCGCTTTGGTAGCAAAAGCCGCAAATACGTGTAAAGCTGTCAAGATAGTGCTCACAATTAAACGTTGTTTAAAGTAACGGATTGTAAGCACGGGAAAATATAAATTACCAAAAATTACCAATTGAGTGGTAGCTTTTGTTTTCCCAAAATTTCAATCGGTAATTTATCGTTAAATTTAAAATTACCGTTTGAAAAAAAATAATTTCACATATCTAGTAATGAATAAGACATGAGTTATTTGAACTTTTAAAGTAAATTGTAATAACGCGTGGTTCAGAATTATCTAGAGAACTATAACTCATTGAATTACGTTTTTGAGTTCCTTCAGTCTTCAGAGCTGGTGTAATATTGGAAATAACGGGTTGAAAAAGTAAGTATATTCGTAGTATAGTGTAATATTTGAAGTTGGGAGAATATCAATATTCCATAGATTGTGTAATTTCGAAATATCCAGTAATATTTTGAATTTTTCGTAATATTTGGAAATATCGCGAAATATTTAGAAGTGAATTCGTAGTATGAGGAATTATCGTGTAATATCTGGAAGTATATTCGTAGTATCGTGTATTATTTGTATTACCAAGAATTTCGTAATATATTCGTAGTACCGAGTAATATTTAGTATGGTGTACGTTGAAAACGTTAATGGTTACCCCCTCGGTTGGCTCTATTAAAGAACCTGAAACTAACCAAAGGTTCAGGCTAATGCGTTTTTTCCCTTCACTTGATGGGAATCGTGTCAATCGTCCGACTTATATATTGATATTTCCAGAAAATCGCGGAGAGGCATAGGATAGGTGTCAATCGTTAATAATAGCGAAGTTTCAAATGATATTAGGACGAAAGTTTCTTAAAAATATTAAATTAGAGTTCCTTTAAGGAAAAGTCGATGAAAATAATTAATATCACTTATTGTATTTAAATTATTCGAGAATTTTTCCTCCGCTAAGGGAAACTTCTTTAGTCAAATATAATAAAGAACAAATAATAAAGATTCCGTAAAATGTACATTATGATCATTACATGCAATTCATAGTTAATATATAGCGAGTAATTAAGACCTTGTTCTATTTACTACACATCAAAGAAACTCAAAGTTAATATAGACCAAGTAAAGAAATTGTTGTCACGAAACGTTTGTGAGAACCAAGTTGAGATTTCGATTTCGGATAAATGAAAAACGAGAAATCTTGAGACTCCTTTTCTAACTTACTGTCTGCAATATTTTTCTTATGTTGCAATGAAAATAAATCCTGCGAAACCTTTTTTTTCACAATATAAAACGAAAATAAGGGGAATTGTTCTTGGAATTTCGATGCGTTAAGTAGGTTTGAAACCATAAAGCTTCGTTTCATTTCGATATTCTATGAATGACTTTTGATATTGATATGTGTTTACATATTAATTAAACTATACTACATTTATGTATATTCTTAACGCTAATTTAAGCATTTCAGGATAAAAAAGGGAAGTTTTTCTCATTGTCTAACCTGACATTGATGATTTATCTGTTCTTAGTGGACTGAAAAGAAAACACTCTCCGACATAAGCTGAATTAAATTTGGTTTTTCGTGTCCTCTTAACATAAATAACATAACGGTTTAAAGTGATTAATTAACCCATGATTAATATTATTCTGAGATTAAACACACATTGAAATGAGTAGTTATAGGAATTTAATGGAACCGACTATCATGAAAACAACAATAACCGGGTTACAACTTAGGAGTAGGTTCCATTATTTCAGTGCGGCTTGAGATAAATCGGTTCCAGTATGGACAAACATTAACATTGACACTGGCTAACTAAGTGTACCGTAAAAGTATAATCAAAAGTAAATAGAAATCAAAAAGTTAATAGCTTTAAGTCAATCGTACCTTCCCGCCTGCATGCTATGTAAAATGAGTATCGAGTATCACGTGGCCTGCTTGTAACCAATAGGATGTTCGCATGACGTCATAGAAGCGACAAGAGATATTGGAAAGCAGTACAAGTTACTGAGCATCATGGGAGTAAATTTAGGGCAATATCATTGGTAGCCGCGCTTACGTGATGGAAAATGGCGCCGTAGTAGTGCGGGTAATTGCTGAATTAAGGTAAATTATATTAAAATACTGAAGTCTAAAACTAATTAGTTTCATAATGCCGCGTAAAAAACGATTTTAGTTTCGCCTTCGGTATCGACCCAGTGCGATTTTTATCTGAAACCTACGAATAATCCGCATACTCTTCCATCATGTTGCAAACAAAAGTTTTCAAACGTCCTTGGCTCTCCCAACATTGTAGTATTGTTTTACGTTCATCTTTTTGTTTCACGAATTCGTCATAATCATATTCCTTATCCATTTTTCATATTGTTATTTTATCGCATTCATAGGCAATCACATGTAGTCTTCACAGATTTTGTACTAGGCCTAGGCTATACTGTCACAGTCTCACAGCAGACAGCTGATAGAAATTACCTTTAGAACGCATGCGCGTCGATTAAACCTTCAACAACCCGCACTACTTTGTCTGAGCGGCGCGACACTAGATACGTTAGGTACATGTCAAGTGGTTCGCTAGGTGCTACGCCATTTGTGCACTGCCGCGGAATAGGAGCGGGAATATTAACTTTCATAACGCGCCCATGCCGGGGAGATATTAACTTCTTGTTTATAATCTATTTACTTCTGGTATAATTAGAAGATTGTGCTTACACACCAATGTAGTTGTAACAGAGCTTTGAATAATTCATTATTTTAACGTCTGCAGTTGAATTTCAATAAAGAGTAATAATTACATATACAGGGTGTTTCCGAAAAGTCTATCACAAATTAAGGGGGATGTTCTTTAGGCCATCTTGAGTCGAAAATGTTCTATGTTATTTTGGCTTGCGAGCCAGAGTTTTCAAGTTAAGATTGGAGTTATTTACTGATGACCCCTTAAATTTATTTAAGAAATTGAAAGACAGTGCTAAATTAATTTAGGAGTCATCCCTAAAACATTCAAATTATAACTTGAAAACAGTGGCTCGGACGGTAAAATGTCATAGAGCAAAATGGCCCAAAGAACATCACCCTTAATTTCTGATATACTTTTCAGAAACACCCTGTATAGGCAGACAAGTTTGTAGGTAGACCTCCACTCACCTCGGAGAGATAATATTATGGTTTCCCAACTTGTATTTAAGTAACATTATGTGCGTAGCTGGCTATCAGTGACCTAAATAGTCTACTTAAGAAAGTTTGTGTTAGGGAAAGGTATCGATCACAATCAAGATTATAGGTGTCTAACGAATAGATCATCCAACGACAGTAACAATTATCTTTCTGTAACTTTATAATTTGCGAGGATGTATGTACATAGCTACCTACTCTTGAAAATGAAAATAGTGAATTTACTTATGATAAAAATCATCCTAACCTCTAAATATTTTTATTAGTGGAGTGGCAAGACAGTGCTTGCTTTTTGAATTTTCGTCTTAATTATTTGTCTAATAGATGAAATTGCAAATTTTTATTTATTATTCAGTTAGTATAAATGTATTTGGGATTTAATGTCTATTAAACCATCTACGCTGCTTTTCAACGAGTTTTTATTTAATTGAACAGATCAGGGATAGATTTAATTTTAAAGTTGGAATGGAGAACAGAGTAATCTGGGCGCGCGTCTAAGTCCCAGACCCCTGCCACGGGAAGGGAAGGTATGAAAGAAGAAGAGGGTCATAGCCACAGAGGTAAAAAAGAATTACGCTTTTTTCGCTGTTCCCGTCAGCAACGTCATCAAAACGTAGTTTAAGTGAGCCAATAGGATAATTTAAAATTTTGGTTACGTGTTGGACAGAGGGGCTCTATTCTGGGCTATGAGTCGGACCGAAGTAAATACTAACCGTTCTCCATTCCTACTTCTAAAATTAAATCTATCCCTGAACAGATATAAATAAGCCTACCTAAAATTAATGTTCTTTGCACCATTCTTGCACCTACTCGTAAAATCTATACCGGCGTTACAAAACACGCGCAACAGCATGATAGAACCTCTCGGAGAGCTAAAAAATGCATTTTTACCTCTCCGAGTGACGTCAAGGAGAGTTTCTAATTTCGACGTGTCTGTCTGTTGTTACACCCCAGGGGACCGCGTTCGCAGTTTGCAAATCGGTGCAAATGTGTTCCCAATTTGCGGACCGCATTTATATTTCCGGAAATATGGAAAATTGAATTCCTCTTACACTGGCTATTACTACATTGTTTGTCTAACACCAACGGATTCTGGTCTTTTGTCCATCCCACATTGACACCAGTCTGTACTTACCGGCTTCTAAACACCACCGACATCCGGTTTTAGTCCATCCCGCATGGACACCAGTCTGTACTTACTGGCTTCTAAACACCACCATTATCTGGTCTCTTGTCCATCCCATATGGACACCAGTCTGCACCATTTATTTTCTATGTCTGCACTTACTGGCTTCTATACACCACCATTTTCTGGTCTTTCGTCCATCCCACATGTACACCAGTCTGTACCTACTGGTTTCTAAACACCACCATCTGCTGGTCTTTTGTCCATCCCATATGGACACCAGCCTGAATATACTGGCTTCTAACTCCATCATCATCGTTATGGTTAAGACATACGCGGCGATCGGTTAAGGTTACGAGAAACGTCTAGCCTCCCAATGGTGGGGCTTCCACCAAAGGTTCACGCAATTGAGCTGTTCTTATCCATAGCTAAGATTTGAAACCTATATACCGGGTAGAAACTGCGCCGGCGTCCAGTCGAGATACTTCCCCTTACGCATTCGTGTTATGCAGTGAAATTTTAAGGGGTTTACAGGCGCTATTGGGATCAGTTCACTTCAGTTCCACTTAATATGAAAGGTTTCAGTTTTGATGTAGAGAAATGAAATGCATAAGTGTAATCAATGACGGATTTTAATTAGGAAAGAAAAGATGTCACTTGCGGAAACCAAATAGCCCAAATTGAAGTTAATCAAAATTTTCCAAATTTAAACATTAAACTCTTCAAATTCATTTTTAATAACAAAGCATTAAATTAAATGTTCAAAATGTCTTCCGTCGACATTGACACATTGCCGACAACGGAATTCCCAGTTTTCTCTTTCGCGAGTTAACATCTCGGGAGAAACGAGAGCAGCCGATTGCTGAATTCGGTCTCGAAGGCTATCAAGTGTTGGTGGCTCAGTGGCGTACACAAGGCTTTGTACATACCCCCAAAAGAAAAAAATCCACCGGCGTTAAATCTGGCGAACGAGGTGGCCAAGCGACTGGACCACCACGACCTATCCATTGGGGACCGAATTCCGCGTCTAGCCAATCCCGAGAAACACGTGCAAAATGCGGTGGTGCACCATCGTGCTGGTACCAGACTCGTTTTCTTTCTGCTAAGGGAAGATCGTTTAGGGCATCGGACACTACGGTGTTTAAGAGATCAACGTAACGATCTCCGTTTAGATGTTCTTCGAGAAAAACAGGTCCAATTACCCGATCACCTAACAATCCACACCAAACGTTTATCCTCCAGTTTTCTTGGTGATGATTCGCCCTTAGCCAATGGGGATTCTCCCTCGCCCAGTTGAGCATGTTGTGGCGGTTAACTGTACCGTCCCGGTAAACGTACAATCACCACTCGTAAGTACGTGGTTTAGGAAATTTCCATCAACTTCAATTTGGTCCAATACCCACCGGCAAAACTCTACGCGTGGTCTAAAGTCTTGTGGTTTAAGATGTTGGTGAAGATGAATTTTGTAGGGTGAAATCCTTCACAGAAAAAAAAGTGTTTAGGTTTGCAACATCTGAACATATAATATAGTTAAACATTGGTGTCAGGTAATGTTTATTGCTTCAATGTTGATGTCTAATTACATCTCTGTTTCTCTAAGGATCCTTAAAATGTGTTCCAAATAGAAACACTTCTTATTTTATCACGTTTAAGAGGTAAACACAGAATTATCTTAACACTAAGCTAAACATCAACGCTTGCCAGGTGTTATTTAATGTAACATGTTTTTAATACGTTGGTATATGGTTTCAATTTTTTAAATCTTTATTTTATGAAGAATTATATTTTAGAAAAGCAATTAATAACTGGAGGTATATTTTACCACAAGGTGAATAATCTAACACCTTGTGGCTATATTAATAATGTAAGCCACAATGGTTTTCATTTTATAATGAAAAAAGGACTTCCTTTACTCAAATTTTGAGCAAAATATATGTTTAAAGTGATGGTTCGACGTGAAGAATAAATAAGCTTTAATAATAGAACAACATTTCCAACTGCTCGGCTAGATTTGTTTAAATAGGTATATTCCCATTGCGCAGAATTCCATTAGACCGAATCCCGCCAAAGGATTCTATTGAATTTAGCCCAACCGCGGGTTTGATATTTACAATTCAAACGACACTATTTGTCGACTTAAGAGACCTCAAAAGTCCTAGCGTTTTCAATACATTCGTACTGCCTTGGAAGCGCCACTAATTGACAACTATGCAACAAGATGATAATAAAAAACCTCGGGAAGTTTTCAACACCGTGTTTTCTAAATATATAATATAATAGTATACAGAAAAAGTGAAAATTGGACTCGGGTTAAGCATTAAACAAAAACACTTTCGTCCAAAAAAACGTTTTTTTTTCAAATGCAGGTTAGGTTAGTAATATTTTATAAATCATTTAACATTGTTACGCCTTTTCCAAAATATTGATGTTTATCTTCATTGACTTCTCAAATAATATGCCTATTCCAAAACGTTACTGTTCGGTTAGGTTTGGTTTGGCTTGGTTAGAAGTACGTCTCTTCCTCTTTGGGGCGGTTATACACTTCAAGTAAAGTAAAACGGCTGCCTTAAAGTATTTTCATAAAGAATATAACATAAAAAATAAATCAATATTAGCAATTGAATTTATTATGTCATATATTACTGATTTATTGTTATTTCGTTCTTATAATTCTTAGTTCTAAAATAATAATTTAGAAAATGTTTGCCAGCACAAATAGAAAAGTTTTCAGGAATTTTGTAGGAGAAGGTTTCAAATGGAAGAATATTTACGCGTGTGACAAAGAAAGATGGGTATATTTCATATGTGACCCTCCCCACTTAATTAAAACCACAAGAAATGCATTTGCAAACAGTAACTTCCATAGTAAAACAAGTTCTTTGACCTCATGAACAGCAGAAATCTAAAAGAAGGCCAATACAAGCGGAACCCGAATTTGGATGCCTATTGTAGCCCTGAAGATTCACGACTGAAAGTTAAATCCTTTACATTCAACGCGTTCAATAACTTAAGGTTGTTTTTGTTAATAATTTTCAGTTGTTAAAAGAATCATTCATTCAATATTTTAAGGACTGGGAAAATGAAGTCGCTGTAAAGGCTGCAGACTGTACAGCGAGTAAACGTCAGATGATGATGCTCAGCAGAGAAACCACCGAGGGTTTACTGATGACAGGTGCTACACTGCCATCTAGCTAGATCTTTCCTTATTTTGCGAGACTAATTATACCTTCCTTATAGCACGATCTGTTCCTGCAATTGTTAGATTCTTGTTGCAGGAAAATGCGTCGTTTGTTCTGACATGTAGATTGAACCAAGACTGCTTAGAGCAGGAATTTGGGAAGCAAAGATCATCTGGTGGTGGAAATTCTAATCCTGATGTGTTACAATTTGGGCAAAATGTAGATAGGTTCATTAAATTGGGGGATGAAATAGCCCCACCTACAGAGGGCAATACATTAGTCCTGCGGTAAATTTAGTACATTAAAAAAGTTTTTATGTCGTTTTTATGTAAAAAAATTTGGTTTGGGAATACGTTGAAATATCTCTTTATTTTCTTTTAAAAGATATCCAAAAAAATTTATTAAAAAGTTAATTTTCAGGTACAATGTGTGTAAATGAGCTATTCATTTCACAGCAACATTTTAGCTAGCCACATCACATACTAAATAAGGATTTTACCCATTTAGATAGCCATGTCACGTATCACAAACAAAATTAGGGATTGAATGTAGTCATATCACAGATTTTCATGGACTAAATTAGAATTTTACTCGTTTAGATAGCCAGATCACATACGAAATTAGCATTTTACGCATTTGGTTAGCCATGTCACGAAATAAATTAGTTTTATCATTTTAGCTAAGCATATCACAAAAAAATTAGGAATTGAGTGTAGTCATATCACAGATGTTCATGAACTAAATTAGGATTTAATCAGAATTTACAGTTTCTTTTAGACCTTTCCTTAAAAAGGGGGCTGACTTTTGTTTCTTTGCCAAAATGCTTTGCTCTTAATAGAAGTTGTAGCCCTTTGCCCCGTAGAGTTAAAAAACTTTCCGTTAAATTGGTTAATATTTTAGTTCTTATTTGATAATTTTCAGGGATAAGTGATTTTGCTAACAGGGTTTCCCAATATTTTACAACTTCCTTATTCTCAACTATAGCTTTTTTTTGCCACCTGTTTCCTGTCACAATTGTTTTCTAATAAAGTTTGGCTTCCGTAAAATTTGGAAGCAATTTGGTTAATCACTATAAACATGTCGTATGTGATACAGTAACCCACCCCGATTATTTTGGGTCACCCAAGCTGCAATATTGAGGCCCGGAAGCTCTTTATTTAAATACTGTTGAATCTCTTCATACGATCCCTTTATGGCCATACAATTGACAAATCCCCAGCTATATTTAACTTTATTTGAAACAGATTTCAGCGTAGCACCAGCTACATAATAGAGGACTTGTTTATCTTTTAAATTTTCCAAGGAGCCTGCCCGGGCATCTACTAAAGATGAGGGTGTATTTGTGCAATTTCCGTCCAATATTTCTTTCTTTTTTATATGAATATGAAGAAGATCTAAAACATTCTTTAGAAAAAAAGCAGCACAAAACCTCTTATCATATTTTGACAGTAAAGCAAATATCTGAAAATCAAATATAGAAAAAATGCAGGTTGTCTTAAAAAAATTAATATGAATAGTCAAGAGAAATTACCGGGGGAGATATTGATGATAGATACGCTATTGCATCATCAAGAAACTGCTCGTTTGATTGCAACTCTTGCGCTAGACCCCAAAACGATTTTGACGTTTTTAACATTCCGATTTTGAAAGAAAAAGCGTTAAAACCATTTTCCAATCTGGTTGCGCATCTTCCTTTCCCTATGTTAATCAGTTCATTGATAATCAAGGTTTTATTGGGGTCTGCGTTTCTAGAAAAATCCGGCGACTCAAACTTTTCCAATCCCTTGTTAAGTGTGATATTGAAGTTATACATCCTGTAAATAAATTGATCTTGTTAATTTTTTTAAAATTTCATGAATGTATTAGGCATAAATTAAACATTAATGACCACAGAAATTTTTCTAGTGGTATTGGTAATAATTTGCGCCTAAGAAGTTTCTTATTTTACTTACGTAAAAGACATAGAGACACTATGGTTTCTATTTTTTTCTTATATATTTGAACTTTTTTGTCACAACTTTCTGCATTTTCACAGATGGATGTAGGGGGAAAATTATCACAGCAGTTAATTACATTATCAATGAACTCAAAAACCTCCAGCTCATCATAGGGCTCATTAGGACCGCAGTCTTTGTCAATTCCATAATAATTTATATCTCTACTTTCGTCAAGTCGCTTCTTCTTATTATTCGAAATACTAGAAAATTGAAAAAAAATTGAGTAACGTAATAAACAAATTGAAACTTTTGAAAATGATTAATAATCGTAAATTCACACTTCAAAACAAAAAGTCTCAGAGACTCAGACTGACAGTAAGCCAAGGCTTAAAAATATTGGGCCCTTAAATATGTTCTCTAACACCATACCTCAAAAAATCACCATATTTTATTAATTAAATAAATTATAATACAAATACCAACCTTTCAAAGTAGTTGTGATCATTGTGGGTTTCTTTTTTCCCTTTTCTTACTTCGTCTTTCACTTACTCAACAGTCGTTACACGAGCCATCATGGAGCCATTTTGAAAAAAGTTAAACGACCTTGGCCGTACCCGTTTTTTTATTTACTTTTTTACAGAGCAAACGTGCTATAGAGAGGAATCTACCCCGTTTACCAGTCCCTTTAGAAATCCAGTGTTCATGACGCCACTGAGCCACCAACACTTGATAGCCTTCGAGACCGAATTCAGCAAGTGACATCTTTTCTTTCCTAATTAAAAACCGTCATTGATTACACTTATGCATTTCATTTCTCTACATCAAAACTGAAACCTTTCATATTAAGTGGAACTGAAGTGAACTGATCCCAATAGCGCCTGTAAATCCCTTAAAATTTCACTGCATAACACCAATGCGTAAGGGGAAGTATCTCGACTGGACGCCGGCGCAGTTTCCACCCGGTATACTACCGATGTGAGTAAGGAGAAACTACAGGCGTATCTTTCATTTCAAACGTCAATATTAGGCAAGTCTCTCAAGAATGTTTAATTTTTAGTTTTGCCGCTCTTTAGAACTGGAAAACTATTGTTCCGACTGTTGCTGGTCGGCTGGCTGGAAATGTTTTGACCTGATGAATTTTGTCATAAATGAACATTTCGAAATATTAAATTTCCCGCGAATTTTCAACTCGAAATTCACCCGTAGTTCACGTTACATCTCATAGGTGGCGTAACGTATTTTATTTCAATTGAAATTATTTTCTGTCGGTGTCGGGAGGCGAACCTGCGATGTCCCAATCCATATTAGACGTCAGTGAAGACGCCAGATACTCCACCAATCGACCCACGCTCGCTCAGTATGAAACCCGAGTTAAGTTAGACTCTAGAGTAGAGAGAGGTAGGATGTGGATCCCCCCCTCCCCGACACCCGCAACTAGCTGCAGCTTAAGCCTGACTGCCGGAGACGAGAGAGGGAGAGGGTAGAGAGAATTTTCTCTAGGGAGGGTGGCGGGCGCTTAATACTTTTTAGCAATGTAATTTAAATCAATGAAACATACTCATTTAAGTTAAATAATTATAATTAGCAAATATGATTATTATATTTAAAAAAAATTATATTATTTAAGTAATAAATTTAACGATAGTTGTGTTGAGATCCAATAGAGGGCAAAATGAGATGTCATAAATAGACTGCAAATTCCGTCTAGAGGGTCGCCTGCTTCTGCTTATGGCAAAGTCTAAAAGGCTTAACGGATGATAGTTTAATCAGGTGTTTAAATGCAACTTAATTCCGGCGATACCATTAATGACAAACGCAATCAACATACTCATGGTTTAATTAAGGTTAATATGAAAAATTTAAGGCTCCATTTGAATTGCTGAAAGATAATTATAAAATTAAATCAACAACTCAACGATAACAGGAGTAAGAAATGCGAAACTCCACTTAAGTAAAACGAAATTAACGTATTCAAGGATTGATTACGTTAATATCAAGGTATCAAACAAAAAGTATTTAATTTTAATTTGGAATTTCAATTTAAATGTATCCCAGTTTCTTAAAAACCCATTACGAGTCTGCTACTCAACGTTGCCACCTCCAGTCTCTGCCAAGTGATTTAAACTTCACACCTTCTCTAATGAGGAACTCAATTAACGAGATTTACAAACTGACATCATCCTTAAATTAAGTTATCATTCTAAAAACTGTGCTACTTAAGTATAAATAAAAAGGTATTGAAGGTTAAAATAACGTTACTCTGAATGTATCAAATGAAAATCTACAACTTAAGCTTCTCCATAAAATGAACATTAAGATTGGTGCAACCGACCAACGAAAACCACTACGTAGATCATTTTGTTTGTTTAAATTAGTTGTAAAATAATAATTGATAGATTGAATCACACGATAACTAAACCCTGTCAACAAACCAACCAATATTTTTTTTCCCCGCTCTTGCAATAATTTTTATTAGGTAACAGTTACCTTTTTAGTTACTATTTATTAGCCAACGATAACCGCTATTTAGAATAAACCTTTTTCTTAAAATTAGATACATTTTTACCTCTCCAGGTGACGTATGTCACGGAGAGGTTCTAATTTCGACGTGTCTGTCTGTCTGTCTGTGTGTCTGTCTGTCTGTGTGTGTGTCAGTCTGTTGTTATTGACTTACACCCCAGGGTACCGCGTTCGCAGTTTTCAAATCGGAGCAAACGTTTTCCCAAATTCCGGACCGCATTTACAGTTCCCGGAAATTTGGAAAATTGTATTCCACTTACAATGGCTATTATCCATCGCCTATCTAACACCACTATCCTCAGGCCATTTGTCCATCTTACTGACTTCTATAATCCACCTTCATCTGCTCTTTGTCCATCCCACATGGACACCAGTCTGTACACACTGGCTTCTACTCGCCACCATTTTCTGGTCTTTGTCCATCCCACTTGGACACCAGTCTATACACACTGGCTTCTACACACCACCATCTTCTGGTCTTTGTCCATCCCACATGGAACACCAGTCTGTAAACACTGGCTTCAAATCCCCACCATCTTCTAGTCTTTGTCCATCCCACATGGACACCAGTCTGTACACCTGGCTTCTACACCACCATCCTTTGGTCATTGTTTTTGTCCATCCCACATGGACACCAGTCTGCACACCTGGCTTCTACTCCATCATCATCCTTAAGGTTAAGACATACGCGGCGATCGGCCAGGGTTACGAGAAACGTCCGGCCTCCCTTAGGTGGGGCTTCCACCAAAGGTTCACGCAATTGCGCTGTTCTTATCCACAGCTGCGATTCGAAACCCTTATATACTACCTATTTTAGTAAGGCGAAGCAACCGGCGTATGCTTCATTTCAAACGCCAATATTAGTCAAGTCTCTCAAGAATGTTTAATTGTTCTTTTTTAAAACGATGTAACGTTCAATAAGGCGAATAACTAACGAAGAAAATTTTAAATATTAATTATATTTATTTTAATATTTAAGATAATCTTGTTTCTCCATTCAAAATTAATACGGAAAGAGTTAAAAAGCAGTCTATGTTATTGTCTGTGTGTTACACTACCCTTGCCGAAATCGTGGTTCGAATTTCAAGACTTATTTAAGTACCATAATAAGTCCCCACTAGGTACACCGGCAGTCCAAAAACGAGACTAATTTGAGTTTTGATTTCTAAATTTACAAGACTTGTAGCAGTACCCCTCGAATCTCTTAATTGGACATTCCATTAAGTCTCTTTCTTGGACACTATAGTAAGATTCTCTCGAATCTCTATTTTGGATACTATTGTAAGTTTCCATCGGGTGTTCATATTTTGATACTCCTCGAGTCTCTTTTTGGACATTATAGTAATCCCCGAGTCACATTTTCGGACACTATAGTAAGATTCCCAGGAGTGTCTTATTGGGATACTATAGTAAGATTCCTTCGAGTTTCTTTTTTGACACTATAGTAAGATTTCTTCTAGTCTCTATTTCGGATACTGTAGTAAGACTTCCAGGAGTGTCGTATTTGAATGCTAATGTAAGATTTCCTGCAGTCTTTTTTTGGACACTATTGTAAGATTTCATAGTCTTTCATTTGGACATTATAGCAAGATTCCCTCTAGTCTCTACTTCGGACACTGTAGTAAGACTCCCTGGAGTCTCTTACTTGTATACTATTGTAAGATTCCCTGTAGTCTCTTACTTGTGTACTATTGTAAGATTCCCTGGAGTCTCTTACTTGTGTACTATTGTAAGATTCCCTCGAGTCTCTTACTTGTATACTATTGTAAGATTCCCTGGAGTCTCTTACTTGTATACTATTGTAAGATTCCCTGGAGTCTCTTACTTGTATACTATTGTAAGATTCCCTGGAGTCTCTTACTTGTATACTACTGTAAGATTCCCTGGAGTCTCTTACTTGTATACTACTGTAAGATTCCCTGGAGTCTCTTACTTCTGTACTATTGTAAGATTCCCTCGAGTCTCTTACTTCTGTACTATTGTAAGATTCCCTCGAGTCTCTTACTTGTATACTACTGTAAGATTCCCTCGAGTCTCTTACTTGTATACTACTGTAAGGTTCCCTGGAGTCTCTTACTTGTATACTACTGTAAGGTTCCCTGGAGTCTCTTACTTGTGTACTACTGTAAGATTCCCTCGAGTCTCTTACTTGTATACTATTGTAAGATTCCCTGGAGTCTCTTACTTGTATACTCTTGTAAGATTCCCTCGAGTCTCTTACTTGTGTACTATTGTAAGATTCCCTCGAGTCTCTTACTTGTGTACTATTGTAAGATTCCCTCGAGTCTCTTACTTGTATACTATTGTAAGATTCCCTCGAGTCTCTTACTTGTATACTATTGTAAGATTCCCTCGAGTGTCTTACTTGTATACTATTGTAAGATTCCCTCGAGCCTCTTACTTGTATACTATTGTAAGATTCCCTCGAGCCTCTTACTTGTATACTATTGTAAGATTCCCTCGAGCCTCTTACTTGTATACTATTGTAAGATTCCCTCGAGTCTCTTACTTCTATACTATTGTAAGATTCCCTCGAGTCTCTTACTTGTATACTATTGTAAGATTCCCTCGAGTCTCTTACTTGTATACTATTGTAAGATTCCCTCGAGTATCTTACTTGTATACTATTGTAAGATACCCTGGAGTCCCTTACTTGTATACTATCGTAAGATTCCCTGGAGTCTCTTACTTGTATACTATTGTAAGATTCCCTGGAGCCTCTTACTTGTATACTATTGCAAGATTCCCTCGAGTTTCTGTTGTTTAATTGCAAATTGCAAAAAAAAACAAGGAAAAAACAATGCTGGTAGACGAGATAGACATTGGAAATAACGATTCTAAAAACATTTTTTTTTTTCAAAATGATATATATTGTAATTTTTATTTTCAAGTGCTTCCAGAAAACTGTTAATATATGTCCTTATTGGACCTATAGTTTTGAATTGTCTTTAAAGAGCGATTTGAAATTTAAATCTAGTACGACATTTCACGTATTAATTTTTCGAGCTTTCAGCTCATCATAGGCAGTTTTTTGTCGACCGCATTTGTTATTTATTATTCTAACATATATAGATTCGTCAATATTTATTCCAGTGTACCCAGAAACAAAGACTAAATGAAAAGATAAAAATAATATATTAAAGGGGCCCTGTAATATAAGTTGAAATATCTTTTATTTGAGAGAACTACTTTTTATGGCGTTATACACGTTTTTTGGTAATCCAATAGTGCCTCTCTGTCCCAGAGCTGTGTATTTCCCCAGTTGCGGAAACGGGTACAAAATGTCTAAAATTTTGCGAATCATTTTTTTGGTGTCTTTCATGCTCATCATTTTGATAATTAACAACTGATCTTCAGGAACCATAACACCGCTACCTTCAACCAGTTCAACCTAGAATAATTAGACGTTTAAACTATTTTCAAACACTTTTTAGGTGTTTAAAAAAATTTAACTAACCTTTTTATATGCATTTTTCCTAATTTCATAAGCTGGAACCTAAAATAATTGTTTTTTGTTTTTCATTATTTAGTGACGAAAGAAACTCAATGCTTAATTAAAGGACGTCATAACATTATCATTCGTCAACCATTTTCTATTAATTGAGTTACATACCTCATTTGGATAATTTGAACCCTCATAAGTGGTTACTTTTTTGGCCAAATTCAAAAATCCTTCCATAAATTGTATATTTGCCGGTGTTGCTAAAAGTTATTTTAAAATATTTTTAATCACTGATTTCATAAATAACTTAAACACTTTTATCGATGAATAATTTGCATACCAGTGGCAAGAAACGAAGCTACCTCTTTCGCAACTTCATTTAAATTATCTGATTCATAATTATTTGATCTGAAAGAACCAATATCATAAGTTTATAAGATATATTCTATAATTGGGACACTTCCTATACTTCATAATGTTAAGCTGTTACTGAGACCTAGTTCGAGAACGACACGAAAATTGACTACACGCGGTTTTGCAGTCCTTCTCCTTATTTAGTCTGACCAAAGTGTTTGGCGGCGCCTAACCCGACGTCGCTTTACGAGAATCGATGACGTTCATCTATGTCACTACACGACCAAGTCTCAGTAACATGTGGAACACTTATGCAACATATCTTATGATATCATTTAAAATAGTCTCTCTTCAAAGATAACGTAGTAAATTTATTATAGTCGTTTGTGCATACTCATTGTTACGTCCTACACTTTTTCTGGCATTATTTTCTCGAACATCTGCAGCATTTTCTCGAACATCTGCAGCATTTTCTCGAACATCTGCAGCATTTTCTCGAACATCTGCAGCATTTTCTCGATCATCTGCAGCATTTTCTCGATCATCTGCAGCATTTTCTCGATCATCTGCAGCATTTTCTCGATCATCTGCAGTATTTTCTCGGACATCTGCAGTATTTTCATCTCGAGTACTGTCTCGGGCATCTATAGAAAATCGTTCAATTTATCATCATTAAATTTCTTTAGAACTCTGTCATTCGTTAATTTACTTACTTTTCACCATTTCTTTCGAACTATTCCTTCTCAAATCTTCCAAATTTTTGGTAATATCTTTACCCATTTTGTTGGCAATTTTAGAGGATACATGATGAGAATTGTTATATTGAATTATCTCCAAATTACTATGAAATAAGTTTTTAAGAACGTTTTGCTAAATAATTGTACCACTATAGGCTTTCCTTGGGCACAGCACACATGGATCACTCGCCCTCCGGCCAATATTACGTCGCGGTCTGCCTTAATTGTCCTCTAATGATAACGAGGCATTTAAAACAAACTACCCTCACAGGAGATGTGACCCAAGTGGACCGAGTCAAAGGGCCAAATATTAATTTCTGTGCAAGTCAATACCATGATGGGGATTTTTTATTTTTATTCAGATCAGTGAGAGTATAATCCAAATCTTGTAACTGAGTTAAATTAATTATTTTCTTTATGAGCCTTTTACTAGAAACTTAATTGTATCACAATGAATTACCATATTATCAGAATCTTTTAAAGGATCCTCATTTACTGGCACAACCTGGGGTCCCGTAAGTAGAGAAAGGGGTACATTATCATCCCACAAACTATTTAAATTCAACACAGCAGAGTTGACTTCTTTTTCATTTTGAGTTTTGGCAGCTATAGCATTCATCATTTTTGTCTTCTTAGCAGGTGGCCCTATGGATTTTTCTTTAGTTTGCTTTGCTAGTTCGATATTCCATCTCTGTTCCTCTTGATCGATATCGATTTCTATAGTTATAATATATTTTTTTATCAAATGCAAATGATCACATATACAAGGAGTAGAACCCTTCTAGAAGGGCCAAATATTAGACACTTAGACATTACTATACTTTTGGCGCATAGTGCGTATTACTTTTCTAATTCGTGGCGGCCGGGTTCTATTCCTTTAACATAGGAACGTTGTGTACAACGTGACTTAAAAGAAGTGTACTATCAAAGCTGAACTGTGAGTTCCGAAGTCTTTATACTTGATGCACTCGCAATAGGGACTTGGCAATTTAGGGCGGTTCGTGCGTAGCTCCACCCCCTGCAGCCATTCTGGTATGCTTTTTTAACAGAGTAGAAGCTAATTTAGCCCCACCCCTTGCCGCCATCTGGTATACTTTTTAGCATGAGTGGAACCTAGGGTGACGTTGCATGACGTAGTACTGCCAAATCCCTATTCGGAACTCTGCGAACTCAGGTGTGCACAGTGATCCATAGTGTCTGCCCCACTCCCCAATACCTCTCTTTAAAATAAATTTTGAAAATGTAAAGAACTATAAAAGTTTAACTTTAACTCAGCACGGCTAAAATTGCCCTTGGTAATTAAAAAGCGACAAGCAGATCATACTTAACACCATTAATGGCCTTAGAACGAACAGATCAGTTTCGGTACAATATTGTGCTTTAAATTATTCAATAATATTTTCAGAGAATGAAATTGCTAAAATGCTCACCTGTTCCAATCTTTAAGACACGTGCCCTTAATTTTGTTGATTTATATTTCAGCATAACCAATTTGTCAATCACCCGATCATTTGCTCCCACAAGTGAGATGGGTAGTTTTTGTACCTGATTTTTTTTAATCCATAGGATTAAAACATGAGTGGGATCCATGTTTACACACGCGTTTTTAAGTTACGCTTAGTCACGAATATTTAGAACTTTAAATAACACGTTTTGTAAAGGTTTAAAAGCAAAAAATTATACGAAGAACTAAACTAAGTTAACCATGAAAAGAAAACGTTGAGTAGCTGCTCATAGCTGCCGCGCGCACATACACGAACACGGTACTTCTCAAACTGAAATTCAAATGAAAAAGACGTTAAATCTGGGAGTTGACAAAATGCCGATAAGTCGAACACTATTCTAAAAAAACCCGCGGTTTTCCAAAAACATCCATTAGCCCATAATTCGTTTGTTTTAATTTGTGTTAAAGGGAGGGTGAAGTGGAAAATCAAGTGATTTTTATCGATTCTTCTTCTAATTATAAGACCAGCCTGCATAGTGAAACATTCAGGAAATACTTCCGAATGATTTTAAAATTCAAATTAGGTTCCGATTTTAAGAATAATTTTAAGTATCCACCTCCGACCAATCGCGTAACGTTCTACCTTTTTGTTAACAAAATTCTCGTGGCACGCTCCATGTCTCTCGCCACGATTGTCACGTCGCGCGCAAAGTTTATCAAATCTCGCGATAAATTTCATTCGACACGGAGAGTGCCACGAGAATTTTATTAATAAAAAGGCAGGACGTTACGCGATTGGTCGGAAGGGGATACTTCAAATTATTCTTAAAATCGGAACCTATTTTGAATTTTAAAATCATTCGGAGATATTTCCTGAATGTTTCACCGTGCAGACTGGTCTTTTAATTAGAAGAAGAATCGATAAAAATCACTTGATTTTCCACTTCACCCTTCCATTAAAGGCGCTGCATTTTTTAGTGCTTTAATGGAACATTTATCATTATTTTAATTTTTATTAATAGTACATTATGGTTCTTAGATAAAACTGAAGTAAAGGTATCGGTTTTTTACTCTTTCCCAACACCAAAAACTCTACTAGATAAGTGTTTAAGGTGGTGTGGGAGGGTCGAATTAACGCCCGATAAAATTAAAAAATATCTCTACATGTGCAGTGAACACGTAATATAGGCGGCGTTGCTTCAAAGGCCTAAGCTAGCATGAAAAACCCGCTATTTTTTAATTGGATTTGCGTGGTCACGTGATGCGCGTAACCAATGTAACTAGGTGCGCCTGCACGAATCTCCCATCAGAGAGGCCGAAACCTGAGCTCTAAGAACGGGCAGTCGAAGACTCCTTCACCCCTATATCCTCCTAGGTTTCTGTTTGCGGTGAGAAAGTGGCCTTGCAAGGTCTCGTGAAGAACACGTACGTGTCTTATAAAAGAATTTTGAGATTTACAGAAATAAAGTTAAACGAAGTACGTTTTGAAAACCGCTTTAAATTAAATAATGTGCGCTTCTTTTTCGGATGATGACGAGGGTTCAGCTTGGTTAGGAAAGGTAATAAAGTAGGCCTATATTGCTTTTTATGCTTTTGAACTTATTACGCGAAATCTTTAGAAAGAAAATTCCAAAATGAGGAAACTATTGGACAAAGTTGAGACCTTGCACAACAACGAATTTAGGGGTACTATTTTTTTACTCTTTGCAATTTCACCTATTAAAAATAGTGTAATCAACATATGTATGCTCTTATAGAGCATAGAATTACAGTTTCTCGGTTAAATGATCAAATTCGAAATCTGAAACGGGAAAACCGTGAAAAAGAAGAAAAAATTAAACGCGATAGCATTTCTATTGAAGGTACGAACGTAGATATTTTAAATTTACGTTGTTAATTGATCGCTAAATTCATAGCTTACAAGAAAACTATACAAGAACTTCAAGAAGAATTAAATAACGTCCGAAAAGACTTAGATTCAACAAGAAATAATATTAAACGAAGAAAGTTAAGGTACAATTTCAAACCATAATTATTTTGATCTCGTATACAGGTGTTTGTGTTTAATTACCTCTAATTCGAACATTAGCTGTGTTGAAACTCAGACGGAAAGGAGTGGAGAGATGAAAAAACCTTCTATTAATTCACAAACTCAAACTCAAACTGCTGAGCCTAGGAATCTTGAGGTTTTGAACACACATTCCAGCCCGCTATTCGATAGTCAGTATAGTATTAGATGCCACATTGACAGTCTGGATGAGGGGCTCACAATTTCTACACCTGTATTTGAATCTCAACAGGATGATTTTGAACTTGATCAACTTTTTTAAATTTCAAATCATTGTGTATTTTGGCATAAAATATAACCCGTATATTTAACATTTTCTGTGGTTAGCCTCATTTTTTAAGAGGGTGGGAGTGAAAAGGGAAGGAAACAAATTTAACAGGAATAGTTCTTCTTCCCTAGGAGGATATAGGGGTGAAGGAGTCTTCGACTCCCCGTTCTTAGAGCTCAGGTTTCGGCCTCTCACATATGAGATTCGTGCATTCGCACCTAGTTACATTGGTTACGCGCATCACGTGACCACGCAAGTCCAATTAAAAAAATAGCGCGTTTTTCATGCTAGCTTAGGCCTTTGAAGCAACGCCGCCTATATTACGTGTTCACTGCACATGTAGAGATATTTTTTAATTTTATCGGGCGTTAATTCGACCCTCCCACAGGCTTTAATCCACCTTAAACACTTATCTAGTCGAGTTTTTGGTGTTGGGAAAGAGTAGAAAACTGATACATTTACTTCAGTTTTATCTAAGAACCATAATTTACTATTAATAACAAATAAAATAATGATAAATGTTCCGTTAAAGCACTAAAAAAGGCAGCGCCTTTAAAGGGAGGGTGAAGTGGAAAATCAAGTGATTTTTTATCGATTCTTTTTCTAATTATAAGACCAGTCTGCACGGTGAAACATTCAGGAATTATCTCCGAATAATTTTAAAATTCAAATTAGGTTCCGATTTTAAGAATAATTTGAAGTATCCCCCTCCGACCAATCGCGTAACGTCCTGCCTTTTTATTAATTAAATTCTCGTGGCACTCTTTGTGTCGAATGAAATTTATCGCGAGATTTGATAAAATTTGTGCGCGACGTGATAATCTTGGCGCGAGACATGGAGCGTGCCACGAGAATTTTGTTAACAAAAAGGCAGGACGTTACGCGATTGGTCGGAGGGGGATACTTAAATTATTCTTAAAATCGGAACCTAATTTGAATTTTAAAATCATTCGGAAGTATTTCCTGGATGTTTCACTATGCAGGCTGGTCTTATAATTAGACGAAGAATCGATAAAAAATCACTTGATTTTCCACTTCACCCTCCCTTTAACAAAAATTAAAACAAACGAACAGACGACGTCCGATGACGATGAGCGCGGAACAAGGTGCGCGGCTATGAATCTCTCAGAACGGACGGTAATCTGTAAGCGCGTTTCAATGGAAAAACGGGCAGTCGAAGACTCCTTCACCCCTATCCTCCTAGCCCACCTAGGTACATTTTGGCGCGAAAAATATCCACGATTGACGACAAATACTATTACAAAAGAGAGAAGTCCTGCCAAAATTTACAGTGCTGCCTTATATGCCTAGTTGTTGTTTTACCATCTATTAAAGCGATATGGAGAAAAATAAAAAACCCAAAAGAAATTATTCGACATATCTTAATGGATTAAAAGGTTTGGATAATGTACCTAAGTCCACGAGATATTACTATAACATGACGTTAAAGCGCGAAAGAACTAACAAAGGTAATAAAAATTTTATATTTATAGAAAAAGACCACTTAGACCAGGGGTCAAACACTTTGTTAAAATCCTATACACTTAGACTGAAATATTAGTATAGCGATTTTAATTATTATTTTTAAATCTAAGAACCATTTACACAACAACAAGTGTTCAACTCCTCGGTTAAAGAGTATGGTAACACAAGCAGGGTGACCTTGCTAATTTTATAGGAAAAAAGGAAATTTAGATAGGACTTTAGATGGGAATTGTAAAAGAGTATGGCAGAAAAAATTTAATAATAGGAAAATAGGAAAAATAATACCGAAATAACCATGCAGATTGTTGCAGTTTGGTCAAAGTCGGCAAAGAACTGTAGAAATGTAGAAAAATTATATCAAAACAGATAAATTTAAAATTAGCAAGTTGGGCTTGCTCAACTTGTTTAACCTTTAAATAAAAAATACATTGAAAAGGGAAAAAAGAAAGATAAAACAGGTCAAAGGTCGAGCGAGGAGAACCAGTTAAACATTCCTCTTCCTTTGAAAAGATTCGCCTCGCCCGACCCAACCCTAAATAATCCCCAAAGTAAACTTAGGACTCTAAAGAAAAAATAAACCCATGCGTCACTAAAAAAGTCGTACGGAGCTAGAACTCACAAGAGTTTTCATGTAAAGAAAATTGCCTTCGATAAGGCACTCGCTTTTTAACTTCTCAGGAGAGAAGTACTAAAACTTGTCATAGTAATTCCTTGTGGTAAAAATAAAACTTTAAACTTAAAAAAAACAAACTTGTCTTCATTCAAATGTTTGAGGGGCCATATCTCGGTAACGAAACCTTGGAGACCCCATGTTCTTTGACACTTTTCACTCAGTTTAACCCAAAGAACACACCCCTTAATTTATGACATGCTTATATAAACACCCTGTATAGACGAAAACTTACAATTATAGGAATTTATAGGAGGGTATTGGAAAAAGGTCTGGTCACCCTGCGTAAGAGTATCTTAATTAGTGGAGAATTTTTTCCATTGTTTCCAGTTAACTACCATGAAAACATTCAAGACGAAAAAACACTGCGTGAAGTTTGTTTTGATGAACTTATGGACGATAGAAATTTCAATCATGGCACAGCTCCCGGGAGTTACTTAAATCCAGATCAAGTAGCTTCCACGAAAGAATTTGATCCGGCCCACTTAGCTCCTGAGGTATTGAATGAAGAAGTTGAAACCGTGGTTTATTCTGAGCTATCAGATGACGAAAATATCACCGAACATGTCGTGGACAATGTCACCGAAAATGTCGTGGACAATGTCACCGAAAATGTCGTGGACAATGTCACCGAAAATGACGAAGAAAATGTCACCGAAAATGACGAAGAAAATGTCACCGAAAATGACGAAGAAAATGTCACCGAAAATGACGAAGAAAATGTCACCGAAAATGACGAAGAAAATGAAGATAATGACGTCAAAAATGAGGGCGAAAATGATGAGGACTTTTTAAAAGGGGCAAACGTTCCTCTTTATAAAAATGCACCTCTGACAGTTGTAGACAGTTTAATAGCAATACTACTGTTTTCAACAAGGCACAGTTTAACTGGAGAGGCTACAGAGGACCTGTTAACCCTGATTAATTTGCATTGCACTCGTCCCAATTCATGTATAACTACTCTCTATAAATTTCGAAATTTTTTCAAAGTTTTCAATTTACCTCAAGTAATCGATAAGTATTGTTCCAAATGTTTGTCCCCAATAAATCCAGCCGAAGCGGTACTTCGTATCGTTTGCAATACCAATTTAACGATTGAAAACAATGTGTCCCAGCTAGTTCAACTAAACTTCTTATCACAACTCATCAAGATGTTTAAAAGAAGAGACTTTTTTAATAATCTTGGTCATAAATTAGGAGTGCGTGAAGAAGGAGTTTTAACTGATATCTATGATGGCAGTTTGTTCACAAACTTGTCAGAGCCCCCAAAAATTTTATCTTTCAGAAATAACATATCTTTAATGTGGTACACGGATGGTATACCCCTTTTCAAATCATCTAAAAAAAGCATATGGCCATTATTTTTACGCATACTAGAACTACCATTCCATTTACGTAACAAAATAGAAAATACTCTCTTTGCCGGAATTTGGATTGGGCAGGGAAAACCAAACATGAATGTTTTGTTTGGGAAATTTTTTAATTCTTTCGAAACTCTGAAAAGTGGTATTGTCGTTAAAAGCCCCGATGTTCAAAATTCTTTGCATATTCGAGGAATATTATTATGTGGCACTTGCGATTTACCTGCTAAATGTATGGTGCTAAATACAGTGCAATATAATGGCGCTTACGGCTGTCCGATTTGCAAACAGAAAGGAGAAACATTCAAAGTTAGTGAGAAATCGCATGTCCATATATACCCATTTACCCCGAACATTGATCAACCATTAAGAAACCACAAGGAAATGGTGGCATTGGGGTTAGAAGCGCATAATTGAGGAAGGGTGATTTTAGGAGTTAAAGGCCCTAGCGTGTTAAGCTCTTTAGTCAGTGATGTAGTAAATTCTACAGCAATTGATCCTATGCATACTGTTTATTTGGGTGTTGTAAGAAAACTACACTCGTTATGGTTTGACACCCAATATTCTACTAAACCGTTTTCAATAAGTAGAAATAAGAAAGACGTTGACCAAAATCTAATAAAAATTTGGCCTCCTGGATACGTCCAAAGAGTTCCCAGGTCGATGGAAGAGAGCAGTTACTGGAAAGCAACTGAATGGAGGAATTGGTTTTATTATTACTCTCTTCCATTGCTGTTCGGTGTTTTACCAAAGCTTTACTTTGAACATTATGTGCACTTGGTTTTAGTCTTACATATTTTGAACAAATATAAAGTGAACGTTAAAGAAATTCATCTTGCCAAAAAACTACTTATCCAATATTTTATGGATTATGAAAAACTGTATGGAAAGCGACATATGTCGGCAAATGTTCATCAGTTACTTCATTTGGCCAATACAGTCAAAAATCTGGGACCACTTTGGGCAATTAGTTGTTTCAGTTTCGAGGATTTGAATGGCACTGTTCTTAGCTTTGTCCATGGAACGCGTTCCTCGGAGACGCAAATAGCTAATGCCATAAGCACAGCTTTAAGCATTCCGTTAGTTTTGGAGAAAATAAATCCTGAATCTGAAGTTTTTTCATTCTGCTATGATATGTGGAATGAGAGCAAAACGGAGAAAATACTCGAACGCATTTCGGAAAATATTTTTGCTATGGGGCGATATAATAGAAATGAAAGATTAGATTATATTGAGAATTGTTTGCACAAGGTAATGGATAGAACCAATGTATATTGGACATTCATGAGATTAAAAAAAGACAATGCATTATATTACTCCGAAAACTACATCAGAGCAAAGAGGCACAATTGCACAGTAGTATCATTTATGGAAAATCATCAAGTTTGTTATGGCCAAATTAAGATATTTCTAAAGCATACTTCCCAATGTTTTTGTGAGCAACAATGCCTTTGCAAACCAGTATATTTCGCTATTATTCAGAAGTTTTCCTTCCAAACAGCATTTTCAACTGGTACAGTCTCAAATCAGATTCATCCATGTATTGTAAAGGTTTGGATAATTCTGATCTATTGGCTGTTCCTGTTAAAAATCTAATTATTATGTGTTATAGCATTAAGTTAAAACATACGCAATATATCGTTGAACCGTGTAATTTCTTGAAGGGCATTAACTAAAATTAGTGTAATTAAAATTGGAAACATATAGTGTGAAATTAATAAAACCTTTATAAAAATCGCAGATTTGTGTTCTCAATCAAGCGTCTAGAAAGAATCTTTCCAATCTCAAAAACTAAGCCCTATTTAGTGAGATTAAAATGTGTCTCATAGGAGTCCTATAATAAGTCGCAGATTGTGTTCTCAATCAAGTCTAGAAAGAATCGCTTTCCAATCTCAAAAACTAAGCCTTATTTGGTGAGATTAAAATGTGTCTTATAGGAGTCCTATAATAAGTCGCAGATTTGTGTTCTCAATCAAGTCTAGAAAGAATCGCTTTCCAATCTCAAAAACTAAGCCTTATTTAGTGAGATTAAAATGTGTCTCATAGGAGTCCTATAATAAGTCGCAGATTTGTGTTCTCAATCAAGTCTAGAAAGAATCGCTTTCCAATCTCAAAACTAAGCCTTATTTAGTGAGATTAAAATGTGTCTCATAGGAGTCCTACAATAAGTCGCAGATTTGTGTTCTCAATCAAGTCTAGAAAGAATCGCTTTCCAATCTCAAAAACTAAGCCTTATTTAGTGAGATTAAAATGTGTCTCATAGGAGTCCTATAATAAGTCGCAGATTTGTGTTCTCAATCAAGTCTAGAAAGAATCGCTTTCCAATCTCAAAAACTAAGCCTTATTTAGTGAGATTAAAATGTGTCTCATAGGAGTCCTGTAACAAGTCGCAGATTTGTGTTCTCAATCAAGTCTAGGAAGAATCTCTTTCCAATCTCAAAAACTAAGCCTTATTTGGTGAGATTAAAATGTGTCTTATAGGAGTCCTATAATAAGTCGCAGATTTGTGTTCTCAATCAAGTCTAGAAAGAATCGCTTTCCAATCTCAAAAACTAAGCCTTATTTAGTGAGATTAAAATGTGTCTCATAGGAGTCCTATAATAAGTCGCAGATTTGTGTTCTCAATCAAGTCTAGAAAGAATCGCTTTCCAATCTCAAAAACTAAGCCTTATTTAGTGAGATTAAAATGTGTCTCATAGGAGTCCTATAATAAGTCGCAGATTTGTGTTCTCAATCAAGTCGAGAAAGAATCGCTTTCCAATCTCAAAAACTAAGCCTTATTTAGTGAGATTAAAATGTGTCTCATAGGAGTCCTATAATAAGTCGCAGATTTGTGTTCTCAATCAAGTCTAGAAAGAATCGCTTTCCAATCTCAAAAACTAAGCCTTATTTAGTGAGATTAAAATGTGTCTCATAGGAGTCCTATAATAAGTCGCAGATTTGTGTTCTCAATCAAGTCTAGAAAGAATCGCTTTCCAATCTCAAAAACTAAGCCTTATTTAGTGAGATTAAAATGTGTCTCATAGGAGTCCTATAATAAGTCGCAGATTTGTGTTCTCAATCAAGTCTAGAAAGAATCGCTTTCCAATCTCAAAAACTAAGCCTTATTTAGTGAGATTAAAATGTGTCTCATAGGAGTCCTATAATAAGTCGCAGATTTGTGTTCTCAATCAAGTCTAGAAAGAATCGCTTTCCAATCTCAAAAACTAAGCCTTATTTAGTGAGATTAAAATGTGTCTCATAGGAGTCCTATAATAAGTCGCAGATTTGTGTTCTCAATCAAGTCTAGAAAGAATCGCTTTCCATCTCAAAAACTAAGCCTTATTTAGTGAGATTAAAATGTGTCTCATAGGAGTCCTATAATAAGTCGCAGATTTGTGTTCTCAATCAAGTCTAGAAAGAATCGCTTTCCAATCTCAACAAGATGTGCCCGGCTGGGCACAGAATACTTTTGCACGGCAACTGTCGAATTACTATTATTACTATCAAAAAATGGCCCAGGGATGGACTCATAATATTAGCCACAGCGTACCGAACTTAAAAGGCGTATAGAAAATTTACGTGAATAGCCGTAACTATGCTAAAACGATTACCCGTAATTCTAACGTTAATTTATTTACTTCTATTATTATTCTAATAGTGCAACACAGTAATAAAAGTGAGTGAGTATGCCCTCGTTGCGAATTCTTTAACAGCGCAATCATTCAAATAATTTACTTAAGTTATAATTTTCAAACTTTTTCCTTATTATCTTAAGATGAATTTCGTCCCGAAACATCTTTAATTAAAATAAAACGTGAAAAAAAAATTATTTTCTCGTGTGGAATCGAACTTGCGACCCATGGTTCTGCCGAGCAAAACTCAATATTTCTAACCGATATACCACCTATACCACGCGCCCAGCCTGAGCGCGCTCCCCCGAGAATTTTTTCGGTACCTTTTAAATTATCTCATTTTAAAAACAGGAATGTTAAAACAGAACATTAATTTTTATTACGTAAGTCAAACAAAACTGATTCAGATTATTTTAAAACTAGTATTAATATAGTGCCACATTAAAACAATAATATTCCTATTTTTAAAATGTGAACAATTTATTCCTATTTTTAAAATGGGACTCTATTTTATTCCTATTTTTAAAATATGACTCTATTTTATTCCTATTTTTAAAATATGACTCTATTTTATTCCTATTTTTAAAATATGACTCTATTTTATTCCTATTTTTAAAATATGACTTTATTTTATTCCTATTTTTAAAATATGACTTTATTTTATTCCTATTTTTAAAATATGACTTATTTTATTTATTTTTAAATATATGACTTGATTTTTATTCCTATTTTAAATATGACTCTATTTTATTCCTATTTTTAAAAATATGACTCTATTTTATTCCTATTTTTAAAATATGACTCTATTTTATTCCTATTTTTAAAATATGACTCTTTATGTATTCCTATTTTTAAAATATGACTCTATTTTATTCCTATTTTTAAAATATGACTATTTTATTCCTATTTTTAAAAATGACTCTATTTATTCCTATTTTAAAATATGACTCTATTTTATTCCTATTTTAAAATATGACTCTTTATTCTATTTTTAAAATATGACTCTATTT